>JAOVVB010000041.1:8742883-8759145 GCA_028570985.1 Heterobranchus longifilis
AGAAGATATGAGAGGTGAGCTGCTCATTCTGTTTATCATAATATGTCCTTAGCTGCATTGTAATATTTTCATTACTGAAACTAGAGCCAAAATTTGTGTATGTAGAAGTGTTCTGAGTAAAAGAATGAAATGAACTAAATGACTAAAAAAAAGTTTTTTGTTTTTTTTGATGAACGAGACTTAAAGAACCGAGTCACTAAAATGATCCGAACTTCCCATCACTATAATTGATCCTGAAGGATCCAAAAGCCACTCCTAAAGGACCTGCAATTGGTCAGAGTTTTTTCAGTCTAATCATGGACACCTTCACTTGCACCAGCAATCTTTAAACCAGATATTAAGAGTTTCTGTAAATAGCTACCAAATCCAAAAAAAACATCAAGGAGATAATTTTATAGGAAATCATATCATATTTGTCATGAATTAACAAGGAAACAGGCAACACCTGTCCTTAAAACTGCTTACCTGTCACTTGCAAGTTATGTTTAAGCCTGTAAAAAATGGAAGGACTTAAAAATGGCTATAATTCCTAAACAATTAAAGTAATTATGTTGTTCTTTTGATTGCTTCCATTAACGGTCCACTGCAGCAGACAGCTCAACTGACACAGTCAACTTGGCACAGGTTTTATGATCTATGTCATTCCTGCCACAATCCTCCCAATCTACCCAGGCTTGGAACTGACCCTGAGGATGCCCTACAACCAGTGGTTGGGTTTTGGCATGGGTTGGGATTTGAATGTGGCAGATGAGAAATAATATTTCTATTAAGCCTGTTAAATTACACTGAAGTTACACTGCACTTCTATTATTTATTGAACAATTTATTTCAATTTCATTTTGGTGGTGTACAAAAATAATGTCACTATCCAAATACCTGACTTGTACTTATACTAGGATAATAGCATGCAGTCATGTAAAAGTTAGTCTTTTTATGCCATAGTTTTGTTTTTTGTGTATGTGTAACAACACCATAAAAATCATCTGATCATAGCGGGTATTGGGCAAATACAACCTCAGACAAACAACAGCATATAACCTTCTAATCATTGTGCCATTTATTTAACAAAAAAAATGAAAAAGAAATATTATGTGGGCAATGCTAAGCACCCCCATCATTCAATAGCGTGTAGATCTACTGTACATTTAGCAGCAATACCTTGAGGTAATAACTTCTTGTATGTCAGTCTCTCACATCACTGTGGACAAATTTTGGACCATTCTTCTTCAGTTCATTGAGGTTTTTGGGCATTCGCTTATGCACAGCTCTCTAAATGTTCTGCCAGCATTTCAATTATATTGAGGTGTGAACTCTGACTAGGCCATCCCAAAATCCTTTTATATTTCAACCATCTGGAAGTAGATTTACTGGTGTGCTTCGGATCATTGTCCTGTTGCATGACCCAATTTTGACCAAGCTTTAACTGTCAGACAGATGGCCTCACATTTGCTTCTAGAATACTTTGAAATACAGAAGAGTTCATGGTCGACTCAATGGCTGCAAGATGCCCAGGTCCTGTAGCTGCAAAAACAAGCCCAAATGATCACCCCTCCACTGCTGTGCCTGACAGTGGGTATGAGGTATTTCTACTGAAATGCCTGTTAAATTACATTGGTTTTTGCCAAACACGGCACTAGGTATTGATGCAAAACAACTACACTTTGGTCTCATCTGTACATAAGAAATTGTTCCAGAAGCCTTGTAGTTTGTTCAGATGCAGTTTTGCAAACATCTGTCATGTGCTTCCATGTTCTCTTTAGAGAGAAGAGGCTTTCTCCTGGGAATATTGTATTTGTTGCAACTATAAAACACCTACTACTATGTAAACCGTACTTGTTCAGTCTTCTTCTAATTGTGCTATCATGGACTTTAACATTCAGTGAGGCTTGTAGGGTCTGAAATGTAGCTCTTGGGTTTTTTTGTATTACTTTAAGTATTGCACGCTCTGATTACTCCAGGGAAGATTGGCAACTGTATAATAAACTGATCAATTTTTCTCACTCTGGAATTTTGAACTCCAAATTGTTTGGAAATGTTTTTTTAAATAACTTTTTCAGATTGATATGCAGCAACAATTGCTTCTCTATGATCATTGGTTATGTCTTTGCCTCTTGGAATAATCAAGGGCTGAAGATTAGCAGCACCTGGCTGCAACTTACCTACATAAATCCTGTGAACACAGTAAGAGGTACTTAGTATTGCCCACATTTTTGTTAAATAAATAATTACACAATGAAAAAAAGTTATATAGGCCTACTATTACTGAGATAGTTTTTCTTATAATGTCTCTATACAGAAAAATACATAAAAGTAAAAGAGGGGTACTAACTTTTGAACATGACTATATTCAAATATACCTCAATTTTTTATGATTAGTCACAAATACATTCACTGATTCTCGTTCTCTGGTCTTGTAACTTCATGCTTATTTGAACATTGTTTGTTGTTTTATACACACGTGATAGAGTTCACGGAGATAATGAACTCTATCTTCATACATACATAACAACAGTATTCATAACTACTTTAGTTTCAGTGGAATGCATTTCATAACCTTATATATCTGCATCCCAGCACTGCTGTGCAGTTTTCATTGTTATCATTCGATCGGTTGTCATCACTTCAATGGGAAATCTCATCTAGCTCTTTCACATGCAAAAAGCTTCCGTTGTCAGTTCAGTCCCTGAAGTCCACTGTGCTAAATAAACACTCAGTAGTGTTAACTGGAATTTTAGTGGCATATTTTTCTAGTGCATAACAGAATGTATACTTGGCTCAGCAAAGGTTTTTTTTCCTTTTTTCGTTTTGTTCTGTGATGGTTCAGGATTAGTTTTAGTATTTAAAAAAAAGTTTAATAATGGTTCTTGAGGTCTTCAGAGGAATTTCATTATGCATGGTTCTTATGTAAACTTCATCCCTGTTATACTGCATCAAGTGTACACTCACAGCACAAAAATGGATAACACACTGTATTATTGCTATGATAAGCTCACTGAAACACGTGTTGTGTGTCCATGGTGGGTTCTGTTTCTATAGCAACAGAGGAAGGATGCTGCTTCTGTGTGGAAAGGTTGTCCACCGGAGCTTCCTCCCCCTGATATGTCACCATATTGCTTGCGTGTGGGGCATATGTCACACATTGAATCATAAGACAGTTTCAATTCTTATATCCACCAAGCTAAGATGTTATTTCTATATTTTTTTGTCATCTTCATTCTGAAAGTCATAGATACACTTCACTCAGCTGATATCTTGATAAATCTGATATCTCTGAATGATCTAATCTTGATATCTGATATCTGTGTATCCTGATCACCAGCGCTGACAGTGCACACTCCTCCACTTAAACTGAAATAACACTAGAAGGAAAGTAATGTATTGCTGAAAATTAAAAGGTACGTATTAACCTTATCACCTAAACTTCAAAAAATCTCTTCTTTTTTTTTCAGTTTAACACTTTATTTCCACCTCTCCCTATCGCTAATACATTCATACCTATACCCTGTTCTCATTAATTCAAACACTCTCATATCTTGCGTCAGAGTCTTCAGCGCCAAGGAGAATACATTATGGTGTGTGTTGCAGTATTAGAAAGTGTTGGTATTTATAAACCCTGTTTAACTATCAGTCATCTTTGCTGAGCCACAAACAACATATCAACATGTCCACCAAGAACGTCTGAGCTTGATGACCAGTCACAGATGAATAATAAAAGGCCCTATGTCAGGATGCATTACAAGATATATGTCTACAGTCTCAGTGTCTTGGATTTAAGGATTTACAAAGAGCAGATGCCAAAAATGTAATCAGCGTAAACGTTCCACACAGATAAGGGTAACATAAAAAAAATAATAACACAAAGTTTCCCACACAAGTAAAGGTTTCACACTGATAAATGCTCATCTATAACAATATTTAGGAGTTTTTGTCAAATAATTTTTTTTTGTTGCAAAGATCACATCAAATTACCAAAAGTAATCGTAATCCTCAGTAATCATAAAGTAAATGTTGTCAGTGATAAATGTTAACATTAATATGCTTGAGCCTACCCTTCATTGTGAGCTGGCCCTTCCATTGTCATCTCTGTGGATAGTCTTTATGTCAAGATCTGGTACTTTCACTGTTCACTGCACCGTGGTGGTCCTCTCCACACTTGAAATGTGTCCAGCTTCTCACAGAGTGTGTATGTGTTGGGCAGCCTCCCTCCGCGGGCTTCTTTTAGTGTGTGTTTAGATGCAGACAGCAAGAAGAAGGTGCTACAGACATTCTGCTACTCGCCCCCACCCCCCCCAACCCACTCCACACATTTAGATGAGGGCCAAGAAGGCGCACGCGACCGCCCTACTTTACACCCACATGCCAACTTTGATCTGCCGCTTTAGGATCGGACCCAAGGGGCTGGTCACACCCTCAACAAGTTGTTGCCAAGTACCTTGTCAGATAACTTGTTTGCAACAGTGTTAAATTAAGCCCAAATTACTCTGAGAACTTTCACACTATTTTTGCTCAGAGTGTTCAGGGAAACATATGGCGGCGGGACACTTAGGAACGTTTCTAACTGGGCTTGCTTCAACAGTTCAGAGACACAGGATGGCATAACGTGATTCAATCCAAGTAGTTCCAGAGAGATTATAATACTGTATGCAGAGAGTTATGAGTTTGAGGGACTTCCTGACTTACTAGCTTTGTGGAGCTCTTTCATCAGCAATCAGTAGATATGCTGAGTCCAGCAAATTTAGGTCATATAAGTATTTCCATTATAGCCTGCAATGAATGAAAAAAAGGCAACCAGAATCCTGGGTATTTTACTGCTTTGCTGAGAGTAAAGTACAGTAATAGCACCGTTGCATCCATGCAGACAGGAGAACTCCTTTTGTTCCTTATGTTTTGCATCAATTTTAACATTAGGATCTGATACAAACAAAAAATATCCAAGGGGACCGGGTGCTTTTAATCCACTTGTCATCTGCCTCATGTGCCGAGATGCAATCCCTTGGTAACCTCTGCTGGATGACTGGAACGTCGCAACCCAGTTAACTGAAACATAAGAGGGAGAGAGCAGCTGAACTTGCACCCAGCTGTGTCACAACACCTAGGTATCTGACACCAGCAGAGACAAACCAGAAAAGAAAATGAAAACGTATAAAGGCAGATTTGAAAGAAGGAGCCAATCTTACAGGACACGCATAAAAGCTGTTAACGCTTTGGCAGCTCAAACAAGTCCTTAGGACGGCCGTATTTTTTGGTTGCACATCAGCAGTCTTTGTTTTGTAAGGAGATACCACGCATGTCATTAACACCCTTCTTCCTGTGTGCTACAAGCCTGCAGCAAGAATTAGCATTCCATGGCTCAGATGCTCCATTCCAGTCACTTAGTGCTGTGAGTGAGCTGCTCCCTTTGCACCATACTGTACTAAATGCATTATGGCTTTCCTTCTGCATGCAGGAGCAGAGCTTCGGCCTATGGGAAGTGCCCTGGTTGATGTAACTCAATCCTCTGGCTTATTGTTACATGGTTGGAGGTGGAGAACAGGGGGAGTGGGTTGGTATTGCACTCTATATTTGGCTGAGCCCAGTGGTGGCTTTGAAACAGCCGGCAGTTGAAAGGCTGAGAGGTGGCACATTTAGATGTATGGTGCAGCTGTGAAATGCCTTCTCCCCTAACTGCTAGTAATCTACACACAATGCAGGGTGTGGGCAGTGATATGTCAGCAGACAAAGACCTTGATGGCTATAGTATTGAGTGACCCCCAGATATGTGGCATGTGGATGATTCCTTTGCCACCTGGCACAAAATGCTTGTCTGTCCATACTAGAATGAAAATTGTTGGAGCAAGGAACAACAAATATTCCACGCAAGCAGCGGCCTTGACCCATAAGCAACTGCGGGTCAGAAAGGGCATGAGCGCCATAGTGCTTGCGAAACCACGAGCAATAATAAGAATAAACGTTAAGTATTTATTTACAGATATTCATGCACAATATCTCTAAACACCCTCCTCTCACGCAATTTCACCAGAATTCACAAAGCTTATAAATATAAAGGCAGGGTATTAAAGAATTTGTTGGCTGGGAATGTTATTTTGAAAGAGCTTTAAAAAGCCATACACAAGATCTATACTGAACTATCCAACCGTAATATCTGACATTAAAAAAAAAATGACACAAAGATCTGAGCAATAAACGTGTCAGCGCTTTGTTTTGCATTTTGTTATTTTTCAAAATGGATATCTCATTTTAAGACTGCAGGACAGGTGGAATTGTCAGCATTGTAACCTGAGCTTTTACTCTCTGGACGCAGTACAATGGATTTGATTGATGAGCATGGCTTGCTGGAATCCCTCATACCAAGCAGGTCTTCTCAGAACACAGACTGTGGCATGGTTCAGTGTGCATTGTGCATCAACAGTTGAGCTAACATCCTTTGTTAGGAAAGTATGTTATCTATTATAATGTGGTATGAGGTAGTACTATGGACTCAGCTGTGCTAGTCTGGAGCCAAATAATTGTCTACACTTGCCACATGAAGTTGATTGCTTAATTACGGCCAGTATCTAATGTCAAATGCTTGGTTGTAGGTTTTAATTATAGGTTTGAAATCAAGTCATTTTTTTTAAACTTAGACTAAGGCCCGTCATAGTAAACGGTCATATGTTAATGAACTATAACTGCACACACTTTCCTTGCTGCCTGATAGTCTTTTCGGTCCTTATCTCTGGGTTATGTGATATTGAAGAATGTGTAAGATGCACATTAAAGGCCAATAATAATAAAATATGAATGACTGTTGTATGTTTGGAAGGGACACAAATAGTCTGTATGTTTTTACCCGCTGACATTTGACCTTTTCCAGACTAATGTGAAAAAAAGAATTTGGGTTTCAATATTCTTTCCGACAGCAGGAGTACCTCCAGCAAATTTAGCCGAAGACTGGGGGTTGATTCCTCAATACGAAGCCCTAGCCATGGGGATGCACAGTATTGCACAAGTCAGTGCACTCTCAGTGCTGGTCTCAAGCACAGATAAAATGGTGAGGGTTTCGTGTGAGGAAGGGTGACCCCTGAAAACTTTCCTTCTTGTAGTAAAAGTTGCTTAATAAATGGTAAGACCGTTAATGCAAGTTAATGTAAGAACATGTCTCAGAATTGAAAGCTATGTACATACAGTATATATGCTTTGAGAGAAAACTGTGCCTTTTATCAGCTTGAGAACGAAAGAAACTGATGTTTGCTTGCAGTTTTGTCTCAGTCACCCACAATAATTATGTGAATAGAAGGAAACTGAAATCTTCATGTTAAATGGCAGCGCAATAAAAATGGTAGTGCAACTTTGCTTAGCATAAAGATTAAAAAAAGAACTAAAATATTTTTATTTAGCACTTAGATACAAAATGCACAGCATAGTACAAAATATACTGTTTCTTACAATTTTTTTCCTATAACAAAGAAAACACAAAAAATAGAGCTTATTATTAATTATAATTAACTAATCTCATCTTTGGTGGAATAACTGTTACCTTCACACAAAATGTTACAGTGTCTGAGGCTGTCATAGGTGGAGACTAACTAAAACTGGACAGTTGAAGATTAGGGAAAAAATAACTTGGTCTTTCTTCAGTCATCAACTGTTCAGTTTCCTGTTACCTGTGCCCATAATAGCCTGAGATTTCTGTTCCTGGCTGTTGGAAGTGGAAACTGATGTCATCTCCTGCCATTGTAACCCCCCCATCTTAAGGTTTGATGTGTTAAAAATGTGTTGATCATATCTTTACTACCTACTACTCCTTCTGTATATTAATCACTCTCACCACTGTACATATGGATCCATACCCTCATTTATCACATTTGTTATTTATTGTAAATAGGCCACTTATTTACAGCTTCTGGTTAGATTCAAAGCATTTCATTGGCTTTGTTGATGTACATTGCACAATGACAGTAACGTCTATCTAATCGAATCTAATCTAGTCTAATCTAATCTATTCTAATTGACGGAACATTATATGTGTTGTGCTATGTGATTGAATAACTGCATAAATGGTGTATAGGTGTTCCTTCTAAAGTGGAATGTGGATGTATACACAAAGTCCCCTCTGTAAGCAGGCTATTTATCTTGTTTTTGCTATACATTGTAGTGTCTAATGATGCATATGATAAGCTTTCTGATATCTGCATGTGTCAAAACAGCTTGTTCGCCCATATTTCATTTTATCAAAAGTATTGGGACATGTGACGTGTGATTAATGGCTCTGTACTGTATGTCAACTCTTGGTTTGACCTCTGGGTTTTGCCTGAATTGCAGCTATTTTGAAGATTAGAAGAGGAAAATCAATCAGTCACTAAATAATCATCAGGCATAGCCAATTACGTACAGGGCAGAGGTGAAGGCATGACAATTCAGCATTCAAGGAGAGTTCAAGAGCAGAAATATAGAGGCCATACCACAAGATGCAAACCACTCATCAGCATAAGGAAACAGAAGACCATACAGGAATGTACAAAGAATCATATGCCAATGAGCCATACAGTATTGGAACTAAGCTTAACCTCTACCAAAGTTATAGAAAGGGTGAAGTGTGGAGAACAAAAGGGTCTGCGCATAATTCAAATGATTCAGTCCATCAGTAAAGCATGGTGGTGGTAGTGACATGGCTTGCATGGATACTTTTAAAACAAGTTTAAATAATATCTGCTTAATAGCATCAGAAGGAATTCAAAATTCAACAGAATAATTGTTTGTCACGTTACAGAGAAAATAATCCAACCTAATTGAGAGGAACAAACATAAAGCAAGTCCATGACCCAAAACACACTTCCAACAAAGGACTTCAGAGGGAAATAGTGGAAGGTCTTAGACTGGCCAAGTCAATAACAAGACCTTCAGCCAACTAAGCATGCAATATATCTCCTGAGAAGGAGACTGAAAAATGCAACAACTGTCCTGCAAAAGCATCACAAGAAGAATATAACAGTTTGACCCACCAACTTGATGCAGTCACTGCAAGCAAGGGATTTGCAACCAACTATTGTGTTATTAGCTTTAATCCTCATTGAGATAAGCTGTTCCAATACTTTTGTTGGTTAACAAAGTTAGGTGGTCTGACATCAAAGCTGCTGTGTTTCAAGTTAACACATCTAGATGTAAATATCAGGAAATGAAAGCTATTGAAAGTTATGATCTATCATCTTACATTCAGATTGCATATAGCAAGCTGCTCTTCCCAGCTGTGAAACTGGTGACTGCTGCACTTTCATCTATCTGATCAAAGCCCTCTTCTCTCTTTTTTCTCCTTTTCAACTCAAACTTCAAATAGAAGATACTAGGTGCTCTTGAACAGAATAAAAATATTCTCAAGAGAAACTGGTCAGTCCTTTGTATGTATTGAAGTGGCTGACCAGAAAGGTGTGAGGATCAGTCTTTCTATATAATGGCTAATGTTCACCCCTGTGATTCAGGCTCAACACCACTAAATAAAATACTGGATTCATTGAATAGTCTTTTCTCATTTATGTTTAAATTGAAGTTTAAAGAACAAACCACTCACACAAGTCTGTCTGTTCTCCCAAAATACACATCATATACAACAAAGATCTCTTTTCGTTTACGATCCTGTTTACAATAAAGTTCCATTTTTCTTGCCTACTCTTGCATGAAAATGGCAGTGAACTATAAATATACTTTACAAGCTTAGGGTGCTTACTTTACCTCTGGCAGAACACGAAATGGCTAAACCAGTAGTTCCGAAAGCTTTACTTCTCCCAGTTCACTGTCAAACTCTCTCTCTCTGTGGCGATGTGTTGCTTAATGTACCATGTGAGCATATTCACACTGCTCTCAAGTGCAACTGTACTCTCGAAACCACCTGTCTGTTGAGCGATCCTCGTCATCACACCAGCATTAACCTATAATGCAGATGTGAGGTTACCCATGTGTGAAGGCCATAAAAGCCAAATGAACATTTACTCAAGAATAGGAAGATAACTAAGGAACTTACCGTTAAGCAGCTCTGGTGTTGGCACAGGTTCAAATTCATTGTAATTAAGGGAAGGTACAGAGTATATACACCGTTTGGTAAGTAATAACCTGTGTTTTTTAATAGATTTGTATATAATAATAATAATTATAATAATTATTATTATTATTATTATTATTATTATTATTATTATTACTATTGATTAATTAATTAATTAAGTAATTAAAATATTATTAAATTAATGAAATTCATTTTTTTAAAGACTGCCTGGTAGTTATTTGTTTGTTATTTCAGAGGTGTTCAATTATAGTGCTGCATCAAGCAAAGAAAACAACTAAGGAGATTTTAAATTCCTGGAATTGGGTTAAGAACCCCTCAACCAGAACCAAAATTTTAAAAACCAGTCCTGAACCATCAACTCCAACAAGAACATCAAGATATCTGGTCAAAAAATTATGAATGGAGATCACTTAAGCACTTGGTGAAGCTATGTTTAACATGGAAATTAAGAGCATTTCCATATGCGCACAATGTGACTTGCAGGATTGGATCTAAACAACTATGTGGCCATAATAAAACCACTTGTTAGTGAGGCTAATCAAAAAAAATTGCTAGGGAGCATAAAGATAAACTTTGGAACCACAGAAAAAGGCCCATGTACATAAAACCTTTTATTTTTAAATAGTATTAGTATAGTAACATGTACACATCTACAGTAATTTTAACAACCTCGCAGCCTCAGATCATGATCTCCCCTGTGATCTTTGGTGCCCCCTTGAGGGGGGTGTAGACCCTAGGTTTGGGAAAATGGGTGGGCAGAGGGTGCTTCAGGACATGGGTTGGAAAACACTAATCTACACTGCCTGGCCAAAAAAGGTCTAAGTATGCTAAGCAGAATAATGATTTGACTCTGGAGCAATGGAAAAAAAGCCATGTGGTCTGCTGAGTCCCTATTGCAGGCATGTCACGGTGAGAAGGGAAGTGCATTAAGTGAGGCACCCATCATACATAGTGGCTATTGTACAAGCCTCTGGAGGCAGTGTTATGATTTGGAGTTGCTTCATTTGTATAGGTCTGGGCTCACCACCCTTATATGGCAATAAAACTAAATTAGATGATGACCTAAATGTCCTGAATGACCAGGGTGTCACATCAGTGGTTTTCTTTCCTGATGGCATAGGCATATTCCATTACAGGATTCCTTTATGAAGTGGTTCTCAAAGCTGAAGGTTCTCAAACCTAAAGGCGGTTGAATTAAATATTACAATGTATATCTAGCAGGCTTATGGCGGAGTTAAAGGCTGAAAGAGAAACTGTCAAACGACGTTGGTATTGATAATTTGTACTTCCATTTATAAACATTCTTTACTTTAACATTGTAAGAAACATGTAACATTCATAATGATGAACCATCCCCACTTAGTACCCGTTGGCAACCTCTGATGACTGAGAAAATAAAAAATATCAAATATATTTGGAAACATATACTAGTTTGGGGTGAACTCAGTTGAGAACTGTCTTGTTCATATACATCTTCTAATTTCTCCTAGATGTCTAAGAACCTAGTGTCACCAAAAGAAGATGAGGGCCTTTAATAACTGGACACTTGATCTATGGTAACTGAAGGGGGGGTGAACATACCTTCTAAGACGTGACATATCAATCATGCAGATGGGACAGAGAAAAGGGGATTCACTATGTGAAGACAGATGTGTCTGAAATACTATGACAACAGAAGGTGCCAGTGAAACCATGTAGTTAAAAATACTTGTGTGTATTTCTAGCTTCAGGAGAGCTTAATTGTAAAAAAAGAAACCTGGGAACTGGGGCGTATGTTGTCCATTGATGGTTATATGATGGAATTATACCAGAATTAGTCCAAATTCAGTGGTAAAACTCTCTCTCTGTTAATATAAACACTGCCTGGCGAAAATGTCACACTCTACTATTTTGTTGGATCACCTTGAGCTTTAATAATAGAGCTAATTTCCTGTTGCATTGTTTCAACAACCTTATGCAACTTCACAGCAATTGTTTCCATCGATAGAGCTGTGTAGGCCCTATCCTGGTCTCATTGCATTGTCTGTGATTTTATACTGTCAATTTTTAAGATTAAAAGGAAAATTTTATCTATAGATACAGAGAAAGAGAGAGAGAGAGATTCAATCCTCCACACCAGGACTAGGCTTTGATCTGTTTCTCCAGGCAAACAAGCTCAAAAGCTCAACTTATGATGTCAGCTTTGTTAGTTTGGAGTAAGTGTCAATAATTCTTAAGTCATATACTGTATACATATACCAGTGGTAGCATGAAAAAACAGTATACCAGCAGCAGCCATCATTATTTTCATCAAGGCAGGCAAGTGTATTTCCTTGGTGAGCTGTACTTACGCCATGACCCTTGTGTGCCTGTGGTTGATCAGTTGCTTGCACAGGGCCTGCGTGAGTGAGGTGGTGAAATGTAGCACTATTTCAAATCTGACGTGTGCAGTCTTTGAAGTCTGAAGTCCAGAACTACTTTTATGCCGATGCTGTCATCTGCCGACAACTGTAGGCTGAAACATCGGTCGTATATCTCTCAAGCGTTTTTTGGCCTTATCTCAGTTTTCCTTTGGAGGTGAAAAGAAAGAAAGAAGGTTTAAAATAAAGAGTGGGAAAGTGGAGGTCAGAATAAGACCAGAGGTTGATGAGTTGCTGAGCATGCATGCCATAGCTTCCATTGCTTAAATCATTTTTCTACTGGATTGTTGTGAGGAAATGGATCTAGCGGAGGGAAGGAGTGTAGTTACTGTATTGTCGTACCTCCTAATCTTAGAACAAGGCTTTTAAACCGTGTGGAAAGTTGATTGGGGTTGATTGACCTGTCTGTCATTATTGTTTATGACCAGCTGCTTGTACAGCTGCAGTACTGTCATTAGCCCAAATGAGGACCAACTCAAAGCAATTTGCTGATTGCTGATGGGTTCTAATAAGTGTCGTATAATGAGTGCTAATGAATAGCTTCCTATTCAGTGATCCCTGCTGGTATGATTAAGGGTCGCTGAAGTCATTTTAAGAGTAGCATTAATTTTGGAACCAACACGGTGTGTTTAATTTGCACCAATGATAATAAGCTAATAAAGACACAGTTAAGATCTTTTATGTGCTCGATGACCAGTTTTAAAAAAATATATTTTTAACTATAATCCTGCATTCTGTACTCTGGACTGTGTATAATTATTTTTAATCATCTTAAAAGAACATTCAGATCTATTTATCAGACTGACCAAGGTGTTGAATTAATATGATAGTGTACTCTTAACACTCCTAAGCAATTATTCATTAATTTATTTGGGTAAATTATGATTTCCATAAGAGAACAAATGACTTTGATGATAGCATTATATAAAACATTACTGAAAAAAGACAATAGAGGAGAGAAGAAAAAGACAGGGTAAAAGAAAAATTCCATAAGAGATACAGTACCCTGGTCAATTGTCTGTAGCCTTTGTTATGCTGAGTACTTATTGTTTAAAGGTCCCCTATTTTTCTATTTCTTCAACAAGTTAACACGGATCCCCCAAACTGTCTATTAATGCCCAAGAGGTAATACTCCACAGATAATGATTTTTTTCGCATACGTCAAACTTCCTCTGTTTCACTCCTCAAATGCACTGTTTCAGTGTCTACATACTGTATGTAAATAAGCTACTGATGAGCCACGCCCCATCAGCGAACAGCAGAGCTGAGCAACATGCTGGGGGAGGGTATCTTCTTAAATGAGATCATATTAGGGGCAAAATTTAAGTGATTTAAGCCTATACACAAATAGAGACACACACACACACACACACACACCGGAGGCCCATCTCAATGTCTAAATATGCCAAAGAAAGTTAATTTTGCAAGGTCACCTTTAAGATCTACTAATTATTTTCACCTTCCTCTAATTGAATGTTGAGTGTCTCCACCAGTTGGCAATGCAATATAATCAGCCTTAGGTGACTGAGAGACATATGCATTTTAATTAGTTTAATTAGCACAGGAAAGAGAAAAAAAAAAAAAGCACCTGGGAAAGTAAAAAGAGTTGTTTTGGTACACAGGCTTGCTTTTTTTTTTAATATGTCAGGTTTTAAGCAGAGCTTTTCTATAAATGTAATAAACCTTCAGTGGTCTTCTGCTGTTGTAGCTCATCCACTTCAAGGTTTGATGTGTGGATGTGCATGCTAAGATGCCTTTCTGCTTACAGCTGTTGTAAAGGATGATTATTTGAGTTACACAGACTTTTTGGCAGCTCAGAAAAGGCTTGTCAATCTCCTCCTACCACTTACATTCACAGGGTATTTTAGTCTGCAGTTCACACACACACACACACACACATTTTTTTCCACAATAATTTGTAAATCTAGAAATTATTGTGTGTGAAAATCCCAGGATATCAGCAGTTTCTGAAATACTCAAACCAGCATTAACATCCATGCCATGATTAAAGTGGCAGAAGTCACACTTTTGCCCAATCTGATGTTTGAATATTAGCTGAAGCTCTTGACCTGTATTTGTAGGATTTTATGCATATGCTGTTGCCACATGAATGGCTGATTGCATACATGTGCAAGTGTATATGTTTCTGTTAAAGTGACCAGTGACTGAATATACACTATATAAATGACATACTGAATATATTGAAGTGTTTGTTCCATATAGACTTAGCAGAAGAGCCATTTGTAAGTGAATTACTATATATTACCCATCAAAAAAAAAAATCACACAGAAGGATAAGAGACTCTACACTGTGCCTCACACAGTTCATGCCATAAATACTGGTAGTTATCCTCCCCTTGTGGCTTCACTTGGTATTGTCCGTGGCATCAAAATGGAGAAATATAAACTATTTTATAATCTACAGGCACATTTTTAATTAAACTGTCACCTGAGGGAAAGTACCTAACCAAACAGCATCAGATAATGTTCTGTGAAATTTTCCGATTTTCAACTCTTTCGGACACCAGCATGAGACTATAGGTAGGGGACAGGACAGGAAAGCATGGAGGATGCAGGCCTTTGATGCAGCCAAGAGTCGGACACATCTCCATGACCATGAAAATTTAGAAAAATTTTATTCTTATCTCTCAGCGCAATAAAACACTTAACAGTTTTGCAATCAGATGGTAATGAAACTAACCATTCATTATTTTAGTTATTTGAGACATGTCTGTCCTTGAAAAGCAGACAGTAACACTGAAATGCATTAAATGCAACAAATGACCTGTAACATGCTATTATGAGGATCATATGGCAGCTCTTTACTGGCTTTAGGCAGAAAGTCCGACTGCTTCCTCTTTATGATTCATATTATTAAACAGATGCCCTTCCATACGCTTCCTTGCATCACTGAAAGAGCAGCAGGGTTCTCCTGCTGTGTCTTATATAGGTTTCTCAACCGTCCAGAACCTGCTCTGTCTGTGATAATCAAACATAGATTTGAGCCAAAGCTAACGGTGAATTGTAGAGCAGACAGCATTGCGGTGTTTTACACAGTGCAGTGGGTCTCACACACACACACACACACACACACACACACACACACACACACACACACACTCACATTATTATACAGGTTTTGTTACTATTCACACGTATGGGTAAAGAGCTTCTTGGCTGGACTGTTTGGTTATCAGTGCTTTGATGTGAAATTATATGTTTACACTTGAAACACAGAAAAAAACAGATCCGGCGCTTATCTGTTTGAATGAGCACTTGTTAAAGCTGTTGTTACTATTTAGACAAAACAAAGCTTATCCAGCTTATCAAGTATCCACTTGACTGCTGCTGTAGGGGTTGTAAGCACATGGAACAGATTTATTTATATATTTGCATATACAACCCGAATTCCACAAAGGTTGGGACGTTTTTTATTTTTGAATAAAATGAAAACTAATAACAAATCATATGAGCCAATATTGTATTCACAATAGAACATAAGAGAACATAAATGCTTAATCAAGGAAATGTTACACTTTTATCTACAAAAAGTTGGGACGGGGCCAACACAGGGCTGAAAAAGCAAGAAAATTTGAAAAGATTGAAAAGTTAATTGACATCAGCTCTCTGACATGATTAGCTATAAAAGGGATGTCTTAGAGAGGTCTCTCAGAAGTACAGATGGGTAGAGGCTCTGCAATCTGTGAAATAATGTGTGAAAAAGTGGAACACTTTAAAAACAACGTTCCTAAACGTCAAACTGCAAATGTTTTTTTCACCATCTACAGTGCATCACATCATCAAAAGATTTAGGGAAACTGGAGAAATCT
>JAOVVB010000041.1:8774248-8800325 GCA_028570985.1 Heterobranchus longifilis
AGTAGACACACAATACTTCAGACTGAAACACGACTGCCCCCTACAGGTAATGAAGGGCATTTTCACAGCTTGCCGTGGCAAGTCGCGAGATCCCTTTTCTTGAAACGTGCGTTCTTAATGGCCAGATCTGGATGATCTTACAGGTGGTAGTGTTGTATGGAATAGGCGACCATTATTTAACCATCGTCTCTTCAGGTGTGCTGGACAGACAGATAGATAGATAGACACAGACATAACTTTTTTTTTGCATAGTACAGATACTCAGCAATGAAATGGAGTTTAGCATCTACCCAAAGTGTGATTTAGTAATGTAGATAATGTGTATCGGTGCAAATATTGGCATTGTTCAACTTATAAGGTGCAGATCAAATAAGTAAGTGTGTTTGTATATAACATGGCTATGCATTGAGTTTATGCATGTAGCTGCAGAATAAATAATGCTATGTGGAAAGAGGGATATAAACAGGAACATGAAGCAGGCATGTGAATATCCTGACAATTTTATGGCTGTATGATTTTCAACATAGTAAAATATTCTTACAAAATTAGCGTATTTTAAAAAAATCTGTAATATAAAATCTGTAGTTATATACTTACAGAATTGCAAAACAAATCAAATCAACATAGGTTTGATGTCCTGTCCGGTGGTCCTTGGTGATTTCAGCTACAGTGGTTTCAGTGCCTGTTGGAACTTGGATTGTACTCGATCTATTCATAGCAAACATGTCCAAGCATTGGATTTCACATTAAAACCCAATCCGTCATGAAGAATTTTATTTCTCACCATGCAAGTCACTATGCAAATGGAAGAGAGCGAAAAGGAAAAGCTCTCAGAAATACAAAGGCAGGCAGGAAGGATGTAACAGCGTGGCTTCCTCTAAAAACAGGAAGCGAACGGTCAGATCATGTTCATTTTGCCTGCAGCAAGTAATGAGCTGTTGTTTCATATGTTCTCTAGCTGAAATTATTGTTTTTCTAATGATTATAATGGTAATAATAAAAGTGGCAATGTGCCATTATGAAAGAAAGGACAGATCTTTTGAAACATAGCCACAGAAATCTGATGTAACAGCACGGAAAAATAACGGAGTATCCAGTATCCGTTTTTTTCCCCCTTAAAGATTATAAATAATAGTGGTGTTTGTTCAAATGTGTAAAAAGAAAAAGAAAAAATTGAGGTAACAGCTGAACCTCTGTTTAACCTCTTCTCTCCCCCCCCTCCCCCAAGCACTTAATATTTTATTGTAGCTATTTCTAGAGTAAGATTATTTTTAGTTCTATATTTGTAATAGATGAATCACAGCTGCATGTTGATCTTTCTACTAAGGTTCTAACTCATTCTGCAATTTAGAAACAGTTAGATATGGAGTTTTTTTTCCCAGAGGATATTTTTAGATCTTAATTCAGTCTCCCTGGCTAAGACAAGTATGTAGGATTAGGTAGTGGAGTAGGTAGGAATATTCCTGGATTTTTGGCTTTATATGGGTAACAAATCTGATCAAAATTAGTTGCCTACATGTACATGTTTATTTATTTATTTTTGTTCACGATTCCTTAAAAAAAAAATCAGAACATTAAGTTTCACATTTTTAGTGTGTTTATGCAGTATTTATATGCCAAGTAAGTGGGCAGAGATGAGCCATTTTTGCAGCCCCTCCTAAATCCCACGAGGCCAGTGATTTTCACTGTTCTGAGCGAAATAT
The DNA here is from genome assembly GCA_028570985.1 of Heterobranchus longifilis. NCBI lineage: Eukaryota > Metazoa > Chordata > Actinopteri > Siluriformes > Clariidae > Heterobranchus > Heterobranchus longifilis. The sequence continues at coordinate 8,775,952 of JAOVVB010000041.1, forward strand.
GAGAGAAATTCCACAACCTTTTTCATGACATCCATCAATCGCGCAATTTTATCACGATGATCCACTCTTTAATCACAATCTAAATGCTTTAGCAGCCTAGGAAGCAGAGTGACGTGTGAGGTCGTAAAACCAGGTCCCACATGGCTTAATGACTGACAGCAGGTTGCTCTCTGTGCCATGTTCATTTTCACCCACCTGTCTTTTGTTTCAGGTCATCGATAGCCTGGGAGTTCACATGCCAGGAAGAGAAGGGCAAGTGGAAGGAAGAGGAGATCGAGAGGGATTGAGTTTCCCTGGTTACCGAAGGGACACGTTCACTGCGATGACTGGAGCTTGAGGTGAGAAACAACACATTCACTGTCGGGCTTTAAAGCTCCTCTGAACCTGTATTTTCAAAAGCTTGTATTTTTGAGAATCGGCGTGATTTTTATGCGGTTGAGCTGTGAGGTTTTATGCTTAATACGGTCAAAGAAGATGCATTGTCCGATGCTGTATCAATTTAATCAGCATTGTGGTGCAAAGCTTCTTGCATATAATCAGGAGCATTTCAAGAACACATCATATTTATTGTAAATTCAGTTCATTTTACCTGTTGTAACCGCTCACTCTGAAAATGTTACTTGGTACTTGTACTCAGTTTATCAGACTTTCTTTTTTTGGTTTGAGTTTTTCTTTTTTTTCTTTTCTTTACTTCTTATCACCTAAATTGCAACATTTAATAAGTGTTGGTGTGACAGAAAAGACAGAAATAAGGCTTTCTGTAAAGCTAAGGCTTTTACTTTTCAGCTGTCTTACATTCCTGTCTTGTTATCTGGGTTCAGTTGAGGGAGGAATAAGGAACCGGTGCTATCTCACCCCGCCAATTGGCTGAGAGCATAATGAGTCTTTTTCTTCCCTCCAGATGTGTGGATATATGAACCATGGCCTCATGTGTCATGTTAAATTATTCAGTGTGGGCTAGGTGAGCTGTATTTCATCCTGCTCAGGTGCGTTTTAATAATTAATCATTACATCTTCATTTCGTTAATTTACCTCAAACCCTCCTCTGTATAACTGCATGTGTCCCTTCTTTCATCTGTCTACATATGTGATTAAGTGAACTTTACAGTCATTCAATCATGTGCATGGCATCTGCACTAGCAAACAGTGGAAAAGAATTCCGAAACCATGTTGAGTTTATCTCCCGTATATTCTTACCGTGTTCTTCACCTGTGTGGCTCTGGTCCAGGGCACCACATGGCAAGCAGCCTTTGTTTTTCTTGTTTTTTTTTGTTTGTTTTTTTAATCAGAAAGTCTTAAACATTACAAAGGACAGCTTTTATAGTGAACTCAAGAGGGAATAAATTCTTCAAACGTGTTTGCTGCAGTTTTGTAAGCTGCTTAATTTTAGCATAAGCTCATTAGCCTTTAATCTGGAGGAACACTTCAATCTGAGCAGATTATGTCTATTATGAGTGCGATGTCATGCCTCTAAAGTTGTAGTGTAGTTCATTGTGGTTGATATTAAACCAACCATGAAGTAGTGTGTTGTGCATCATATTTTGTGAAAGTAACCCATTTTAAATCGTGTTCACTAGAAAACAGTGATCGAGTCTTAATATTTTTGAGGTGTTTGGGGCAGTATTTGCGGTTTTGTGAAGGAGTAGTGATGATATTTTCAGTGTTCTCTAAACCATACTATATATCAGTGTTAGTTGTATGGTCGTGGTTGTTTGTTATTATGAGGTATATTGTTAACTTTTTAAAAAATCCTGACAAAATTGTCTGTTTTATTTATTTATCTTTTATTTCCTCAACACTTCCCTTTCCCTCGCTGCCTCTCTTATACTCCTGCACATTTATGCTGTTATCTAATCAGCAGGTGGAAGCAGTACAATGCATACAATCGTTCATATATCGGTGAGCTTAAGTTCACATCGGCTTATTTGAGTTTTTTGAGGAAATAGATTTTATTTTTCTTCCCCCATTTTCATGCACAAAGTATAGAGAGGGTGTGTACAGTACTGTAGAATGGTGCAAAACCACAGAGTGAGTGACAGCACTGCAGGAAGAAATGCCTTATTGAGGAGACGGGTTACAGAAAAATGGGCAGCCTATTTCTAGGTCACAGGGTGGCTCCATAAGTTAAACCTAAAAAAACAACAATCTTTCCAGCTGTGATGAGCAGAAAAACATCTCAAAATCCATGATAAAATAAAAATAAAACTCTAAACCAACCAGTTTCTGTGTGTTGTTAAGCCTACACTTTGTTTTTTTTTTTTTTTTTTTTTTTTTAAGCCAAGTCTGATTGTCGAGTAGTTGTGATGGAGAGTTAAATGAATGGCAGAACTATACAGTATTGTTCTCATTAAGTAGTCATGAAGGTTATCATCTGTTAATAGTAGATGACCATCATACCCATCTGTTTTTCTACCAAAACAAAAAACAATAAAGCCCAGGCAGTTTAGCTGCTAAATTTTTTCCTTAAAGCTATGTCATGACCATTTGTACCCTGTTGTAGGTAGCTCACATTACTTCGTGCCATCTTGAAAGCCTGAAACCCCTTTCACAGCATGTCAAATAGACCATTCTGATTCTAGCTAGGCTTTATCAGTGCTAATGGTGCTGTTGGTATTTGCAAGGCAAGTATAAGCTAGATTGGAAGTTCCAATTAAGTGGCAATTTCAGTCTAAAACTAGCAGAAAACCATAGGCTTACACCTTGCAGTGATAAAATCAACACTTGACACTTGAGTAGCTGACAATAACAGATAATATTTTTTGGTCCTTCGCATTGCCATCAAAATTAATTTGATTTGGCATAAAAACAAATTTAATATGCACTAACCTTGATTTTTTTTTTAAAAGTGGGGAAAAAAATTCCCTGTGACTGTAACGCCACCTAGTTTTGATTGTCTGGTCTTTTTTTTCATCGGATGCTCAGGGTTTGATTTTTTTTTTATTAAAATCATAGTAAGTATTCATTCAAGTATTCAAGTGCTACATTTTATTTATTCTTGTCATAGATTCCAGACAGGGTAAAGCAACACCCAGGAAATAGTAGAGGCCATCTGTCTCAGGTGCAGTCCTTTCTCACACAAAGTACAAACCAGACTCACAGAAGCAATGTAACATAGAGAAGGCAATAGCTCAGTGGATAGGCCAGACAGCTCCCTCCTCCATGGATTCCATCATGATAGAAAAAAACATTGATAAAAGAACTACTGTGACAAAAAAATAATAATAATACAAAACTAGTGAACAAAATGTACCTGGCTGAAATGGAAAAAATTCAGATACTGCCCATGACACACAAAGTAGTCATTGGCTTGGACATATGGACAGCAAAGGGGCTCACAGCGTCCTTTTTTTGAAGGCAGTAATTATTTCAAAGGCCAGGATAAAGCTGAACACACACTCCTGAACCTAAAGTAAATGGTTCACCAATTGTGAGTGTACAGAAGGATGGGGATCCCAAAAGAAAAAAAAAATCGATTATCACTGGTGATGGAACCAACATGTTGGTTGCTTTTTACCTTGAAGAGGAGGACATGAGTTCTGTAGAGGACAATACCGAGGACGGTGATGAAGAGAGAGGAGATGAAAGCTCTGTCTGTCAATGATGTTCATCATTTATGTACAGAATGTATTCAATGTCCTAGATATTAGGTTCATTCATTGTTTTAGATACGAGATTAAATATTAGATCAGTAGTGAAGAATGTTTAATATTTCGTGTGGTGATAATGTGCCATTGTATAATATTAATAGTTCTTGGTGGATTAATGAAAGGTTTGTGTTTTTCATGCTCGGTAGCTTACTCTTTAGTCAATAATATCGAGAAGGAACACAACCAAACTCCTGATGGATAAAGTAAGTGAGACACCTGGTGAAGCAGTTTGCCACAGAGCGGTTGCTGCAACAATGTGGACGCCTCATCAAAGATTGTCCAACCAAATGGTCCAGTTCATGTTTCAGAATTTCTCATTTACTTGAAATTCTATCTTACAGCAGTAAGCGACACCATGTGCTTGGACCGCCCGCCACCCAGAAGGTCGCCATTCTCGGTAACTTGCTCTTCCATTTGCAGAACACACAAAGGTGCCTGAAAGTAACACAAATTGCCTTTCCCTTGTTGTGCCTGCAGTACTGGACTTGAGCATCCACCTCAGCGAGTTTTTTTTTTTTCTTAGCTCATGCCAGGAGCTACAGGGACAGAGCTACACTGGCTCAGATATTGACTGCAAACATGGATTAACGCTTTGGCTGTTTTCTCAATGTCACAGCAAACAGCTCTCTCCTCTTGCTGCGGCCGGATGCTTTGTTGATTCCAGTGTATCAGCAGAAGCCCTTATTGTAAATGATGATGACATTCAGAATCTTCTCAGAAAAGCTGAAGAATATATTAAGTGCAATGTGCCACTGCGTGAGTTGTCTGGTGAGGACGACGAAGTTGGGAGTACAGAGGCACCAGAGACAACACCTCTGCCAAATTTTCCTGTTTTATAGGAGTCTTTGGACCTGAATTATTGCATTATGTCAGTGCAAAATAAAACTTGCAAGATTTTCCATGTCTGCATGTATTTCTCAAATTATTGAACCAGATACTTTCTGCATTTTTAATCATTCAACATGTTTATTTCATTAGGTAATGATAACATAAATCTTAAGTAAGATGAATGAAAAAAAGACTCGAATAACAAATCTCTTTATAATAGACTAACTGCAATGTTAATCAGATTTGATCTAATGTTTTAAAAAATACATTTTGTTCACTAAAACTAAGCTAAAATTCTTTTTCTTATGACTAAACTATGATTAAAAATGCCGAGCCGTTGGGTAAACTACGACTTGACTAACAAAAGAAGGATCCAGTCGACTAAATATTTGACACAAGACTGAGGCTAAGACTAAATTTACAAATACTCTTAGGAACATTTCATTCTGGTGAAACTAAAAGGAGATATATTTATGATTAAATCCTTGCACAAAAGATTTAATCGTAAATACAGAGGGGCAAAAAAAAAAAAAAAGCGTAAACGCACTTCAACATGCCACGCATGTCACCTGATGGCAACAACGATGGTGTGGCTACTGCCATCTTTAGAGGAAATATAATAATAGAACACGCCCCAACGAAAGTTTGAACTTTTGAAGTGTATATAAATTTTTTTGGGCCTCTCTGTACATCTTTTCTGGATTTTATTTTTCCATATGATTAAGCATTTCCTACTTGTAATACCAGCCATTTACTGGGTCTATGACTGATTAGGGATTTAGCGGTGTAAAGATATACTTGATATTTTCTCATTGCATTTGAAATCGATATACTTTAAGGTTTAACAATGTGTGAAAGTTTCATGCTTGCCCCTGTTTGTGTTTCAGAATGGCCTGGGCCTGACTACAAGTGATCGAGGACATCTCAGAACCACCATCTCACTTTTCGGGTATGTTTAATTAGTCGAGAAAGCCTATTAAAAGTTTGTTGTGTGTTTCTTCACCCTTGGCCTGTGCATTGTTGGGGAGAGTCTACCTCCAGAAATAGTCTTAATTGGCTGAATCTGTCTCCTTCTACTATTTCAATAACGACAGGTTGATGCACATGGCTTCAGGAGAAAGATGCAGAGATTTTTGGCCCATCAAGTCGAATAGGTAGTTAATACAGATGAGGTTATTTGACCTGTACCGATCTATGTCTCATTTAGATGTGCTGTTTATTTATTATTATTATTTATTTATTTTTTATGGATCTGAGGATCTGATGTTTTGCTTTTCAGAAGATTCCATTAGTGTCCTTCGGACCTTGAGTATTTGTGCATCTGTACCTGTTCAATATTGAGGCCAAATTATATGCTAATATTTATATCTCTGTATGCAGTATTTTTATGCCCGCCTTGCTATCTCGCTTCAGTGCTTTGAGCCAGCAGGGACGTATTAACACCAGCTTCCACATGGTCTCTGCAGGCTCCTACTGTCTGCTCATTCACTGTTACAGTCGTGATATTTAGTGAAGCTGACTCAAATCTGCAGTGACAGTTTCTGGACTTGTAGTTTCTAAAAGGATGATCTTTAGAGAAGAGGAATGGGCTCTGACTGCAAATGAGAGCTGGTCACAGCAAGAAAGTATACAGAATACCAGTGTTTGGCAGCACATTGGCGAGTGGCGATTAGTGAGATTTGGCCAGTAAATACAAGCTGACAAACATCTCTGCTAGAATGTGCTAAAAATGTACATTTTTTTTATAAATCTTTCATTTTTAATGACGTAAGCTTGGGATATCATCAACAGAATTTCTTATAAACATACTGGAATAAAGTTCGGGTCCTTTTATTAAAAAGAATAAGCAGATACACTACATACATTGATCTACTACATTTTTCAGATAGTGGGTGAAAAGACACATCAGCATATATTTATAAATTATATGTAGTTGCATTAATATACCAGACATTTGTTTTTATGTTTTATGTAATGATTTGCTGTCTCAAAAAATGTTATTTAAATGTATTTTCAATTTTTTAAAAATGTATTATTTATTTTTTTTTAAATGCCCCCTTTTATTGTTCCCCTACTTCAGATGAGGTCTTTGATTCAGTCCAGATCCTAATCCTTCTGATGTTTTATAAAGGAAATTTAGATCACTAATCACTGAGGAGATAATACTGCGAACTTCCACTAGTGTGGCCATGAAATTTTTATGTTAGTGGCATAATACCTTGACATAACCATCCAAAGTAGCACATGTATGGTCAAAATACTGTAACACTATTAAATTACATTGTGATTGATACATACAGTATGTTATTGCAAAGATGTCACTCTGTAGCACCTGCTAGAGGATGGAAAAAGTCTTGTTTGAAAAATGTGGTAGTTAATGTTAAAGGTTAATCTGACATACTGTGCAGATTTCTTACTTCATTTTATCTGTTTATTTAATTAATCTTGATTAATGTTTATATTACTTCTAATCAATATTCTAATCAGTATAATTGATGTAGTTTTAATTACTATAACTGACTGTTTCCTGTCCCCTGATGACTTCATTAATATACTCCAGTCTGTTATGTTATATATTAACTTTTTGCTCCATTTTTAAATTTGCTTTTCAATTTTCAAAATACCCTTTATAGATTTTATTCCTGTGATTGCAGTAGTGAACTACAATAGATAAGTTGGTCTTTTGCACATATTGAACCCATGTGAAAATCAATGGTACAAGTAAGCAACAAAATAATTGAATTAAGTATTAAATTCACCTCCGATTGATATTCAATTCAAATGTCATATTTCACAGAAATGGGCGACAACACCATGATGAAGTGCACTTAATTATAGTGAATGGCACTCCACTATGAAAGACAGCAGCCTTTGCGTGGGCTTGTGAGTGTAAGGGCCACATGCTGAAACTAAATCCGCTTTTCTGTTAGTGAAGGAGCTTCTTTAAGTTCATTGATGAAAAATGTTCAGCCCTACCCTCAGACACAGCTACTATTTGCAACTAGGGTTGCAGCTTTTAAGCTTGTACCTCAAACCCTTATCAGACACAGGATACATATAACAGTGTTGCTTCAGCAATCTGTTAAAACAACAACTTTCTAAAATTCAAACATGCAGTATTGTGCAAATGTCTTTTACACCATTAACTTTGCTGTTTTAGCACCATTGGAATGAGGATGCATATTCAGTTCTCAGCCTCTTTATTAGGGTGTGACCAAAATATACAGGAAATATGTACACTGTGTTAAAAGACACTAAGTAAAACAAAACAACTTCTACAGGCAGAAGTTTTGCACATATTGCCTTATTTTGGAAGCCTTTTTTTCTGGTATTTTGTGCCAGGCTTTCTTCAGCATCTCCCAGAGTTTGTCATTAAATTTATCCTGTCTTTTATTTCTTCTTCTGTCCAGGTGATCCCATACTGATTTTATGATGGTTGAGACTATGACTGAGTTGTATCTGCTTTTTTTTTTTTTTTGTAAATATAATTTCACAGCATTTGCAATATGTTTGGGATCATCATGCTTAACAAAAAAAAAGAAAAAACTGTTCCCAAATGTACGCAAACGCGGCCACAAACCAATCAGGACCCTCCACTATGTATTCTCCGATGGCTGCAAGCACTGATTCTTCCACCTCTCTCCAACTCTTCTTCTAACATACTGCTGAAGATTGGACTCAAAAATTTCAAACTTCAATTTCTCACTGCATAATATTGCTGATCTTTACTCCAATATTTGTGAGCTTTTGCATATTTTAACCTTCTCAGCAGTCCCCTTCCAAAAAACTGTTTTCTTGGCTGCTGTCCTTCCACAAAGGCCATTCCTGATCAAGCTTCTTCAGGCAATGGAAGGATCAACTTGGCATCCAGATGAAGCTACCAGAAGCTGAGCCAGGTTCTTCCGGTCTCTCGAATAGGAAACTATGAGAAAGTTCTCATTGGATTTTAACAGTCGTCTTGGTCTTCCACTTCTGTTTTTTGCCCTTGACCTCTCCATATTCTTGATAATTCTTTCTGAATACCACATCTTGAGTATCCAGTTTGTTTTCCCTGTGTGATAAAAAGTGACCTTGCTGCAAAAGTATAATTTAATGACTGTCAGATTTTGTAATTTTTGGCATTTTGAATTGGTGTTGTTTTAACAAGCTTTCACAGAAAGAAATCCGTACAAGATGTGAATGTAATGCTTAACATAAAAAAAAAAAACAAGGATTGCAGCCATGAAAAAAAGTAGCTCAATCAATCAATAAGATGCTTTTCACATGTCTTCATTTAAACCTGGGGTAACACATGTGCAGTAAATCTGATCTTGTCTGCCAATCGAGTTCAAGTGCAAGCGGAGGCCACACTAAATACATGTCGCGTCAGCCTGTAGAAGCTGTTTTTGTGACAGTTTTTTGTACTGTGTATGTATTTTCTAGTTAAAGAGAATGAGAAAAATGGTCGTTTAAGCATTGCTAAGACAGCAAACCTAATAGTGGCCTAAGACTTTGACAGTCACTAAGTCACTTTTACATATCATTCATTCTGACAGTGACTGGGAGAGGCATGGTGTTTGCCATACTTATGAGATTGTGATTTCAGGATGTATACGGTCAGACCAATTTTCAGTTTAATTGTTTAAAAGTCCAACAATACAATTCTTAGTTATTGTCACACTTGGTTATAGTCACAAAGTCAGCAATTACTGTAGGTTGCAACCAGGCTCGCCACATCACAATTATAAACAAACTTTTCAGCTGTTGTGTTTACATACAAACTGTAAAAAGCCACTGTGAAAAACTAAAATTAAACCACTTATTATGACCTGCCTAAGATGGTAAAAAGTGTCCCTACTGCGCCAAACACCACTCACTGAGGCAACACAACTGACAAGAACTCCTAGATTGTCGTGATTTTTAGGACCGCTGTACATAACAATATCCCATCAGTATGCTGTAATCTTGTGTGCCTGTCCCGCACGTTAATCTGACTGCATGCAGTTCAGACTTATCCTGTGTAGGAAGTGATTTGTAAATTTTACGAGGTCTGACCTAGTAAGATTATCATCATGATTATCGAAAAGTGACCAGGGTAATCATTCAGACATGAAGCTGACATTTCCAGCTGCCATCAGGTTAATGGCATGGAATACTTGTCTGACAGGGTCTTTTGACACCTGTAAATGAAGGCCCAATAAAATCCTCATCTTTCATTTGCTGTGAAAGACAATCCTACATGGTTCTCAAAAGGTCTTTTGTTCTCTCTTGATAGAGGCTGATTTTTCCACTGAGTCATTGACGACCAGTGAGTCATAGGCAAACAGGGACAAATTATTTTGGGGAAACAGTCCCAGACTGTGTTTTTGTTTGCCATTTTACTTTCTTGTTATTTGTACAGTATGTAGTAGCACCCAATTATTTGAGAAACTAATGAGCTGCAAAGATATAAAGCATGCAGTTAGAAAAACATCATTGTTGCTGTAAGTAGAGTTTATTTACAGAGTTGATTTAAGAAAATGGCAAAATGTTTTCTTTCTTTTTTTTTATTTAAAAAGCATGTACCATGCTCATTTTGCAATCCATAATTAATAAACCCAAACTGCTGGTGTTATAATGTTAGTGTTATAGTGTAACGCTAATGTTAGTGTTAAAGTGATATAATAGTATCATGATACCTGGTTGCCGATCAGATTAAAATTTAAGTTCTATAGGTATCATGATTTTACAATTACCCAGATTTGTTATTACATAATTATTTATAACAGACTTGGCAAATAATTCACTTCTACCACCCAGGATGAAAATGTGTAAATAGTTTAGGTTGCGCCACATGTAGTACTATAAAGAAATTGAGATTTGAGATTTACTTGTTCACATAGTTTGGAGAAAAAGCAGATCGTAGGCATTTAACACGCATGTATTTTGATAATGTAACTCTGTAAAAATGTGTGTTGTGTGTTGTGCCACTCGAAAGCTTCTGCACTTGGTAGAGAATCATTTATATCTGCAACTAGTAAACCGTTCAGAATGCATCAGACAAAACTGCTGATATTTTGGCTGGTATTATTGGCAGTAGTAGATTTTACTGTACTTGAGGTGAAGTGCATTTTGTACTGGAATGATGGAGAGAGACAGAGAGGTTAAACATAAAGCCCTGCCCACTATGAACACTGATGGGTTCACTTGGCACAAGATGAATCAGTATGTGCAATGATTTCATAGTACATTAGGTGGAATTAGATAAAAATAAAGTGCCCTATCGTGTAGACATGGCTGGGGGTCTCGTTGGCATGGCGCACTGCCTGTGTTGTTGTACGAGAAAGCACTCGTATCATCTCTCTAATCATTCTGTAACCTTCTGTGAATGTCAGAGATGCTGCACCCCTCCTTTGTCAAAAATTCAATGATAGAAGAAGGGTTAATACAGAGGAAGCGTTGCCAATTTATTTTTTAAAGATTTATGTCAGTTGATAAAGATTATACTCACTTTGTCATTACTTTCAGTATGGCCTTTTGTATTTTTAAAGTGTTTATATAGATATCAGATTTGTATTACCCTAATAATTTAAATTAAAACCATGGAAGTGCCTTCTGAGCACAGTAGAAGAAATGAATATGAAGGAAGGTTTGAAGCTTTTGTACAAAAGAGCTACAAATATCACAATGTCAGAAATTTGATTAAAGTGACCGAATTATGTAGTCTTAACTACTGAATGTTTTTTAAAGATTGAAAGATTTTAAACATTTCCTTATCTTTGTTTCAATTCTTTCCTTTTAAATATTTATTTTAAGCTATAAATTTAAAATTTATCATTGTGTTCTCATATTTTGGAACCCCACCATGTTTTTATTTTGGACCACGGCTAATAACATCCTTTTGCCATTTTAAAGAAATAACTTAAGCACACCATGTTTTGACGGTGTGTGTCCCGAGCCTGCATGTGTGTCACGGTGACCTTAAGCTTCACCCTTAGTAGCACAGCCCCGGGAATGCCATTGATTTAACATTGGTGGAAAGCTGTGGCACACACAGGCCTTTTATTGTTACTCTTTTATCAGTAAAGGTGGGTTTCATTGCTCCCTTAAAATAGCTGCTGTTTTAAAGAATAACCGGACAAACAGGAGGTTCTGACCCAGAAATCAGAGGAGAGACCTATGAGAGCTGCTGATGTGATGTAATTGTTTTCCACACAGTTTTTGGCACTAAATAAGAAGAGTCCAGTAAGAAAAAAATGCCTTTACGCTTATCCAGGACTTTCACAGAATATATTAGATTGTGGTGGTAGCAAAGCTTTTTTTATGTAGTTGTTAATCAAACAGTAGGGTGGAAATGATTTGTATTTTCATATTTTAACCTGCTGTTAGATGTGCAAAGACTTATTTCTATGCATTATTATTTAGAGAGAAAACCATGTTTCTATTGCAAAGTTAGCTTTTTATAACATTCATGCATTCAGACATCATGCAGTGGTTTGTGTGTTTAAAATGCACTTCAGCTTGTAATCACTCACTAGCATATGGGGAAATCCACTTTCTTATTTTCCCCTCATTCACCATAATTTATTTCGTGTTTTGTCTTCCTTATTGAAAAGCATGGACACTTTATTTATTATTATTTTTTTTTACTACACATTCTCACATGATCTCAATTGTTTAAAAGTACTCCACACAATCACAGATTTTTAATGATTATTTGAAGTGGCATACCCCTCCCTCTCTTCCTCAGTCTTTGATGGTCTGCTTCCGGCAGTTTTTGTTAGTGCCCAGTGATGCTGCATTCATCAAAGCCTATCGATTTAAACTGTTTTTTGATGGCAGTCGCTTGGGGAGCTGGAGGTAGTGAGCTAGGGGAGAAAGAGAACAGGCAGATGAACTGAGCAGTCTTTTTTTTCATAAAGCAGGACTCTATGTTGGTGCTCTTTCGATTCTTTTATGCCTGTCTCTTGGCAGGATTGATGTTCAGCGTGTGGATTAAGGTTGAGACTCAAGAATGACGAGTGCAGCCCCAGCCCGCAAGCCGTACCGCAAGGCACCGCCGCAGCACCGTGAAACTCGCCACAATCAGCCCATTTTCCGAGAGGACCTTAGTGGGAGCCCCACAGCAACTTGTGACTCTCCAGCCCAGCATGCTCCCAGTCAGGTAATTTGTCTCCCAGATTATTCTTCTATTTCGCATCACTCACACTTTACCGGCCCTTACGTGAAATGCTCAGACAATTGTGAGGGCCCTGATGTTTTCTCATCATCCTGGTCAGACAGCGAACTGGAAGTTTCCAGTCTCTCTAGCTTAGACCTCATTGTCCTTCCTCCTCCTCGGATATTCAGCCATGGTGCTGTTGGAGTCGCTCTTCCCCCCAAAGCTGGCACGGGCATAAACCGATTTATTAGCCGCAGTGAGGACCTGCTTTTAAAATCTGTTGAAGAGGATCATCTTACCTGGCAAGGGTCCCAGAAGAGCATTTCCCCAGCTTACTCCAGCAGAAGTGGGGAGCGTTCATTAGTCTTTAGGGAAGGGGCAGAAATCTTTCCTCCCAAAGTGGAACGGCATCTCTCCAAGGCTGCATTTCCAACACAGGCACCGCCAACCAAGGGTATACTGAAGCAGACAGACTACCTAAGAGTACGTGCAAAGGATACGCTACGCAAGTCAAAATCAGCAGAGATGCTTAGATGTAGCCACAGCCATAACAAAAAGCCCAAGTGCGTGTTCCTGGACCAGGAGCGAAAGGGAGGTGCCCCAGGAGCTGAGGCCTCAACATCCTCTGCTTCACCATGTCCAGTATTACCAGAATGGAAGATCCAGCTCCTGGAGGAAAAGCTTAAGTTCTCACAATTCTTGGATGAGATTACATACAGAATTCTGAGCCCTGCTAGCTTAAACTTGCTAGGTTATAAAAAGCAAGAACCCTCTAAAGGAATCCATGCCCAGCCGAGTCATCGTCAGCAATCTGATTTCAAGGAGCATAAAGGAATTCAGAAGAGGAACCAGTCATGGGGTGATTGTCCCACCCTACAGGAGAGAGAGACAAGGACAGAGAAGAAAGTCGGGTCCAAAACAAGAGACATTTTGCTGAAGGACAACCTGCATAAAGAGCCAGAGAAGGGGCATATGAACCCCCAAATGGAAGGAACACAACATAAATCCAAGGGTTCTGATTATAGACGGATAGAGGTTAGTGGCGATTCCAAGCATCGCAATGGGACTGAGTGGGATGGAAGAAATCGACAGGGTGTTTTACAACAGCCACTATCTCACCAGTCTGCCCAGCTAGAGCCAAGGAATTGGCCAAAGGATGTGACTAAATTAAAGCTGACAAAGGCTGGAATGTCTACAAGTCATATGGAAAGTGAAAGTATACCAACATCACAAACTGCTTTTTTGGTTTTATCACAAATGAAGGTATGTGTACCATGTTTAGTTTTTCTTTCTCCGCACCTTTTTGTCATTGTTTGCCAAAATTCAGCCTTGTACTTAATATATGACTTCAGTAACTGCACGCTGCCTTGGTAATGGGAAAGGCTAGATATATTAAGTCTAAAAACCCTAAACAGTAAAATCTGTCAATTTGCTACCAAAGGAGGCAAGTTTATATATGTATATATGTTCTAAAGGGGTTAGAAATTAAATGTAGACATGACTGTGGAAAATAATAATAATTATATATGTCTGGTACCAAATGGTTAAGAATAGTAAAGATATTTATAAGATATTTTTTAAGCATTGTTTGCTACTGGTGATGGTACTGTTTGCACGGAGAACTCTTCTTTCTCGACACGAGTAAGCAGGGAATATGTTCATCATGACCAAATGTCACCCCAACAGAAATCCAGTTGGGATATTGTTCCCAAATCAGGTCCCTGAATCAACATAACATTGGACAGCAACAAAGTAAAACTTCTCATCTTTAAAGGAGTTGTACTGTATAACTTGATTAATCAACATAGACTTTTTTTTAGTTAAATCTAGGGTACTGACTACATAGTTTGAGAGAGAAAATATACATTCGATAGGTACAGTACAAATATGTGTACTGTTACACCCCTAGAATGCACACATTATGGGTTTGTGTCCATTTATCCTTTATATTGGCAAATTTAATGCATTTTTTAATATTCTGTACCTTTCCTATGGAAGATTATGTACGATTCATCAAATTCATTGTGTTTTTTTTCTTTTAACAGTTTTATTTGATAAGTCTTCTGACAAAAATGCAAATTTAATCTTGTCGTCAGAGCTAAGTTTTGTAGAAAAAAAATTGTAAATGTTATCAATAACATTGTGGTGCATTGTGTGATATTTTTTCTTTTAATTAGGAGAAAAACACAGCTGTCAAAGTAATTTCGTAGATTCAAACAAAAAGCATATTAATGTTCCGTGCCAATTGTCTTTTTATAATTGTGCATCACAAGTGCAATTTTAAGGTTTGTCCTAGCTCTGACTGGTGTATTTTCCTATTTGCAATTTTAAAATCAGCTTGTTCTTAATTAATAATTCTGTTGTCCTTTGCAAGCTGTTCCATTATGCTTAATTATACTGTAGCTTCAAATCATGTCTTATAATAACCAGGGAGAGAAGAATACTTTTATAAAGAAACATTCATACTTGGTACAAATAGTTGCCTTTTTTTTTCTTCTTCCTTTTTTTCGCTTTTATCAGCTTATGTCTGCTTATTTTGTTATCTGTGTATTTTTGCAGGAGTCATTATCAGATGCTGACAAAATAAAGTAAGTGTTTTTTTTTTCATGTTCTTTTTTTTGTCGTATTGTTTGTAAATTTAAATTTTTACTTTGCTGTTCTTTAAGTTCATTAATACTTAGCATGACCACTGGTGTCTTATTCGGTACTGAGGACAGCCCTCATGGGATTTCCTGCTACTGCCATCTGTGTGAAGTTGCTGAAAGCATGCTTTGACCATTTTAAGTTATTTAAAAATAGCTGCAAAAATTATTCTGTTTGCAAATGATGTACTAACGTTTTGTATTTACTATTACTTAGACACTGCATTATTATGCAAATACTTTTCTTTATAATAAATTCCATGAAATGAATGGAATTGTTCAACCACAACTTGAGCATGATCGTTGGAGTGGAACTGCATGTGCTTAGTGACGGTAAACCAAAAAAGTCCTCCCAAGTGATTGATAACAGAAGCATTTATGCCATGTGACAGTGGCAGCTTCATTGATTGGCCTAAATACTCACTGATGGGGGAAGGAAAGAAGTGAATTATTTGTACACTGCTTTACCAGACATAAGTGTACTAATAATCTCTTTTAGTAATTATTTTATTGAACCTATTTTTAAGGACCAATCTCTGCCATCTCAAGTAGGTAATAAAAGAGCATTGACTTGTCACTGTTCCTACTCAGGGTCATGCGTTGGGGCTCAGTGTTATGGTTGGAGAATTGCAAATGCCACAAGCAAAGTTAGTTACTATAGCAATCGTCAGCATGAAATTTCTTTAACAAAAATAGCTTATGGTGATAAGGAATGTCTTCGGCTCTTTACTTCCTTTTTGCATCAGGCCCAGTCTATGCCATAAAGGACAGTTTATACATACCAGAGGCTTAATACCATAATCTCTCAATCCAGACTTTGCTAGCATTTGCTAAAGAGTCTGGTCCATTTTATATTAGGATGAACCCCTTTAATAATAAGATGCAGTTTATCGGACTTGGCACGTTACCAACCACTAATGTTTTCCTGTAGCTTGTCAGCAAACCTGCAAGATTATTTCATTCCAGTTACTATATCCTGCTCTGAAAAGCTTGTTGCGTTTGTGGCTTTCAAAATAAGCTTCCACTCTGAATTATGGAAACGGGTGCAGAGTGTGCAGCAAGGTTGTGAAGCTCGTCATCAGAAAAGTTTACAAAATTGGGTGAGACTAAGGGCTTCAGCAATTGCCTACTCCTAGAACCTCTCCTGTCTATCTGTGAAGCTTCCACATGATTCCAACATGTCACATAAGTCCAAGTTTGTTTTAAATCAACATTCGACTAATCTCATATCAGATATGTACTTTGTGAGTGATTTGATCTTGTTATTTGAATCTTTTGACTACTATTTCTGTGTGATTGACGCTATCTCTGAGCAGTCAGTGTTGGTGCAGGGTGTACCGTTTTCATATTTGTTCTAATGACTCTGTTACGACAAGGAAGAATTTATCTTTAGTTGCTTTCAAGTGTGCATGTGCTGATTACATCCTAGAAGTTAACATGCCATTTTGGTTATCTATAGCTTAACATGGTATCAGGATCAATCTGTCAGGCAGCAAGAAGGCATGGGAAAGGTCAGATTTAGATGAATATTAATAGGGATTATTATGATTGTTGACTGAATAGGGAGCAATAGGGTCAGATAATGTATAAAGAGACAGAAAGGCAAAAGTACAAAACGTATACACACACACCCACATGCAGGCCAGGCCCCAGTTACTGGAAATAATGGCTAATGCTTTTTACACTTAAATGGAGATTGAAGGGAACATGAGATGGGTTACCACAGAAGAGATCACGTTAACGTATACTGCAGCAGTGGGGCCTTTTTGGCTGCATTCATTAAATTATACATTTATTCATGTCAGCATTTGCATAAGAAACTATATAGTCATGAAAATCTTAATTTTAAAAGAATCTTCATGTTCTCTCCATGGTCAAATAATATCTGTGTAGCTGTAAGTCTTGAGCAAATGCCTCACCCGATGGAAGATGTAGCACAGGTCACAATGCCAAGGAAGAGGTTGTTTAAAGACTCAATCACAAAAGCATGCTTAGAAACATTTTCTGTTTCATACAGCCTCATCTCTTAACATTGTTCAACTTGAATTTAAAAATAGCATTTTCCCTATGTGACCACTTTGGTGTGCATGAACACCAGAGTATGGTTTAGATCCATTTTCTTCTCTTTTTCATGTTGTACCATTTTCCTTTTACCTCACTTGATTTATATCTAATGAATGTTCTGTAATCTGTCTTTAGATTTTGACTTAACATGCTGTTAAATATTTTGTTGGAATAGAAGCGAGTCAAAAGGACTTCCAATTCGTTTACCAATTAGTAGGTGTTTTTGAGTGAGGAATTCGGGATGAGAATGTGGTTTTAATGTAACAGAGCAGCATATCCTCAGAGCCAGTGGGTTCAGAGGAAACATTTTGTGGCACATAGCAGATGTATTGTGTTTCAGACTGTAGCCCATGTCTTTTCAACACACAACCAACTGCCCTTAGCACATTGTGTCCTCACGGTCTCTCTCTTTCTCTCTCTCTCACACACTCACTCGCACACCTTTCCTAGATTAGATTTGCGGACAGACATGAACATCATTAAGTTTTAGACTGTATGGAGGATGCTGGATTCAAAGTAGAAGACCGGATGTATTGGTCTAGTAGTTTACTTATGCATCAAGCCATTTTTAGAGCACTAAATTATTAGCAGTATTGATTATATCTTTTTCCTGTATATGTTTCCAGGATCTTACAACAGCAGAATGAAGACCTGCGCCGCCATCTCACACATACCACCCATAAAATGGAAGCGATGGAGGCGGAGTTCGAGAGCCGCCGGCACTACATGCAGACAGAGATGGGCCGAACACGAGATGATTTGGAGAAGATGAAAGACAAGTTTCGAAGGTTAGCCCCACCATCTGTTTTTGTTTGCATCTTGCACTCTGTCTGTGTGCGTGTCTCTCTCGAATACCCAATGGATGTGATAGCTCAGTAGCTCTGCCTTACTCAGTAACACACTATTGCCCAGACAAACTGACTCAGCCTCCCATGACTGTTAGCTGGCTTTCACCATCTGGTTTTGGACTTACTGTCTCTTCACTCTGCCTGGGACTATTGTCCCCTCTTTGCAACGTGCACTGAACATTGTCCTCTCTGTTTATTTCTAATGACCATAATAACTGCAGGAAAGGTAATGAGAGCATGAATATGCTGTCCACCATCAGTTTAAATTAATCTGAGGTCAGTTTAATGTGTTAAAGACAGAAATTGGAAAGATGTGTGTAGCAAGGAGGCACTGATGCACAAGGCCTTCTCAATGGTTTGGCCATGAACTGATGAGATGTGATTGTCTGATAGTAGCTCAAATTTCATATCAGTGATTTAGATTTGTATACACTGAATACTCTTGTCCTCACCGTTCTCTTACAGTTACACTCGGGACATATTAGACCACTGAGGTGCAAGACAATTTGTCATCTTCAATATTTCACACCTGAATCATGACCTGCCAGGATATTAACATCAACTCTCATTTACAGAAGCAAACTTGTTCAATCATATCTTTGTTTCTGTCTTTTAGACACTAACGACATTAACTGAATTTAATGTGGTGAATTTAATTTAGTTTAATCATTTAGTTTAATTTTATATTAAAACCAACAAAGATCCCAAAGAGAGTGCTGAAACCTAGAAAAACTTGTACATAAACAGCCAAGTGTTGGAAAGACATGACTCATGACATGAGGTTTTTCACTGTCTGGCCAAAAAAAGTCCTCATTTCATAAGGGTCTAATTACTGTCCTGCATCAAGCAAAGAAAACAACTAAGGGAATTACTGGAATTAAATCACTGGAATTAAATTACTGGAATTAAGTTAAAAACTGTCCCATTAAAAAAACTTTAATCGTCTAATTAAAACCTGGAAGGATAGTGCTGAATCATCAACTTGGAAGTGCTGAATCATCGACTTCATGGAAGAAATGTGAGCTTGGAAAAAAAATCTTAAATGAGTGTAATCAGAGATCACATAAACACTGGAAGTTGCATCATAAAACATCTACAGAATAAATCCTGGCTATGTTTAATACTAAAAGTAGGACCATTTCCTTTACACAGCACAACGATAACTAAAAGGATCGGGACTAAACAGCTGGGTAGTCATAAGAAAATCATTGATTTTATTTAGGCTAATAAATATATTTTTTCTCAGTTTGCTGAGGAACATAAATATTGGACTTTGGAGCAATTGGCAATTGATGAGTCCAGGTTTGACCCTATTGCAGAGAGATGGGTGCATCAGGATAAGAACCCACTGTGCAAGCCTTTGGAGGCAGTGTTATGATCTGGGGTTGGTCAGGTCTACACTCAGCAATGCTGAGGAATGAATAAATTAAATCACGAATCGTGATTTTTTTTTGTCATTTTTCTCATTTTCTTGTGCTTGCCAATATGTGTTTGTTTTTAATGAGCATGTGCAGATTTACATACGCACGTGAAGTGTTTTTCAAATCACCATCATCTCTTTGAACCACTTATGCTGAAGGAATATTGGCTAAAATCTTCTCGTTCTATTTTCTAAATCTTTCTGTGAATGTTAAAAAAAAAATTACCTATTGTATCTGTATTGTGTATCCTCATTACCCTGTCTGATTTGCTCTTATTTAATGGCACTTGTTTCTGCTAAACCCGTCTCCCTGATTAAGTCAGTGTCTAATTCTGTTGCAATCAGACTGCTCTTCACTTCCAATCAGGCTGCATACCTGTCTCACGTATTTCTCAATGGCAGCCGGAACCAATCAGCATTTCCTTCCTGTCAAATCAGAGACTGTGTTGTGGTTTCTGCTCCACTTCTCTAACCCTCAGTGCCATTTTGTATAATAATGTAATTGGATAATCAGGTAATGAGTGAAATGTGTGCTACAGTGTGCATGCACATCATGTTCATGCGCTGTGCCAACCTCACATGCATGTATTAGGGATCAGAGATTATGGCAGTGTAACTTAAAAATAGGACTTTTTAATAACGGGTGCTGTATTTTATTATTTTTTGTTCTTTTCCTCACCCTCTACTCAGTTTATCAGCAGTTATTACCAATTTTCACAGTTCGCCCCATAAGTTTGTTAGCTTATTTGGATTTTCTTTGTGTTTATTCCAGGATAAACACTGAGTAATGCCAATTACTGAACACATTTTGCATTTTAGCATTCAGTTTTAATTTTTACGAGATATGACAGAAAACCCCATGTGTAAAATGATATTGATCTGAAGCGGGGTAAATTAGGCAGGCTAACTCTATTAACTATGAAATAGACTCGGTTAATCCCAGTGGTCTTTGTAAGCATATATTGATATTGATGCTCCCTTAATATTGTTGAACTTAAACATTTGTTATGTATTTAAAGAATGTAATGTGATTATATTGAGAATCGTCGACGGTAAGACTTGGTGGATTGAAAATAAGTTAAAACATGAATTTTACTCAACTCACAGTCCATGAACTGACAGTGTGTTAAGAAATTAATATTAGATGAAGGAATATTTTGTGCATAATGATGCCTCAAAGCGAGGCATGTTAATTCACTGTGTAATACTATGTAGAGGTATTTCTGTTGAAATGGTGTTTTTCCCAAAATTTGCATTAAGGCCAAACAACTCCTCTTAAATCCTACGGAAGCAGTACTTGGTATTAACCACATGTTTTGTTTAGTTTTTTGGCTTCATTTTTGTTAAATAAATAATTGGATGGTGTGGGGGGGGGACACTTATGTTGTGATTGTATGATTTATTTGTTTTTGCATGAAACAGAATTTAATGAGTGGTACTAACCTTTAAACATGACTTATAATGTACAAAATTCTTTTATGTGGTTTGGAGTTTAGAGTAATTTTAAAAATTAAATAATTTGTATCATATTTATAAGTGATGCATCAATGCATGCAACTATGATTTTTATACATTTGATGCCAGAACACTTTCCATACCTACATTTATTTCCATGTACATGTATTAATTAAAATAAGAAATGCTAAACCACTTTTCCTATACACTGTCTGAGGCAAGAACAAATAAGTCTGCTTTAATATTCTTTCCTGGATTGCTGGATATAATAGTTCTGTACTCTTTTGTGCTAATGTCCGATCCTTCATCTCTAAAAAGTAGAGTATGAGCTGATGGAAAATCATGAACTCTTCTTCCTATTCCTGCTGTGTTAATTAAGTGTGTTTCTCCCACAGACTGCAAAACAGCTACACAGCCTCACAGAGAGCAAACCAGGATTTGGAAGAGAAGCTTCATGCCCTGGTAATTGTTCTCCTTTTTACCTTTACCTTCTGCGATCATTTTTAGACAAATGTCTTTCATTTAATTGGCTATTGGTTTCACTGATTGTCAGTTTGGAATAAGTCAGGCTAGCATTTAGCTTATTTATGTGGAATTACAGATATTACATTAAGAGCTATAAACCTGACAAACCTTTAACATGCATGTTGACAAATTTCTTATACTCTGCCACTTATCCTTCAAGCTAGAGTGTTGCTCCTCAACTCTGAGATCTTGATCATGCTCAGTGAGCAGTATCATCTTGCAAGAGCAAATTACTGATCAAAACTGTTGTGAGGAATATTCTTGTTCAAAACTATTTCAACTTCATTTCTTAATAAATTACGCTTAACTATTTGATCATCTTCATAAATGATTCTGAGAGAGGTTTATTTTCTCCTGCTCCTACAAGCACTTTGATTAATAAATTTTGCTGGGATGTAGCATTTAGATCTGGGTTGCATGGTGCGTAAAGACTTACATGACAATTCCAAGCGTTTGTTTCGGATGTTTGATGGGGGGGAAAATAAGTACATACATTAGTTTGCTTTAAAATTAAAGTGTCTAAGTACTCAACTTCCCAAAACAGACTAAAATGTGAACTACAGTAGGAGAAAGTATTAAACCACATCAAATATCAACTTCCTTGCATATGAAAAATTTCATTCCATTCAATAGAACGTATAGTTTTGGCAATTCAAATCCCAGACATGGACTCTCAAGCCTGAACACATGTAGCAAAGCAACACTGAATGTGTCAGGACAGTTCTTCGTAAAGTAGCAGATCCAGAATCTGTGTGTGTGATAACTGACAGGGCACTTTTTGAAGGATGGAACTGATGGTACAAATGTGCTTCACTCTTTATGGTTTGTGAGGTGGCTAATGTTTCCACTAGCTTTCTTGGTAGTAACAAGAAATAAAAAGCTAGTGAAGATTTTTTTAAAGCTATTTTTACAGTCTTGCAACATCATGTGAATTTCAAGTACCCATATTAGTAGGTATGCAATAATGCATATTCAATGTTTTAAGCTATCTCTAGCTGCAAATATAAATGTCCAACATTATGGGTAATAAAAATGTTTTATGCTATTATTGCTGAACAGAATATCCTGTATCATTTTACCTGATGACATGTGTAATGATCATCCCAAAATTATAATATGTTTTGAGTTTATTAAAAATTATATACATATATATAGTGGCAAAAACTATGCTTGGGTAATAGAATTTAACATAAAGAGACTTTGAGGTTGAAGGGAATGAATTTACAGCGTCAGTCTTTTTCTCTTGTCAGTGCCATTCAAATGCTAATGTAATCAAACATGTTTGGAGTAAATGGTTTTACAGTGATGCAAATCACAAGACAACATGCCTTTGTAAGTCCTTGCCGGTCTGAAAAAATAATCAAGTTGAAACTTGTGGCTTGTGTTAAAATTCAAGTATGTTTATTTTTTTTTAAATCTAATGATAAAGTATATAGAGAGATATTTCCTATGTAATCATATATAGCATGGGTGGCATTGCAATGTACTGTACAATGCCAGGCTACCCAATTGTTATCTATTTATTTATTTATTTTTAAAGCTAGCAAAAACAATGACTCATTGTGTACACTCATACTGTGCTTTGTGCCCATCATTTCTTTCTTTTTCAAACTTTTCCTCTTCTCTACTCATGCTGCCATGATTTGGATCTCACATCGCCACCACAACCATCACCATCAGGCTGCCATCAGTCAAACCTGGGTTCATGCAGTTGCGTGATCACTCATTCTCTTCTATCTTCTTACCTTTCAAAGTGCATTAGTATACATGTCATTCTCCACTCTCCACTGTCTCACCCTTATAGTCTTCTTCTGCATGGCAGTGCTTTGAAGTCCGAGGCATGACGCTGGAGTGCATGTGTGCAGTGCAGTGGTTGAAAAGCACTACCTGATGTAGATGCTGTATGATGTAAGGTTTTGTCAATATCAGACATTGGCAAAGGCTTAAATATCTTACGAAGCAACTAAGGTACAAAAGAGAAATAAATTATCAATGTGTTTAATGTGAGAATTTTCTGAGTGCCATCAGCAAAATGTGGGCTTTCTGAGGCCCTTTAGCCATTTCAACCACTGAACTTCAAATGTTCTAATCAAATTGAATGCATTTTGATGAAGCACCTCTTCTCTTGTCTCCCCATTCCTCAGTCTTTAGAATGCATTTCACTTTACAACTCTTGTTGGTAGTTTTATTTGGACGTTAATGAACATCATCTTTATCTGTGCACTGAGTTTACTGCTTCAGTAGTCACATTGTTTCTAAATTCTCCATTAATGATTGGTAACATGCTTTCTAGTACTTGCCATCACACTGCATTTTTGATCCTTCTATTAAGCTAATAGGACAAGCCGGCATGGCATTAAAAAAAAAGTATAGGAGAGTTGAATTTTGGGTAGAAGTGTATCCATGTCATGAACATTCATTAAATGTATTTGGAATGTACGTAAATCATCAGATTTGTCTTTTTTTTTTTAAAGTCTAGTCCTGGAAATACTCTCTGGCTCAGAAGATAGTATTTATAATGTCATATCCAGCCATCGGATTACACACCCTTTTAAATTACTGTGTGCACTGCACAGACCTGCTTAGCTTTTCACTTCTGTGATGTTTTATGAAGCACTCATTTCAATTAAAACCATTGACTCTGTCAGCTTTCTCAGCACGTGCAGTGGGCCCATAATGCAGACACTGGCTTTGTATACATTCAAATTGCTGTTAATATAGTGTTGGCAGATAAATGGACATGCGCTCACACTCTCTCTCTCTCTCTCTCACACACACACACACACACACACACACACACACACACACACACACACACACACACAC
>JAOVVB010000041.1:8805048-8826851 GCA_028570985.1 Heterobranchus longifilis
TGTACGTGTGTGTGCGCGTGTATGTACGTGTGTGTGCGCGTGTATGTACGTGTGTGTGCGCGTGTATGTACGTGTGTGTGCGCGTGTATGTACGTGTGTATAAAGTATGTCTATATGCATGTGTGTTTGAGTGAGAGAGAGTGAGTGTGTCAGTCACACAGTGGACTGGAGCTGTCCGTGTTTATGACTACAATTGGTAACCACTGAAGCTGAAAATTAAAAGTTAAATTGAGAGTTTTGGTGCTAAGCCTTTATAGAACTGCACTGTCAAGTCTGTTTGCAGTCTTGGACAAGGCTTTGACCTGATGGAGTTCTACAGATAGAAACAGGAATCTCACAATAAGACATGCTCAGCTTGTCAAACTCCTTCTCTGCATTATTGCCCTTTGGATAGCATTGGCCCAGGAATGTCTGCTGAACACTTGTGCACCGATTACTTGCAATAAAATCCTGATTTTTTTAACAGAAATACATTTTTAAATGAGCAGCTCCTATGCTTGTTAAGTGTATATATGCAGCAGAGCTGTGGGAAGGTAATTATGCGATTTTAAGAACCAGTTATCCATCTGTTCACAGTGCCTAATCATGGTGTTTTATCTTCATGGGCAGATCAGCTGCAGATCAGCCCCCTTCATCTCTGTGGGAAACGGCTAGTCTGTGGCACTGGTTTCTTTGCTTTTTTTCCTTTCTCTTTTTTATTTCTCTTTTTAATTTCTTTCTCTTTCAGGAACGCTATCGGCAGGACTGCAATTTGGCCGTCCAGCTGTTGAAGTGCAACAAGTCCCATTTCAGAAACCACAAGTTTGCAGATGTGAGTGTTGGGTGTGCATATTCATCTATGACTATGAATTCTTTTCAGAATGCACTTTCGCAGACTTGTGCATGCCATTGTATGACTTCATATGTGTTTTATGGTTGATAGTGGCACAATGATAGGAGAGTTGGGACTATGTTATTTCCTGGGTTGCATTTTTTGTCTAAATGGCGATGGATGTGTTTCATACAAAGTAGTTGGTGCTAAAAGGGACAGGTTTGAAAACAGTGCTTGACAGTTCGAGACACGTTATCAGTTTGAGACACGTTGGGTGAATAAGTCTACTTGGCCTATTTGCTTATCTCTAATATGCCCATCACTGAAACACAACCTTAATAGGTACATGCCATCCTCTACCAGGCTCTGATGAGTAGATTTTAATTAATAAAAATAAATAAATTTAATAAATATGGATAACAACTTGTATGACACTTTTCTTTATAACATTTCAGGATATGATGTTTTTTTTTTTTTTTTTTTTACTTTTGACTGGATCTTGCCAGCCTCACATTGCATAAAACACATGAAACTGCAAATAGAAATTAGCTCACTGAGAGTCACAGCTTTGTTAGTGGTGCCCCCTACAAAATTAAGCCTAGCCTGACTGGACCATATATAGAAAAAGAAGTTTTCTTAATGACCATAAAAAGCCCATAATTGAGGAAGGTACTGTAGAGGAATAAATTTCCCTCTTTGTGCTTTCTGTTAAGCTGAACCTTTAAACCCCACTCCCTTTTTTTAAAGTGTTTATGAATTGAGTAAAAAGACGAATCCTATGTGTTCTTTGCTTAACTATTACTGCTAGCCTTCATTCATAAAAATGTAGATGTCGAGATGGTTTATAGCCTCCAATCTTTACAGGTTATATTATTTTCCTGGTCTAGTGTACAAGGTGTCTAGCAGGATTTGGCCTTGTCCTAGAGGATAAGCCTCGTTGTTCTTTATCAACTCCATATTTTGAGGACATGATGGAGGTTTGGACATAGTGTGTGATTGATTTGAGGGCTTAAGAATTTAAAAGCAATCATTTGAGACAGTCCTCAGGACTTCAAGTCAAATTCACGAAATGCTGATTATGTTTAGCACCACACTTTCAGTGATGATGACAGACAGTTACATACTCACTACTCAGTCAAACATGGATTGTCTGAAGTCAGCCATCTGCATATCCAAATACATCATCTTGTGTAAGTATGCTATAAACGTTAATCAGGACACATTAATTAATGGCAAATTGTAGCTGATCTGCTAAAGGTTCTTATATGGTGTGTGTTTTCGGGTCAGCTCGGTTGTAGAGATGTATTAGAGGTACCATAGACTTCCTGGCAAAGTGAAGGTTTGATCTTTTTTTTCTTTCTTTCTTTCTTTAAAATAATCTATTTAATTTATGTTGCAGTTATTGAATAACATCTTAATCTTCCCTCAACTTTTTTTAATATGGTAATTATCAAAATGTTCTTTTTCTTTTGTTTAAAACCAAAAATGATAGATGATAAAAACCAAAGGTTGCATTTTAAATTTTTATTACATCTCTGTGGTTATGGGTTATGAGGTAAGAAACTACTGCAGCGTATGTATTGATATTAACAATACTCAGTCATCTTGTAAGGATCCATGCTTTTGTAGGCCGAAATGAAATATGAGGGTAATTTGTTTTTCCCATAGCAACGATGTACCTTCAGTGGGATGTCATAAAATTAAGTAATAAAGGTAATAAAATATGTATTTTAGCTCGTTTTTCTGTGTGAAAAATACTAGCATAATGGTATGAACTGAGGGTAATTTCCTACGTAACATTGTAAGGTATGGGCTCTTTGAACCCTTAGAGAGCGTTAGGAAACCAAACAATGTTATGCCACTGATGTTTCTTCCTCGTGTCGTTTTATACTGATGTATTATACTTTGCCTGTTGTAAGCATAGGCTGCTTGGAAACCCTTTCCGGCCACCACTGGAAATGCATACAGCAAGTGCTGTGCCACATAAAAGCAGAGTAAAATGGAATGCACACAATCATGGGTCTCTGTGTGTGCACATTCACTATATTACCAAAGTATTCGCCTCACCTGCCTTCGCAGGCATATGAATTTGAGAAATATCCAATTCTTAATCCATGGGATTTATGATGATGTTGGTCCACGCCTTACATCTATAACAGCTTTAACTCTTCTGGGAAGGCTTTCCACAAGGTTTAGCATTGTGTTTATTGGAATTTTTGACCACACGCATTTGTGAGGTCAGACACCGATCATATTAAACCCTATATACTTTTGGCAATATAGCATAGTTTCTCTTCTGGTTGCATGTTGCATGTTTACCTTCATTGGCATTACAGGATAGCAGCAGGAAATCCATGGTGCAATCAGTCAAATTTACATCACTGAGTACAATTGTAGCATAATAATGTTTAATGACATGAAGTTTTTTCATGAGTCATAAGATATATTTTGCTTATTGATGTTGATTTTTTATTTTTTTTGTACTTGAGCTAAGACACTTCTCATACAGTTTTAGATCTTATTCAGTGTCCATGATAAAAATTATTGTCTTGACTGGGGTAGGGATGAGGAATTTGACAACAGACAAGTAAAGTGTCCCTTTTTAAAAACTAGAGGGCAACGTGCAGATAAAGATCCCAGATTTTGGAAGATCATTCAGGAGTCATGTTTAAAAGTGCTGCCTTGAATGCACTGATCTTGTTTGCTCTCACGTCCAGAGCAATTGTGGTTTTGTTAGCTACTAGCTGCCCCCGCAGGTTACGGCATCAGCTGAGCTAAACTGTATGATCAGAGATTTTCCCTGCCTGTGTTCCATGAATCAATAAGCCCCAGTTGGCCTCATCCAATCAAGGCAGCAGTGTAAGATAAATGTCCTAGTTGCCTGCCCATTACTCCTTTCAAGTCCCTTTTTCTTTCTTGCTTTTCAGTTACAAGTGCACAAGTCTTGTTTCATTAGCTTTCCATTCTATGTTGGAGACATTAGGTGTTTTTGAATAAAAGGAACCCCAAAGTCTGGTGTAAATGTATCTTATTTAGCAGTCCATTCACATTTAAGGAAGCAGGAATAAAGAATTTAAAAGAATATCAAATGAAAACACATAACACCCAGATCTTCTTCTGGATATATCTTAAAGTCTGGGTAGAACTGAAACTCGAGGTGATACTGATGGGCACAACCGGAGAATGCTTGTTTATGGACATACTGACAATCTGTGTTTAACATTAATTTGCCAACTATAATGTTTCGAGTTGTATGTTTTAATTGCATAAAAGCAGTAATATTCTTTGTGAAATATGTATTTGTCTTTTCCTGACTTTCTTTCTAGTTGCCATATGAACTCCAGGAGATGGTGAATAAGCACATGAAGAGCAGTCTGCCTGACCCGACCCAGAGCCCTCAAGGAGCCCATGGCCAGGACCCAGACACACTGAGTCTGACACCAGCTGATGTGGTGCCCACCTCTGTCATTGCTCGAGTTCTTGAGAAACCTGAACCACTTGTTCTCAACTCTGCTCAGTCCAGCAGCAGTGGGCGGCCAGTGGCTGAGGATGTGTTTGTCCATGTGGATATGACTGTATCCCAAAACGAGAGTGCTGGCAGAGAGAATGCGGCTCCTGGACAGAGTAAGCCTAGTACCTGTACTGGATCAGATCAGTCACATCTTAATGGTGTGTTCCGTAGTCCAGATGGACAGTCAGCTGAAGGTGGGGCATCACCTTCCTTTGAGAAGCTAAACCCCTACCCTACGCCTCCTCCTCCGCATCCGCTGTACCCTGGCCGCAAAGTGATAGAATTCTCCTCTGATGAGAAGGTAAAAATCCCTAAGAACAGCCCACTGCCTAACTGCACATATGCCACACGACAGGCCATATCCCTCAGCCTGGTACAAAATGAAGAGGAGGCCGGAGAACGGCAGCGTACCGTCCCGAACAGCCCTGCAGTGTCTGATGGAGGCTGGCGTTCTGGGACCTCGTCATCTTCAGGTGGAGGCCATGCATCGCACCCACGAACGCCTCAACAGAGTGATTTAACTGACCCTTTGTCTAGCCAGTCAAGTCCCTTCAGCAGCCCACCACAGCCACCGAGTGCCTTTGCCAGCTCAGGTAGCTCTGAGGAAGACTTGCTTACCAACTGGCAACGAATGTTTGTGGAGAAGATGGCACCATCCTCAGAAGGCACCCTGGTTAACCGTACCTCCTTTAGCAGTGAGACAGTAGAGGAACTCCAGAGGAGTCGCAGCAGCAAGTCAAGTAGGGGGGCTTCAGATCGAGGAATCCTTCGTGGAGCTTACTCTGATGGAGAAGAGGGCTCCTCAACTCAAAGTTGGACTGCCAGCAGAGAGTCCAGCCTGGATACTGATACAAGCAGCATTGCAGACCTGCGCACCAAAAGAAGCGAGTATGGTGCTAGCTTTTCCCAAGAGGAGAGTGAGCAATTGCTGATGGCCCTTGACAATGATGATGGTGCTAGTGGTGACACAATGGTTATGGTGGAGTCTAGCCCAGCCACAGGCAAGCAGCAGGAGTTTGCTGAAGATGGTGCGTCTGTAGGCAGCCCAGAAGAAGAGCAAGACACCCTTCCACAGGACTTTCCCGTCATTAGTCCTAGGGTCCTCGCTGGCCTGGAGGATTACACAGAAAAGCCTCCCTCTCACAGACAACAGAGTGGTTCCACCCGCCCTCAGAAAAGTCCCAAAAGGATGGGGGTCCATCACCTGCATAGGAAAGACAGTCTTTCCAAGGCTCAAGAGCACGGAAACCTACTGGACTAAGAAAGTGGCTAGTCCCTTGCTTCTTACTTCACCTATAGTGCTTTTCTGCTTGATAGATCTCAAGTCTTACCAAGCCGCAAAAGGAAGCAGGAATCACAGTGGTGATTGATCAGCTAATACCCAGGCTGCTTTCTTTTATGGGTTATTACTGTAACACTTGAGCCACTTTTCTCAGAAGCAAGTTGTTCACTTAGTTGCGGTATTTAAAGTTCAGATTAAGATGGTCATCATACCTTTTAAGAAGTCTGATGTACTTCACTTATCCTTTAAGAATGTGAGAGTATGTAAGAAGTTAATTTTTTTTTCATGCTCCAACATCTTCAGGACATCTTCAAGCTGTGGTGTAAATTATAAGAAGAAAACAGGATATAGCCATATATAACCTCTGTATTTGGCCAATGTATTGTAATGGGGGATATCCAGATGAAATAGC
Organism: Heterobranchus longifilis; assembly: GCA_028570985.1. Taxonomy (NCBI): domain Eukaryota; kingdom Metazoa; phylum Chordata; class Actinopteri; order Siluriformes; family Clariidae; genus Heterobranchus; species Heterobranchus longifilis. Next base: position 8,811,065 of record JAOVVB010000041.1, read on the forward strand.
ACCCATAACTTGTTGCAGTAAGGTACTAGAATATCACAGAAACTACAAGCAAAGACACCATTTTGTTGAATGGTTTTAAAGCGAGAGCCCTCTATCTCTTAAGATTAAATAATGAGATGATGCTCTAGACTCGGATCCAGATACTGTTGATGTGGATTATGCAGGTTTCATGGGATCTAGCGGATTTGAATCTTTCAGTGCCTAACCCTTTTTAATGACTAATGCTTTCCCATCACCCTTTAAAAAGTATTTCTCCTTATGTCTACTTTCAGTTCGCATCAGGAATAAAAATCTAATTCCACTGCACATTTATTGCAAACACCTCTTTTCACTGAGCTGCCACAGTTATTTTTGATATTTCTTTTTTGTTCACTATGAAGGTATATTATTTAGATTTCAACAAATATTCTGATTGATATAAATTATATTCCTGAGTTTGTCCTCCCTGTTTGTCCTTTGTCGTCCATGTTTTTGTTTCTGAGATGAAATTAAGGTCCATAAAACTCCTATTTCACAACGAGAATTTGTGGAATAGAATTGGATGTCTTGTACAACTCCTACATCTGTATTTTAGGTGCTGTAGAGAAGAACCCCAGTATGTGTTTTTAAATTATATTTAGTTTTTAAAAAAAATAGACCTAAAATTTAGCTTTCACTATTAGCTAACGTATACCCTCTGAGGAGTTTGTTTGCATTCATCTCATCATTTCGGCTCATTCATAATGGGCAAGAAAACGTCACAAACTATTCAGTCCAATAAAAACAAGATTATTTACTCAATGTAATTCATACAGTATAATGGCCATAAAAAATTGCCTTTGATTATGCAAATTTTAATTGTGTTTCAATAGTAAAAAAAAAAAAAAACATTAAAATGTACATAATCAAAGGTAGGCCAAAAAAAAATCTATATTTAAATGTCCATGAAGCCCGGGTTTTATTTAATCAAATAATGCCTTCATAGTTGATGTGGGACAAGGGCTTTGAATTGCATAGAATTGGTGCTATATGTTAATTTCTGCATTTATGGTATTGAAGGTTCTGAAATTTTAAATCACTGTTAAACATGAACAACTTTTGTGTCCCAACACACAATATTCAAATATTTGTGTTAATCTAAGTAGTTTTGCATTTTAATATTGGAGAACGCTGGAATGTAAAATGCACAAAAAAAAGCTAAATCTCTCTTTTTTTTTTTTTTTCTTCTCCATAATAAAAAGGGCAGTAGACAAATTCATGTAGAATGATTGACGTGTGCATTAATTGACTCCCTGTGGAACTCCCTGAGAGTTCATTAAAGTCAAATAAAATCTATTAATATGTTTGAGTTAGCAAATGTTAATTATATTCAAATTTAAATAATTAATATCAGTTAACCGATTTTGAAAGCAAGTTGTCAAGGGACTGGTGGGAAAAGTTAAAATTCATCTGTGAGATTTTTTTTTTGTATGTGCGCATAAACTAGGCTCTACAGTGTCCTCATTTCATTTCCCATGTAATCATCATGACTGATAGATAAATATTTGGGCATTGATAAAGTTCTGTTTTACCTGCCTAGCACAGTATAAGTCAGGTTGAAATTATATCATGAATATAAGCTTAAAGTGAAGACTTCCAAATTTAAATTGGTAAATGGTGTGACAATACTTTACATATGTGCCCCCACTCCTTTTGGTCATGAAGGACCAAAAGCTGCTCAAATGTTTTATGCCCAGCTGTGTTTTATTCTTTTATATTTAACGTAGAAGTAAATACAGAAATTTTAGATTTTATATGTGCTATTTGCACTCTCAATATGAAATATGTCACTGTTACTGAATCAATTCAATCCATTAGGTTAAAAAAGAAAATCAAAAGAACAGGCAAAAAACTGTGGAGGATGACAAAAAAAATTGTCCCCTGTGAAGGAAAAAAAAAACTTTCACCATGATGAAACTGGTTCTCATGAAGACCTTACCAGGAAAGCAAGAACAAAACTTACCTCTGCTGCAGAGTAGTTTATGTAGCATTACCAGAAATCACCGATTAACAGCACCTCAATGATGAGCATAACTTGCTGGCGCATCTCAATATCAACTGTTTAGGAGATTATTGTATGTTTTAAACGCCTTCAGCATTGTTTTACAGTGTAGAAAAAATAAAAATCAGGATAGCCCATGGAGTTGGGTGTGTGCAAACTTTTGGAACAAGCAAGGGCACATATAAAAAGTATTTAAATTTTTACATTGTTCACCTCATTTGGATGTAAATTAAAGCTGAACATCTGTACTTTATCTTATATTCATTATGTAATTTTAGTTGCAATATACTGTGTTGGATAGACAACTACTTTTAACAACTTGTCAATGCTCAAATATTAATTTGCTTTTCTATATATATAGTAAACAGTTTACCATTTACAGTAGTAAGCCTTACCTAACTTAGTAAACCTATCCTGAAAGGTTAATCATGTCTATATAATACAAACTAATACAAACACCACACCTTTTTAAAAATGAACATTTAAAGGCAATTGTAAGGATTTGGCAGCTGAAAACAGTACTATGCATGCAGCAACTTTGCCATACTTCCAAAAACGGAATTATACTTAATTGTGAAGTATTTAAACTGGAGATGGGGTATAAGAAAATAAACCTTTACGCATTTTTAAGGGGGGAAATAAGCCTAAACATAATTTCCTTTGTCCCCCAATGAAAATGTCATACAGACCAACAGTTGCGTGTGTGTTGCTCACAAAACATTAGCTTTTCAAGTTTGAGTAATTCTGGTATTAGGATTAAGATAAGCAATTGCTTGCTTTCAGTAGCAAGTCAATTATTATACAATAATTTTTTTTCCCTTTGTTTTGTAACAGTGTTTAAATTTGTTAATTTCAAGCCTGAAAAAAATGATGCAGACTTTCAAAAATGGCGATTAATCCACTCAATTTGTGTTTTCTCTTAATATTTTAACATTTAGATCCTGGGTTTCTTCACAGTTTTTTTTCTATACTCCATGCCGTGTTGAACATTCAAGGCGCTCATGCATTTAATTTCACCCTGGACATTCTGAAAGTATCTAAATCAAATCGTCACTTGTTATACAGTACATTGCACGAAAATGATTCATAATCATTTTTTTTAAGCCTTCTTAAAATGCCTATTAATCTAATGGAGATTCTATTGGGAACGTCGGCCAGTTGTGCTGTTCCTGAAAGTGTCCCTCATCATTACTTGCCTGCATTCAGAGCATGTCCACCTAATGGTTTCCCTTCATCCCCAGCTTTACATTTTGTTCCTATTGTGGTCTATCAATCTTTTTTTTCCCCCCTCTATATGTAACTCTAAGATCCAGTAATGAGTAGAACTATAACTTGCCCCTGTGCTGAATATTTCATGTCTCTTCATGTTCAAAAATAGCTTAGTGCTCCTTAAAGGAGAGAGAGAAAGACAAAGAACAGTCTGTCAGAGTCTTGCACATGGAAATGTACGCTCTTAAATATTTTAGGACCTCATCAGCGAATTAGACAGGAGTTCGTGCAAATACACACAAAAAGTAGGAAGGGCAAGGATAATGTGAACCTCAGTAATTCATGTAACTGCACAAGATAAATGATGGAATGAATATGAATCTCTGTAATGCATTAGTGGGTGTATAAATAGACTTTAAAATCTGATGTCTTACAAGTGTAATGACTTCCTTTCATTACTGTAATTGACTTCATAATTGAGTGACGGTTTCTTTCTTTGATCCGCTTTGAAGATTACACACAAGGCAAGCGAAATATTGACAAAAAAGCTAAGCGAAGAAAGTATAATGTGAGGACGAAAGTTGTTTTTTGTAAGGATTTGAGACATTAAACATTACCTACACTTACCCTCCCTTTTACATTTAACACATTTTAGTCGTTCACATTCTCCTTTAACAATTATTTTTTTAGTAGGTAAACTCACTTTAGCCTGTCAGAATAAAAAAAGTAGATATTAGGGATGTGCCTTCAGCCCAATTTTAATACTTGAATGTCCGTAAAAGATGATGGACGGATGTTCAGATGTATGACAAGAGCAAAAAAAAAAAAAACACTTTCCTCTTGTTGGTAGCAGAGCATATTTTTTTTTGGTTGTAATTATTAATTTTTTTCTTTTCTGACTCACTTAATATTAAGATATGAGGAAGAGAAACGTTACATTGAGTTTTACTGAACATCAGCTCAGTATTCCTCAGAACGTTAAACGTCACTCTTTGCGAATATTCTTCTTAAGTTTCATTGGATTGATGAGGTTTGTGATCACAGTGATAATGCATGTTTATATGAATCTGTCAGTACACATATTTGCACGTTAGAGCCTATTTACCAAATGACAGGTGTGTGAATGCGTCACACGAGAGCAGTGGTGGGTGTGAAGGTTGTACTGTGTACTGTTATGGAGCTGTTGAGGTGTGCTTTTCGATCGTCACTTCTGGGGTAAAATAGGCTTAATCTGCAAACCCAATGTACCTGATTAGTGCGTACTGTAGTTCCAGGAGTCATACCAAAAGTTACTGGAAATGTATTATTTCTCGTCCAACAAACTTCATATCTAATCACCCGCATGAGGGAAAAAAATGGCCCACTCACCAGACTTTTTTAACTTGAAAAACAATAGTGCTGCATTCTGCATTAATGTTGCCTGAGACACTTTTACTTTTTCATATTTCTCACTGACTTCATGTGTACTTGGGACATCATGAATACCTGAACAACGATTTCAGTATTTAAATACTTCCACCTGAAGGTATTCAAATGCCTGCTCAAATAACTGACATTGCATAACTTGCTCTTATTTGAATTCAATTATTTACAGTATTTCAATTGACTTTTGTTTCCCAGTTATGGTCAGTTGACTGTAATGTTCCAGACCTTGCCTCTTTTTCTTTTGGTTCTAGCATGAAGCTGTGCTCTGTAAATACTCCCATGCATTTGAGATACCAAAGGGTGTCCCTGCGCCCAAATACATTGTTAATGATTTATCGATTTTTATGTTAATTACTCAGGCACATTTCAAACACCTCTTCTGTTTAGCTGTATGGTTTGTTACTGTAGGATCTGTCTGTCCACATGCTTGCTTGTTTTTTTTGCCGCATATACGCTCGGGTTTGTACAAATCGTCCTTCCTCGCCTTCACTGAAAAGAGATGGTGCTTCTGTCATCGTTTTTAGTTCTTTTAAATGGTTTTTGTTTGTTTTCCAGTTACACTCCTGTGCGATGCCGTCTTTATTTAAATCTCACTGTGTAAAGCTTTCATAGTCAGGTAGCAACATATTGTATGATTTCTTTTTTTTTCCTTCCTGTAAAAAAGAAAAAAAGACCTTACAAAAGGAGGAAAAAAATCAACAAAAAAAAGACTGTTATACTCAACTAATTTTATCTTCTTGATTTGTAAACTGATGTATATTTTAAAACAAATAAACCTATTTTAAATCTAAAATTCGATTCTCTTAATTGTGTTGACATTAATTTCACTAGTGAAGTCCTGTGTTTTATAATGTTGTAATAATCTTGTCCCTGGAACCAGGACCTGATACTGTACAGTCTGCTCACGGGACAAAAGTCAGTGTAACATTTATTTATTCATTTGTATATTTTATTTTAAATATTCCTGTTCACATTCCTGTTTCCTATGTCACAAATAGCATTTTGAGAAGCTTTTATTAGAACTTGTAGGCTTTACGGGAATTAACAGTTTATAACGGTTGTCTGAGACGAGGAAGACAAAGGAGCTGATTAAAATTCCACATGGCTTCATTCATTTACAACCCAGATTAAATTTCTATGACTCAAACTCTGCCGCATTGTAAAACCGTTCTCCAACTAAGTGGAAGAACAGGGTCCTAATTAAGTTAACTTTCCATTTCAGCTGTCGATCCAAAGCCATCCTGGCTGATGAATGCGGTGAGCCTGAGCTTGGCCAGCATTTTACACAAAGCAGCTACAGGAAGAAACTGTATCTTGCTAATTATGCTTTAAAAAAAAAAAACAAAAAAAAAACTCCTTTTGGATTTTGTGAAGGTAGTGTGAGATTCCTTCAGTTCACTTTGTGTGTTCGGCCTTTGCGTTAGAGCTTCAGTTTAAACTGTAGTACGAGAGTCTAATTGGTACTTCATCATTTTGAGTTCTTTGAACATAGGCCTCCTGTCAGAGAGAGATTAGTGGATAGAGGATTCATGGCACTATTACGCACTGGGAAAAATTGCCTTCCGCTTGTCTTGGCCACTTAGCGGCTCAGGAGATTGATCATAGGCCTTTCATTTATTATAGAAAACACTTTCCTCTGGTGTTGTTTGGCAGCTGCTTGGCGGTTGGGCCAGGGTGGCAGCAGGGAGGCAGTTTCTCCTGCAGTGGTGTCTGCTTCCATCTCTGATCCTTGTCCTCAGGGAGCTGCTTAATCAAACTGCAGCAACGGAACATAAAACCTAGTGCACAGCAATATGGAGTTTTTTTTTTTAAACAATTGAACACCCCTAAACACCACTCAAAGTAAAGGCTGGTGTTTCATGAATTCATTTGATGTGCTGGGGATTGAAGTGAAGAAGAATTTTGTCTGTTTATGGAAAATAAACTGCAGCATTCTGTCTGTTGGTAACATCTGTTGGTGTCACATTTGGTTAGTTATTGGAAACTTAATGCCAGGTTCATGTAATGATGTACCAAGGATGGGAAAAATATCCAGTTATTCCATTTTCAAAACATGCATGTCTCATTGATCTTGCAAGATTATTTTTTTTTTTTTTCCTTTTGCTTCCCCAGCACTTTTCACAGACTTTGGTCTCCAGCTCCACTTCCTCCTCTCTCCTGCAGTTCTTTCCTGTGTGTGTGTCCCGCATCCTCTTGATGTTTAGACCTGCATTCATTTCCTGTTAGCTGATGTTTATCTAATAATTTCAAGGGTATAAACATACAGATTTTAAAATGGCACAAGTTCCGCACTATTCCTTTAAGCATCTTGGATGAAACGTCTACATGAACTCAACCAAAGTTCAGTCTCCAAGAAAGGCAAAGATTAGATCATTAAGGCCTGGATGACTGAATCTTCACACTTCAGCTATTTTCCAGAATAGGATTCTCCGGTTTAGAGCTTCCACATGACAGAATAGATATCCAGTCTGTAACAGTACACTGTAGTTAAAAAGGATAAAGAATCCTATTACTGGTTTTACTGGTTTAGTATTTGTAAACATGGCCCACCAAACCGTGTATAAGGGACACAGCAGGAAAGAAATGCTTTAAGCGCGTCACAGTTTCCTGAACTATATACACATGATCTGCAATACAAATAATCTGTAAATAAAAAGCTGCATCATTCATTAAATATCCCATTCATCACGCAGAATTTCATCATTTTAGATGAGTTATAAAAACGATGTGGGTTTGCTGTGAGCAGTAGTAATTTGATTTGTACTGAAATTAAAAAAAGAAATACAAGCAATTTGCCTTTACTCACTTGGTACACATTTCTGTGCTATCCTGTGCAGGTTTAAAGGTCAAAGTCTTTAAGTTTTCCACATTTGTTTCATACTCATCTTAAAATATCTCCAAATGTCTATGCAGAATACTCCACAATGACGGATAAAAACAAGTGAGTTATTTTTTAAATAAATTAACAAAACAAGGTTTCTCTGAAACCTTTATTACATAAGTAACCCGACCCTTTGTGATGACACAATTGAGCTTTAGTGCATCCCACACCTATCAGTGGTTTTTCGAGATAATTCTACAACTTGATTGGAGTCTACCTTTGCCTAATTGACTTTATTGGACATAATTAGTGTCAGAGTGAACACAAATCCATGAGGTCAAGATAATTATATGTAGATCAGCAAGAAAGCATTGTGTCAAGAAACTTTCTGGAGCACTGAAAGCACCTAAGAGCATGGTATCATTCTAAAATGGAAGAGATTTGCAACAACCAACAGTCTTTCCACTAGAGTAAACTAGGGATGAAGGGCCTTGGTCAGAGAAGTAGCCAAGAACCTAAGGGTCACTATACAAATGTAAATGGGACCCTTGACAGCCATCATTGCTGCACTCTACTAGTCAGGCCTATATGATAGAGTGGCAAGACAGAAACCATTTCCCACTAAAAAGGACTATGACAGCCAGCTGGAAATTTTGTACCTGAAGGATTCTCAGACCACGCAAAACAAAATCTAATGAGGCAAAGCTTGAAATATTTGTAATCATGCAATCAGGCACTGCACATCGCCTTATTCAAACAACCTTACTGTCAAACATGGTGGTGGTAGCATCATGTTGTGAGGATGTTTTTCTGCCACTGGGACTGCAGATAAAATAAGAGCTATCCTAAATGGAAACCATTTCCAGAGTGCTCGGGATCTCGGGCTGAGATGAAGGTTTACAGTTCAACAATACCATGAATCAAAGCATAACTCCAAGAAAACAGCGGAGTTGCTTCAGGACAACTCTGTGAAAGTCCTGGAGTGGCCAAGCCAGAATCTGGACCTGAACCCAATAGAGCATCTCTGGAGAGACCTGAAAATGGCTGTGCACCGACGATGAACATCCAACCTGGTTGAGCTTGAAAGACTCTGCGAAGAAGAATGGAAGAAACATCCATTGGAAATGTGTGCCTAGCTTGTAGCATCATTCCCAAGCAGACTTGAGGCTGCCATTTGTCGCCAAAGGTGGTTTGACCAAGTACTAAGTAATGGATCAGAATACTTATATTTCAGTCCTTGCGTATATACTTTTGTCAATGTATTAAATAAATAAACACCTGTTTTTAATTGGTCATTTGGGAGTATTGTGTGTAGAATGGTTAGGGGGCGGGATAGACTTACCATCACCACTGTGTGTGTGTGTGTGTGAATAAAAAGACTCATCAAACAGCATTATATCTTTATGGTAAAGATAAACCCGAGTGCACAGAGTTATGACGAGGACACAGCACTTAGAAACATGTAAATAGATTTATTCAGGCCATCACAACAACCCTACTTAACCGATCTAATTGAGAGTACACTGTAGCTTAAATAGTTGCTTATAAATAGATTGTACATCAGGCAAATAGATAACTCACTATATATTGTATAAGTCACTTGGTGGTCGAGGTTTTTTGTGCCGGCTTTGAACAGTCTACCACTAAATGCTACACGTCATGCTTTATGAGTGGCTGCACGCTGACGCATGGGCTGACTGTAGCGACGTGCAGGGCAAACCTAAAACCAAAGGCAGCTCCAGTTATCACAAGTCAGTCTCTCCCATAAAGCTCTCGCCCAGTCCCGATGACATCAGGACCATCTGGGAGCTCGGGTCTGGAAGGGTCAGAAACATCGCATAAATGTGTGAGAAACTGCAATTCCAAAGAAGAGAGGAAAGAACAACTCCAGTTCTCTAGTACTGTTTCTCTTCCGTTTCTGGTCTTTACACAATATACATGGAGTCAAATGCTACATTTTTAACCATATGGTATACTGATACTAAAAACCGTACTGGTTTTTATACGGATGCAACTCTCTAGCTATTCAGGGGGCTCAGAATCAGCTTCTGGAGAGCCAGACACCTGCAGAGATTAGATTAGTTTCCTCTCATTGAACACACTTAATGAACCTCGAACAACTCTCGATAATTGTCAGAAAATCACAATCATGGACATTTCTTATTTCTCACATATAAATCAGAAGACTTTAATTCATTTATATAATTTCACGGGCTTTTGTGGTCTGTTGTTGAGCTGACATGATCTGATACAGGTTGCAAAGATGAAAAGCCTGTAAGATCAAATTGGCTAGGAAGTTATACAGGGGGCCGAAAAAATGTGGATCTATGGGGAATTTTTTTTTTAAATTATTATTATTATATATGATGTCGGACTTTGCAGCAAGTTTATATTCGCTGAATACAAGAACGTCAGACCTGATACATGCTTACATGCAGAGACGATTTTCCCCCATTAGTGCAACAGTTGCTTTGCATTGTGATTTTAATACACTACTAATTTAGATGACCCAGAGGAAAAAAAGTTGACTGGTGTTTAGTTCTGGTTCTATTCGATATTCTGTTAGTTTTGAATCCATCCTGGGTCTGAAATAAAAATACCAGGATAAATACTTATGGAACCAAACTTTTTCACCACCCTGTGTTTACATTCATTTAGTTGAATGTGGCTGTGAGCTACAACTACGTAACATCATTAATGTTCTTTCCTTCATTTATTTTCTTTACTTTTGGCTCCAAGTTAACAAAATTAAGTCCATGGTTTGGCAAATTTTCCTTGTTGTCTAAAGAACTATTATACACGCTTTACTAAAGTTTGAGGACTTCATAGCGTGCTGCAATTGTTTTTTATAGCAATTATTATAGAAGATTGTAAGCAGAGAGTACAGTATATTGCACATATATTTTGGATGATTTTCTTTGATTCTGGTCTCTGCATATTGCACACTTATCTCACAGCTGCTTCAGTTTCTCTAGGTACAATTATATGACTCTGAGAACTCGAAACCTCACACTGAGAGCACAAATAAAGTGCAGGAGCTGCACGCATTGATCCTGTGACCCTGATTTTGTTTCTCGTTTCCACATTAAACTGAATCGTGCATATGAACATTGTGCATAGGGAGGGGGAAAAAAAATACTGTTTTATTGTCCGCTCCATGGCTCTCTAAATCATGTTTGTGACTCTCAATATACAGTACCTGCCATTTCCAGTGTGCAATTATCCCTAGACGTGGTAATTAAAAGTTTGCATATGTACTGTTGACAAATTATTTCTTTCAAAGTCAAGATCGAACATTGTAAAATTTGAGAAGTGAAGAAAAGGCTTCAGCTCTGCTCACAGCTGTTTCATGTCAGAACTGATGCATGTTCACTGGGCATTATGGTCCAAAAAACTACACAGAATAAACTTGTAACAATAAGCACTATGAAGAAGGCTTGCTGTAATGTGATCCTTATGCATCGATGTTTTTCTAATTACTTAAAATAGCAAAAAGTACAATGCTACAAAAAAAACAACAACTTTATTTTCACTAATTTGATTGGTCTAGCCTTGTTCCAAGAGTGCTTATATATTTCCAATTTAAATATGTTGTATGTTTCACTGTACATATCAGCTGCACTTCTGTGTTCGCCAACATGCCTATAAAGCGAGTGTGGCTTCTTTAATATCATTTATATTAGTGGAGCAAAAATGAACATTTGGCTGTGTTGTGTCTAAAATGTCACTTTCCCAAAATACATTTTTTTGTTTACAGAAAAAAAAAAGCAATAATCAGACTTGCAGCCATGCATTTAATGCTGAACACTGGCACGACTGTGATTAGCTATGACCAAATGACAATCATGCCAATATTCACTATAACCGCTCTCCTGCTTGTGCTATACTGCTTACATAAATTCTAGTTTTGGCTACAGAGTGAGTGAGTACAAGTATTACGAGAGGTAGAGTGCTAAGCTCTGCAGTGCTGTGGCCCTTCAAGACACCCCTGCTATCTAAATAAAGCATACACTTGGTCCTTATATTGCACAAGCAATGCTACAGATACTCCTGTATTACTCTAAACACACCAACACTCCTGCTCTTCAGAGTGCCGATGACTCCTGGAAAGTTCCACACAGAAAGAGAAAGAGGGATAATAAGAGAGTTCAGCTCAGTCTGAAGGAAGGACAGTGCGGGAGAGTGGATCAGCCCTTACTGCTGTGGGGAAGCCAGGCGGGTTTCTCTCGCATGGTGACCGAGCTGCCGTGGGCTTCTGCATCCCTGTCCTCATCCTCCTCGCCCTCAGACAGCAGGTCTGAGATCTGCTGCTGCAGCTCAGGGCTGATGGCGTTCTCAGCCAGCACCAGGACACGCAGACACGTCGGGTAGTTCTCCACCATGTCCAGGAAGACCTGGTGCCGCAGTAACAGAAGGGTTAATGACATGTGCACCAGCTCCTTAAGTATTTCAGCCTGCGTTCCATATATGAAAGTGTATAGTGGAGTATACTGATGGTTGAAGAGACAGAAAGGTGATGAAGAAATGCTGAGAGCATAAGGGGAAATCTGAAATCAGTGTTGCCCTTTTTTTTTTTTTTTTTTTTTTGTCCGTCTCATTCTGATGCTTGTTTGATATTGGATTTGCTTGTACAGAGGAATGAAAATAGCACATCAAATATTCAATAGTCAAACACAAACCATGATTAAACTGAAAGCACAGTGGGTGGGGCCAGATATAATATTTGAGATCAGTCAAATCTCTCTAAAACTCAGCATTTCTTTGGAGCACAAATAAAGTGAAGTGGGCCTCTTAATCATCTTTACTCCTGGTGGTTTAACCCATATGCTCCGCTCAGACAGCTCCTATCTAACCCACACGAAAAGGCTTGGAAGGCTGGCAATACCACGCATCGTCACGACAGACCCAGATCCACATCAAAAGCTTGCAGTGTCACCATCTAGTGATGTTTCCTAGAACTACAAATGCACCTACATCTACCTCACAGTTACATGCTTGCACAACACTTATCTCCAGAAAGTAATCACAAAATTGAACATTTAGCCATAATTCCAATAAACACCGTCAATGGTGCCCATCTGTAGTTTCAGTTGTGTTTCATCAGCTACCAATTGGACGGAAATATTCTCTTCCACAGTCATGAATCTGGAGCATTGTCTTTCGTCAGCTAAATCTCTTCACTTTATAGAGAAGCTAAGTGTTTGCAAATGAATCTAGATCATAAAATATATAAAGTGCTTTGATGGTGTGATTTTTCTAGTCAGACATTCTTGGAGATTTCAGGCTTGCAAGACTCAATGTTTTTTAGTCAGGGTAGACCAACTACTAATGTTCCCCAGAGTGGGCTTCACCTTGTTATTGTTGGTCTTTCAGCTGCTCACGTCGAGGGGTCACCACATGCATCTTGAATTCATCCGTCTTAAAGGAAAACGATCTAGAAGGCAGGTGTTTCACATAGCAGAAACTAATGCACACTACATACAACGGCACACATTGCCTGGCCAAAAAATGTTGCCATTTCGGAGGGGTAAAATTGTATTGTTGGCCTGCATCAAACAAACAAAACATTAGAAATTACTGGAACTGGGTTAAGAACTGTCCAATAGTTTATTAAAACCTGGAAGGATAGTGCTGACCCATCAACTCAGGGGAAAAAAACAAAACAAAAAAAAAACATGAATGACCACGATCAGAGATTATGGTGAAGTTGCATCATAGAAATTTTATATTCATTTTATATATTGAATGAAGTATTTTAGTTAAGATTTGGTTAAGAGCATTTCTCCACACATAACGCGACAAGAACTCACACTGGGACTAAACAGCTATGTGGCCATAAAAACCACAATGAGTAGTAATAAATAATAAAAAAAAAAAAGAGAGAGATTCAATTTGCTAGGGATCATAAACATTGGACTTTGGAGCCATGGAAAGCCTTCGGAGCCTTTGGAGCCATGGAGTCCAGATTGACCCTACACCAGAGTGACAGGGGCAGAAAGCGAAGCACCCATCATGCATAGTGGCCACTGTAGAAACCTCTGTAGCAGTGTTATGATCTGGGGTTGCTTCAGTTGGTCACATTTAGACTCAGCAATGTTATAAGCTGATGACATAAACTTACTCATGACCAGGTTATAACATCTACGCATTTTCCCCCTGATATGAACATATTCCAAGACTCAAATTGGGAAATAGTGGATCTGGGAGCACGTGGGCATAATTTTCATACATGAACTAGCCCCAACATTGTGTGCTTTAATGAAAATCGTGTACAACACAGAAAATAGAACGTTGTGGATAGTATATGGTATAATAACCAGAAGCAGATGCTCAGCCGTAGGGCTGCACCGTATGGTAATCCATAGCTCTGTAACAAGTTACAGATTGGACTGCTGTGACTAATAGGTTATTTGAGATTATGTCATTTGCCTACTGAACGTATCTGGATATTGGATTTGCAAAAAGCATGTTCCTTCTACATAGCTGATCATTCTAAAGTCAGTTCATGGCTATAACTAGTAGTGAGGTCACGAAGGTCCAGACTACAGTAGCTCTGGAAGGCTCTCAGCAGCTGATGGAGGACAGTGTAGATTTGTCCAAATATTTAATGGCCCATTCTGACTCAGCACTCATGAGTCACTGTGGGAGGAGACTTAAACCTCTTGTTAAGTGTGTATGCAATGCACATCTGATAAGGGATGATATAAATCTGAGTATGTAGTATGTGTGAGCGAATGAAAGTTTATGAAAATGCGATCTACTTGTACCAGCTAGTATTGTATAAAATCAACTAGCAAGATGCACTAACATTAGTATGATTACAGTGAGGTTAGCTGATGTAGCCAAGGTTACAGTATGTACAGGCTACAAGGCATTTTTAAGGAATGCTTCTTCTTTTAATCACTGGGGCGGCACTTGAGGAATGAGATTGGCAACTGCATAGAAATTTTCCAGAAAGGTAAAAGAGTGGTATGATTAAATATAAAGAGTTGTTGAGTATATAACAGGAGGCTGCGGTCATCATATTTTCCAGGGTAAATAATGTAATAATTCAATACGTTTAACCACAAACATAATACATTTTGAGAGAACATTCATATTTTGAACCGAGGATCAGTGTAACCCTGCTACAGAACAAGAACGAAAAGAAGGACAGAACACATACAAGGATACGCAATATCGTATAAAGATAATATTTAACTCCCTCTACTTCTGACGGGATTCATAGACGATTTTAGAAAAAACACAAATATAACCGAGAGATTAGGATTAAGCAGCTGCTGTTGTACAGATTCGCTGTGGTACATGTTTTGTTCATGTTTTTAAATTACATGAAACGTTGATTGTGGTCACACACTGCCAGTGCTTATTTATGAGTATATTGCAACATTCTTGACTGTACTGTTTACCTGTGCTGATTGATTTGTGAGCCCTGTTCCCTCCAAGTCTAACACCTCCAGAGTCCGGCTGGACGCCACAGCAACAGCCAGCATTCCAGCAATCTGGTCCCCTAAGGAATGCATTTTTAAAAAAGCTGAGATACAGGGAAATGCGTCGTGCTTCTGAGTGCTGAAATTGCAGCCATCGCATGGCTGCGGCGGTTTGGACCCTTAGATGGTATTTTAATTCTGTGGAACGTGCAAATCAGCAAAATGCTCAGAAACTAAAACAAGGGCACAGTGTCATTAACGTGTAGCTCTCCGCGTCCAGAGCACACTGGTGCTTTTCTCTATGTGTTCATCACAACCTGGATAAATGCCAACATGGACTGAATACTGGGATAACTGACTTGAAAATTTCTAGAATATTAAAATGCCAATTGTGTTCAGGATTTAAAAGCAATTTAATATGAAAGTGAACACAAATGACAAGAAGCTGTTCAACATTTTTGTTTATGTATGTATGATCAGCAGAACAGGTCTGTAGCTCTTATATATGCATATGGAGATCTGCACCTACAAAATGCCACCTGTAATGCCAAAACTTTCTCTCTGGAGCCTTTTGGGAGGCCGAATTATTTTGGTATTTGTTGAGACTGGTCAAAAGCAGGCTATGGAACAGACCTACACATACAGTTGTGTTCAAAATTATTCAACCCCCACTGAAATTGAGTGTTTTGGCCAGTTTGACATCGATTTTGATCATTTCAGTCATCTTGTTTACAATTAAATCAAAGAGGCACTTGTAAGTCAGACAAATATGTAACATAACATTTATAATGAAATAACCACAAACGTCTTTTCTGTGCTCACATCATTATCAGTTTTATTCAACCCCCAAGTGACATTCATTCTTAGTACTTAGTACAACAT
>JAOVVB010000041.1:8826951-8846210 GCA_028570985.1 Heterobranchus longifilis
CTTTGATTTAATTGTAAACAAGATGACTGAAATGATCAAAATCAATGTCAAACTGGCCAAAACACTCAATTTCAGGGTTGAATAATTTTGAACAGTAATAACACTTTCTTTAGCAAATTAGGGGAAATAATAAGTAAAGTAAAATAAGATTATTTAGTAGTAGTCATTTCAGTTTCTCCTGAGCTGCCCGTGATCCAGACCCCCTCTGCCCTCCGGACCTGTCTGACTCATCCCTGTACCCCGCTTCTGGTAGGAGATCTCGACGCATGGAGGTTCCGTGTGGTCTGCTTGGGATGCGTGTGGTGACTTGGGACAGTTCCACTTTACCATGAAGACGGTTCTGGCCTCGGCTGATGGAGACAGCTGTTCTCTGATGACTAGTGACTGCTCATGCTCAATAGTTTAGTTTTGAACCCGAGCCTCCAATAACGAAAGTGGACTCCATATAACTTTCAGCCACCTAACACACAGTATGACTGCTGATTAATCCCTGCTATCCGGTATCACCCAGATAAGAATGGGTTTCCTGTTGAGTCTGGTTCCTTTCAACGTTTCTTCTTATTGCCATCTCAGGGAGGTTTTCCTTGACACTGTCGCCCTCGGCTTGCTCGTCAGGGACAATCTGATTATTTTGATTTATACATATTTCTTTACACATTTTAAACTTATTTCCCAAATCTTCTTTTTGAGTCTGTAAAGCTGCTTTGAAACAATGACCATTGTTAAAAGCGCTATCTAAATAAAATTTAATTGAAATATTGTGCAACACTGGACATTCTCCTTAATGTGACCTCATAGAATCTTTAATATTAAAACTAGAACTCAAGCGTCTCAAGAAATCTAACAGAAAAGCATCAGTTGGGAGAGAGTAAATATGGTTGTGCTGTCTGGGTGGGAGTGATCTCACACCCTCTCTCCCTTTCTGGTCAATAACAGTGACACTAGCCAGTTGGCAACTGCAGGTATTTGTGAGCTCATGTATGCAGAACAAGGCTTCTTTTTTTTTTAAATGCTAAATGATCCCACAGTAGAACAAGCTTGAATTTAGTTAAACAAAATGTGCTTGTCCATGCCAGTGCAAATCTGCACTCTTCTGAAAAAGCTTTCTTCTAGATTTTGCAGTGTGGCTGTGAAGATTTGCCTAAGAGCATTAGTGACATCAGGCACTGATGTTCAGTGAAGATGCCCTTCTCAGAGTCAGTGCTCCAGTTTATTCCAAAAGTGTGTTTGAGGTCAGGGTTCTGTTCAGGTCACACGGGTTCTTCTACTCCACCCGTGGACCTCACACCACTTTGTGCCACGGGGCACCGTCATACTGAAACATGTTTTGGCTTCTTACGTATCCACATTATTTTTATCTATATAATGTTAGTTTGAACACATTTGTTTGAATGTGTTCTCATGTAATATGACATAATATTTTCATTTGATGTCATCGTTTTGAGTGCATGTCATCCATAAAGTATTAAACATGTTCAGGAATGCTTACCTAAGGGATTGTAATCTAGATTAAGGACGCGGAGCTGTGAGCTATGAGCCACTGCGATTGCCAGGCGAGCCCAGCCTTTAGTGGTGATCGCTGGGTTTGCACTTAGTGTCAACTCTCTGAGACCTGCAAAACAAAATATGAATCGAAAATAACAATAATAAATTGCAACACTTTGGTCCACTTGTAACCCAAGAATAAAATGCCACTTGTCTATAACTTTAATAACAGCAAGCATTTTTGCATTTTTTTTACCAGATTTGGCCCCATCTGGAGGCAGCATGCCGCAAATCAGCTGAATTGCCTCATCTCCCAGCATACAATCTCCCAGGTCCAAGGACACCAGTGAAGGGTGGGTTGACAGCGCTGTGTTCAGAGTGATCAACCCTGCATCTAAAAGAGGGCTTCCATGCAGACTGAGGGTGACAGGAATACAGAAAGACAGTTAGAGGACGTGTCATTTGAGAACTTGAGTGAATAAAGTTCTGACGTTCTGACATAGTGTGACATAATTTTTTTTGTTTTTTATATAAAGTATGCCTTTAGATTTCTTTTTTTGTGCTCATATTTTGATGTTTATATAAGACCTGATAATGAAGAGAGTCTCATCACAACAGTTTACTGTGCTTGCTATTACAAAGATCCTGTCACTTTGAGCTGTACCTAACCTGAAACTGCTAGCTCTAAACACTAAGTAGTGCAGTAAATCAGTGATGCAGATTTAGCTATTCCCCCTCCTCTGATCTCCTTCTTGCTTTAAGAAACAAATGGATTTCCTGGAGTCCCAGGGGATCTGGAGGAAGGTAGGAGAGTTCACCCTAAAATACGATGTTGGTCTACTGCAGGCCACCAGGCCGCACTCACGCACATCTATGTGCCTTACGGGCAGGTAACCTGCGATGCCTGAATGAGTGTGGACCGCAAGAGTATTAGCGGTTTTTTGTTTTGTTTTTTTTATAAAATGTGTTAACTTTTTCATGCTCCTATCTTCCTCTTGGGTCACGATGAACTCTTTGTTCTCATGGATTTCACTAGAACATGTTAAAATTGTTTATGTTCTTGGTTATACTATTAAACATGGCAGTGATTTCTACTGTTGTTTTTACAATTCAATTGTCCTAAATGTTTAAGTTTATGTTTAATATTTCCCATCACGCTTATTCAAGATAAACATCTTCCGACTGTATTTCGTCCCCAAAGATGATGGTTCACCACTATCTTTCCAGGTTTTAATCATGCATTTTCAGTTATTAACCCAATGTTAGGAGTTTCAGCAATCTCCTTACTTGGTTTCTTTGCTTGATGCAGGCCAATGATTTGACTCTAAACAGATTAACATCTTTACCACAACCACAGGACATGTCTTGTGACATGGTTGTTTAAGAAATGAGAAGCTACTCACTGTATCGGTTAGGCTTAAATAACTTGTCGCCATCTGAACCATAGTAATTACTGCAGTAATTATCTGGACTATTTGCTTAGTTAAATCCAGGTGGTGACTTTTTTTGGGCCGGGCAGTGTATCTGCTATCTCTCTGATCTGGTATGTTTGTTCAGTCTAATGTCCCTGATGGAATTGATTGCGAATTTAAAACTTTAAATCACCTTCAGAACTTTTAGCTCCTTGAATTGACATTAAATAACAAGGAAACAGGCTATGCCTGGTCCTGAAACGGATTATGAACCAGTTGTCTATTTTTGTACCTTTTAAATGGAGAAAGTATATAAAAATGGTTGTATTTCCTAAATTGTTAAAAAGTCGTCTCAGTCTTTTTTTTTCTTTTTTTTTAAACCCTTTTGAGGCTGAACTTCAATCACATCTTGACAGCTTATTTTTGTTGTGATGTAGAAGGGGGGAAAAAACACACACTTATAGACCTATAGACAGTATTGCCACAGGCGGCGCGGTGGTGCAGTGGTTTGCTATGTGGCCTCGCACCTTTAGGGTCGAGGGTTTGATTTCTACCTCGGATCTCTGTGCGTGGAGTTTGCATGTTTTTGGGTTTCCTCTGAGTACTCCGGTTTCCTAGTGTAAGTGTGTGTGTGTGTGTGTGTGCGCGCTCTGAAATGGACTGGCACTCTGTCCAGGGTGTACTCCACCTTGTGCCCTAAGTCTCCTGGGATTAGGGTCCTGACCCCTGTGACCCTGACATGACAAAGCAGTGAGGGATTGTGAGTGTGTGTGCACTGTGTTGGACTGGCACCCTGCCCAGGGGGTACCCTCGAGTCTCCTAGGATAGGCTCCAGGCCCCTGTATAAAGCGGTGACTGAGTGAGTTGGTGCTGTACATTACCACCACGTGTCTGAACTGTGAAAAAGTTGCTCAAAAACGTTAAGAACTGGACCAGGGCACCACGTGATGAGGAGCATTTAGAAAGAACATAGTGACCACATGAGGTTTTACTTACAATAGTGTCTGTATGGACCTGTTGGCTGAGAGCGCCTCGGCGAGTTGCTTTGCGCGGCCGCCGCTCGACACCACGCCCAGGTTCAGGTTGAGCTGCGCGAGCGAGCGCGACTCGGACACACCGCGGCAGACGCGCGCGAAGTCCCGGTCAGACAGCTGACAGCCCCGCACCGACAGCAGCCGCACGCTGTTCTCCTTCAGACTGTCGCAGATGTCCCGGATTTCTGCCCCGGACAGCGCCTCCCCTGTGATCTGGATTGAGCCGGGCAGCATACTGGTGAGGCTGCGTGTCACGGGCGAGTCGACACCATCGCGGAATCGGGTAATCGAGGCAAGGCAGCAAGCGGCGAGATCAAAACCAGACGACGCCCCGCCGGAAAGCGCGAGCTACATCGCTGGGACGCCACACTACGGCGCTGATGTGGAAAGGAAACAGCGCGCCGCTTGATTTCTAAACTAGAAACCCTGAAGATTTGCGCTCATGCCGTTAGCCGCAGGTTCCGCTCAGCTCCAGAGTTACCAGGACATGGTTTTGCGGGGAGACCGATCTCCCGACAACAGGGCCGCGGGGACGAGGTGTCCAAGTCGTGTGTCGTCAGGAACAGGTGCAGTGCACACTCGGTTTCAGGTTCTGCGCGAGAAACAATGCGTTTTGCGGTATCCAGACAAAGCTAATCGTTCCTGGTGACCGTTACCATGGACACCATCCGTCCAGGGTCGCCGAGACTATACAAGATCAAGAATGATTTGATATCAAGCCCAATTTCTCGTAGTTCTCTGTGTCTCTCGGTGCAGATAATCACGTGAGCGCTGACTGTAGAGGGATTTGTCTTAAGGGGCGCCTGCGATGCAGGTCACCGATGAGCGAGTTTCTTCAGCTGGGAAACGATCCCAGAGCTACTGATGCGACTCCATGCTACACCGTGTACCATGTGAGGATATCACATGCGATTAGTCGGGTCTAGATTGTTATACGAATAGCCTCACAGACTTAAGACAGCCCTGTGCAATAACACAAAACACACACAGGGCTTTCTAATGGTTTCCACTCATGCCAGTTAGATGTCTGGTTGATTCATTATGTGACGAGATGGAAATTGGAAAACTTCCAAATATTAGCACTTATGTATTTGCACATCCAAGCTTTTTTTTTTTTTTTTATCTTTAAGGATCCATATCAAAATATGCCCATTAATCTAAAATGTCATTGCGCTGCCTTAGTTTGCACCAGTAACACTACATCATCAAGTTGTCAAATTCATTTACATTTATAGCATTTGGCAGGCACCCTTATCCATAGCGACTTTTTTCAATTATACATCTGAGCAGTTGAGGGTTAAGGGCCTTGCTGAAGAGCTCAATAGTGGCTCAACTTGGTGGTTTTGAACCTGGGACCTTCCAATCAGTAGTCCAACACCTTAACCATTGATTCAAAGGAAACCATATCATTGGAGCTGCATCTGTGCCAAATTTCTCCAGAATGAGTTTAGATGCCATTCCATGAGTCTCAAAACATTCTGGGTAATTTCGTCACAGATACCGCATGAACTTGTTCGTGTCTACGCTGTTCAGTGTTTGCTCAAGTAGAGACAGCGTGTCCGGTTCCAGCATGGCCCGTAACAAAGAAAGAGTAACACTATAGCACCAGTCCAAAAGGGGTTGATTAATTTTCTAGAACGGCAGCTGTAAGTGTACATCACAGGTTAGTTGTTCTAAAGTAGAAGCTCCAGGGCCTTGGAGGACAGATGCTCCACATATTATCAACATAAAATCTTTAGAAATTTAAAGAGAGATTTGAAATTTGTAAATCTTTAGTGTTCTACAGATTTCTTACCCTTATCCTAGCCCTCGGTGTGTAGTCCTATTGTTGTGTTCTCTTTTTTCCCCCAGTTGCACACTGTTTACAGATCAGGGTCTGATCTACTGTATATTGCAATAAATTTCCCTGAGGTATGTCAGTGCTGCAGGCAGAGTTTCGAGTCTTGTGGCTTGTGCCTAGCCAATACAGAGGCAGAAAAATTTAACTGTGTCTGTCCAGCGATCAACTATCTTAACACAAGCCATACCGTTTAACCATCTTTCCTAGCTGGCGCATTATATTTCACATTCTTCTTGGCATTCTTCATAAAGTTTTAGATTTTTTAATTGTCAGACCAAGCTTGTTTGTCAGACGTGATAAGGAGCATTTAGAAAGCTATCTGTGTGTCAAAAGTAACACTTTTTTTTTTTTTTTAAAAAAAGCTCAGATATAAAAACATTAGCTAGATAAAAATATCAATACCCAGTTGATGTTCTGTTAAATTCTTTTTGAGCTTTTTGTCATGTTAGTCATTTTGTATGTAACCCATCTCCAGAAGGTGATGGCTGATTGGTTAACCAAGAGTAGATCAGGTTGCAAAGCCACATCTCATCGTGGAGCTTGGTGAAATGTAAGCCCAGATTACTGAAACAAACACAAGTGGTATATGGCAAGGGCTTCTCATTGCAGAGTACAGAAAAGCTTTTCCTTTCTCCTTCCAACCTTTATAACCCAGATTCTTACACCACAATTCACATTAAGAGGTGAGGATAGAAATAATTTTAAAGTTCCACAATTATGACTTATAAACATCTTGATGGCTTGAACCATTAGTGTTTCATTAACCTAACAATAAAACAACAGTCACAGTGGGCAACATGTTTTGTTGGTGAGAAAACATAAAAGGAATGTTTTACTTACAACAGATTATACACATTATCACACATCCTAATTATTATTGATTATCAAATATAAATCACTGAATTGTAAAAACAACGCTGAGTTTGTACTGCCACATGAATTTCATCCTGTAACACTCAGACACTATGTTTAAGAAGTCTCAGCATAAAAGAACTTATATTAAACTTGTTTTAATACATTACTTTTATTCTAAATTTTATCTGTACAGCATCCCTATAAATACAAAGTTCACATGTCAAAGACATAATGAGCACATATTGATATCCATAATCTTACACCCACAGTTCCTCCATGTAGTCTAAGGAGGAAAAGATTAAACAAAAACAAACAAAAAAAATAAATACACAAATGAATTCAAAAATATGATCATCTCATATCTGCATCAAGAAACTGTTCATACTAAATTAACTTCTGCCCAAAGTAGAAAGTACATTAAGGAAACTGACCATATACTTTTTTTTGCCAAAAAAAAAAAAAGATGGCATACTACTTTGTCACCATCTATCGAACCAATGTACACTTAGTTTTTTAGTTCTGAAGTTTTATATATCTAGTATTAACCAAAGTTGGCATTTTGAAGAAGCAGAAGTTCAGAAGTCAACATATGCCAATGTGTAAAAGTCATAATAATA
The DNA here is from genome assembly GCA_028570985.1 of Heterobranchus longifilis. Taxonomy (NCBI): domain Eukaryota; kingdom Metazoa; phylum Chordata; class Actinopteri; order Siluriformes; family Clariidae; genus Heterobranchus; species Heterobranchus longifilis. Next base: position 8,834,195 of record JAOVVB010000041.1, read on the forward strand.
ATAATAATAAAAATAATACAACCAAAAAAAAAAAAAAAACCCAGCCAGTTTTACAGATTTAATTTTTTAGAAGACTTCCAACCTCCCACACCTGCAGTACTTCTGCAGAATATATGCTGCAAAGATGCAGTGTAGGTACAAGTAAGTTAATCAAGAAAACATGAATTGTGGCTTTAGCCTTTGGTTCCACCTAAACATTGTGTTACTTAAGAATAGAAGAAGGCTCTTTAGCAACAACGGTTAATTAACTAACAGAGTCTCAATTTTCAGTTACTACTGCATATGTTTTATCCAATTAAATTTAAAGTAAAGGTTAAAACATGACTTAAAGTAGCAGGGTATAAAGAATTTATTAAAATAATTTCTCAATAGCATCAAGATCAGTAGTGGCTCAAACAGTTAAGGATCTGGGTTACTGATCGAAAGGTCAGAGGTTCAAGCCCTATCACCACCAAGTTGCGATTGTTGAGACCTTGAGCAAGGACCTTAACCCTATCTGCTCCAGTGGTACTGTATCCTAACTGACCTTGTGCTCTGAATCCAGTTTCCTAATTGGAATATGCGAAAAAATTATTTCACTGCTGTAAGTTACATGTGACAATTGAATATTAATAATAAATAGTGTTTCCTAACAAAAATCACATTTGCAATAGTAGCTTCTCTTGTTTTTAAATTATGAGATAATGTTTATAAAACTGGTAAATTTTAAGTGAAATAATATTTACCTGCTACCTGTCCTAGCCTCAACTTTAAATGAATAGGTACATGTGGTGATGCATCACTCAGAGGAGGCAAAGTCCACAGCACTTTACTTACATGAATGAATTCTTAGTGTTATTTCATACAAATGTTTATGTGTCCAGTGCCAATAATAGCAACTTGGAGCAACTTTTCCTGTTGCATAACAATTTTTTTATTATTATTGCAGATGATCTCAGGGAATTATTATAGTAAGACCAATGTGCAGTGATGATGGGGAACGGTTTGGCAAACTTTTTTGTCTAAGCCTTTTCAGGATCAAATTAAACCACCATATGACCATACCTTATGTCAGTTATCATATCATAGGTTATATTTAACTGCTAAGTGGACTGGGGCGTAGCTGAGGTGCTAGATAAGAATTCCCCTTTGTAACTCTCCTGAGCCCAGGTCCTTTACATCCAAACCAGTTTCCTTGTCCAAACAGAAAAGCATCAGAACAAGTGATTACTGCGAGTGTATGACTGCAGCTACAGATTTCACTGTGGCATTCACAACAGCAGTGGCCACATTAGGGACATCTCTGGCCACTCTCTGAATAGGGGGAACATTGGGTCCTTCTAGGGTGTCCAGGATACCTTAAAAATAAAATAAAGCCATGCTTTATTAATAATCAATTATAAGAGACGAATAAAAAGAATATATTTATACTATATTTAAAATTAAACAGCATTGGCAAATTAGTTCTGTTCTCAGTAACCAGCTAGTTGATTTGTTAAATGCATGAACTGGTTGGTATTGGTCAATAACAAAATTTATAGTAAAAAAAAAAAGAAATTGACATTGTGACTGATATAACATGACAAAGAGACATCTCTAGAAGCGAACCTGAAAGACAAATATGCATATAGCTATGTTTTAGGGGGACACCTTTTCCAAAAATCTGACCCAGTTATATATTATGTCCTTTGGACCACATAACTGTTGCTAAAAGTAGACTCAAAAATAGACTAAAGACATGAACTCTATTATCACAAGGTAATAATAATGTCTTGCTATTCACAAGAGACAATACTTTTATTATTTGGCTGCCTAGGGATACTGGGCTCCTTTCTTAAATGTTCTGTTATAGCACAGTACCGTACAGTACCCTAAATTAGCTGTGAATGAGATCAAATTAAAGACGAATAAGTACTTTATATAGCGAATACTGAATACAGTTGGATGCACACTAAATACAGTTTTATTTGCATATTTGTTACCTTCAACAATCTTGTGATAGGCGAAATGCAGATAGAGCAGGAAAAGCATGTGGAGCGCTGCTAGTGTGCCACACAAAACGAGACGAGGGGTTTTACCTACAGTACGCGAAATCAGAACAGCCACCTGAATGAGAAAATAGGGGGGAAAGGAAAAAACAGGAATGAACTGACTAAGTGCATCAATTTCTCTTGTGTTCCTTATAATTAACAGTGTAGATCTGACATGTGCATGTGTTACATTTTCAAAGAAATAAATGATTAATTTCTTTTTATTTTTTTCATTTAACTCGTGAGAGAGTAGCTTGTGAGGGAATGATGGTGACCAACAATTAGTGAAAGTAATTTTAAACCAAAAGGTGAAGAGAATTAACTGTAGAGGTGGTGGACAGTCCTGTAAATCTTAAAGGTTTATTTTAATACCAAATATCTTTAAATGGAAAGCAATTGCACTAGGGTGTACAATCACTTATTCAACTCAAGTAGTGCCCTTGATAAGGGGGGTAAGAGAGAGATTTGGGATTTATCCTTCTGTTAGAAGTTTGCTTTGTAGCTCGCCTTTGGCATGAAGTTCACGTTATCAGTTTTAGACATAATTTTATCTGTTTTCTTGCTAAGAGTGGTTCCATGACTGGTTCCATGACAGTGTGTAGTTTTCGGCAGGTAGCTGCACTCTCCTCAGAATGATGAAATGTACCAACCTACTTTCACCCATGATGCAACCCAAAGTAAGTGCAATTAACCACTGTAGAAAACCTGGGGCACAGAGTGGTACATATAGTTTAATATCCCAATGCTATTACTGTCCATTATTAATACTTGTGGAAAGCCTCTCATCCAATCAGATTGATTGGTCAGAACTAATTGTTGTATAACTGCTTTTTTTTAAAAATTTTAACCTGCTAATCTTAATTCTGCTACATTAGTAGTTCTAGGTAGTCTCTTTGACATTTTTAACACCTTTGCATTTTAAGAAATATATGATCCAACTGACTGCTTAGAAGGTGAGCTGCTTTAGAATGGGGCAGAAATGTGAGGCATAACTATACTTGTGTTGTCTAAATCTTTTGTTGTACTTTTGAGCTGAACATGACAAACAAATAGTCAATTTATTTTGTTATTACCATCCGAAGTGTAGAAAGTCCTCCGAATATCAGCCATAGAATATAGAACAGGGAGTGAAAGTGGACATTGTAGGTGATGAAAAGGACCACGCAGTGGCCAAAGAGACCATAGCCCTGCAAAACACAGTTTTAAAGCATGATACACATACAATGGTTCACCACACTTTAATTAAGATATATCAAAACTCAGTCAGAAGTGACTACATTACTTACTAGTAAAGACAACATCTGGAGCATGGTGATCTGAGAATTGCAAAGGTAAGCCAAGAAATAGATGAAGGAGGATGTTCCGATCCAGTAGCCAAAACACGTCCCAATGGCAGTTCCCATCAGTGTGCCCTCTCTCTGTTTTAGTAAAGATAAAACATTACTCAGTGTGAAAGGTGTTCAAAAGAGATTTTAAAATGTTTCTTTCCAGTTTGGGTTAAATGCATGTGCTGTAGATTTACAAAGAATTTTATCTGGGTTACCAATATCAGTGAAATGTATAGAGTTTGCTTACAATAACTGTTCCAGAAGTCTTCATGCCATGAAGAAGAATGGCCACCAGTGTGAACACCAGCATCATTGGTCCATACAACTCCCCAGCAATTTTCTATGGGTTTGAATATTTCATATTTCATTAGCACTCTCTAAACTCAAATATATATACACACACAATTTAGTGGCCAGTCATTTCTTATGATATGTGCCACGATTTCTAAAAGCACAAAGTTTATCTATTCAGAAAATGACTTCCTCATAAACACCAATGGAAAATTCTTACCTGGGGAAAGTTTATCATTTTGAGTGGAATCATGGATTCAATTAATCTGTGGAGAATTGTGAATGATCATCAGTGAAAATGCCTAATCACAACAGCATTAAACATGTGAACAAGACTAGTTTTGGACCTAACCTGTTTCTCACTTGAATAGGCTCAACGTCAAAGTAAGGTCGGAGGATGTCGATGTTAGCGTATAGGTTAAAGGCTTTTGAGGCCTGCCGCTTGCCTGCTTTCCAAACCTGTACAAATTCATGAAATATATTTTGATTATGCATTCACTGCATCACTGCCATCACATTGTTCCAAAAACCCTACCAACCCTGTTATATTCATGGCTGCCATTGTTGGCAAAAACACTTTTGATAGGCTAATGACACTGCAAGCTTACATCATATACAGAGGGCACCCAAATAATAAATACATACTTCAACAGTTATCTATGCTCTTTTTTAAAACTCTAATTGAATTATGGTAGCAAAGTGTAGCACAGAGACATGAGAGAATAGCTCTATTACATTCTGCCAGGACGTTAGATAGGAGAGGTGCTGTTGAATTTCTTCCACATTGCCCATACCCCTCGATTTCTATGTGTGGGGAAAAGATGGTACCGTAGAGAACAACCTACACTGGCTGCACTATGGGAAGAAACTGAAGTATTATGCAGAGCAGTCCCTGTGGACACTTTATTCACTGTAGTTCATACAGTAGTTTGCCAAAAAAAATAAAAAGTTTTGGGATGCTAATGGTGACCACTTTGAGCACTTAATGTGAGCACTTAATGTAAAATGTGTATAATCCCCAAATTACTTACAACTACTCTTCAATGTATATTTAAAATTAAAAATATGCATAAAAATAATATACATAAAAAGTGTATACACTTTTGGGCCCCTCTGTATACATAGACAGCTTATCCACATCCAAAGCAAGAAGAGAACAAGAGATAATAACATATATACAGTACTATAAGCCGCATAAAATCGCCATGCTACACAAGGTGGCTGCTAACCTCATCAGCGACTTGTCTTCCTAGCTGGCCTTTGAGGCCCTTCATGCCAAGGAACTCTCCATCTTCCCCAGTGTCATCCTCCGTAGCTGCAGCCTCGGCTATCACCTCCTCTTCTTCCTTCATACGCTGGTGCATTTCTCCCATGTCCTCGAAACTAGAGCCAGAGGTGTCATCCATATTCTCCATGTCTATTACTGCTGAGCCACTACCCTGAAAAGCAATGGCAATCGGAAAAAAAAAATCAGAGAATCAGCTGCTCCTTACAAAGAGCTTGTATTAACATTTTCTGCAATTCTAGGTCTTTCTAGACTTATTAGACCCACCCTCCATAATAACCTGACATGCATCAATCAGGAGTAATCCATGCTCATTGACATATACTATTATTTGCATTATTACACTCTCAGGAGTAAGTGCTTTCAAAAGCATACACTGGAGCATCGGAAAACAAACTTTGGGTGTGCAGTCACAAAGAAAGTACTAGTAGAACTAGTAGAAGTTTGTAGAACTTGAGTAATGTTAGCAGCTGTTGTCATGTTATCTGTTAGCCCTGAAGTTCTTGCCTTGAATTGAGACAGAGTTCAGCAGCTGTGAGTGGTGTGCAAGAGAAAAGGAATGCTACAAATATAAGCTATTTATTACTAAGCATTCAAAAGGACTGGTTTCAGACTGTCAGCATTGTTCATGGGTGAAATGAGAAATGAGGGTTCTGTCTACATGCCAACCGGCACATCGGGTGACAGACATACACCCGTCGTTTCCGTGGCAGTTATTTACAGGCTCAGGTAGCCAGCTTGATGCCCGATTGTATCTGAGCACTTGGGGGTGAAGGATCCAGTTCAAGGGTCCAATAGTGGCAACCTAGCAGTGTCGGGACTCGAACTGGGGACCTCCTGGTAAGCAGGAGCGACCCCCGATATAAAGGGCAAAGAGAGAAACTGTTTTTGCGGTGATCATTTTTGCTAGTAAATGCTAGTAATCAGGTTATGTATAGTATCCTGTACAGTATGCAAGGTAATTAACAAATTAACAGGTAAGGTGGATATGTAAATAATAATAATAATAATCAAAATAGTAATCAAAAATTGTACATTGATGTGAGTACGGTTATTTACTTATTAACATAGTGTGAGTCTGAATATGATACCAAATATTATCCAAAGTGTACCAGTATTTTTTTTTTTTCTTATCATAAGCAGAAACAAGCCCTTTTTCTTCCATTTTGTTACTTATGGTGTTTGGCTCATATAAAATACTTAACACACACACTGACATTGTTGTTGTTGTTTTTATTATTATTATTCTCATCTGAAATTAGGAAACAAATCTCCAGTCTGTCACGCCCTCAAGTCTGAATTTAATAAGTATGTACACTAAATCTGTCCACTAAAACAGCCTGGTCTGTGGTTGTTGCTATCAAAACAAAACAATTAACTGATATGTTTAAGAGCATATTATTACAACAAAAAAAGAGAGTAAAAACCTGTGCTGCTTTATAATTTAATGTGGTCAATGTGACAGTATTTACACTGCAAACTAGACAACATCCAACTAGACAGCTAACAAACTACAGTAACTACGTAGACAAACAGCAGGACAAATCTCAAACTCCTGGCGTAGCACCCTAACTAGTGCACATGTATAGGGATCACGGAGGCATTTAAGCTTCAGGACGATTTCTGAACGATAATGGACCGTGTTTGGGTTAACTGACACCACACAGCTCATGTCTACTGAACTGAAAATACCTCAAAATAAATACAACTATAAATCCAATGACGAACATTTATTAATAACTAGCTAGGTTACCTGGATCATAATGTTGTCGTCAAACCCACCCCACGGTTCCGTGTTCGTGTTTTTGGTTCCTTCCGATGCGGACATTTTAGCTTTTTATGTAACGACACTACAACAGAAAGTTGAGCAGCTGCGTAACTACGATGTAACTATGCAAAGACAAAAACCGTCATTATATTTTTCGGTGACAAATACAGGAATTTGGACGACTCTTCCTGCCAAAAACATTCCACATCGCATATGTGAAGCCGGAAGCAGTAAGAGCCCTAAATCCGGAAGTGAGTCGGCTCACTGCTCCGAGAGCAAAGCGTCAAATGCTAGAGTCACGTGACCCGGAGCGTAGTGACGCAAAAGAAGGAGGAACGTTCTGGAGAGAAGAGGCAGTACATGTATGTAAATGAGACGGTCATGTCTCAAAGGCGCAGTTGCAAGGAGTAAATGTAGAGAAGGTAGAGGAGATTAAATACATTATATGAACAAAAGTATTTGGCCAACCCTTATCTCCAGTAATCTAAATGCTTCATCATACCAGCACATCTTGGACAATGCTATGCTTCCTTACTTTGTGGCAACAGTTTAGGCAAGGCTTTCAACATGACTGAGCCCCAGTGCACAAATCAACTATAAAGACATGGTGTGATCAGTTCGGTGTGAAAGACATTGACTGGCCCACACACAGCCCTGACCTCAACCCCATCAAGCATCTTTGGGACGAACTAGTACGGAGATTTCGAGTCAGGCCTTCTCATCCAACATCAGTGCCTGACCTCATAAATGCTCTACAGAATGAATGGGCACAAATTCCCACAGAAACCCTCCAAAATCTTGTGGACAGCCTTACAAGAAGAGTGGAAGCTACTCTAAATTTCCACTGTAAAGGAAAATGTGTTGGCTGGTTACGTTTTCACCTGAACAGCAACGTGTCATACTAAATATCACAGACGTACTGACAATCTCCCTATGATTTTCCACAAACTTAAGATTGCACCAATTCAAGATCAAATTTGAGAATCCAGGAAATCCTAAGACTAAAACGAAGGTTTTAGGACTAAAACAAAGACTGGGTTTTTATTATTCTTGTCTATTCCACACAAACTAGAAAAATGCAGTATATTTATTTATAGTATTATAAAAGAATTGCAAGAAAAAGCATTTTGTAGAGTGATTCTGATTTAGTTGCAGTACACCTTGGGTTTGTGAAAATGCTTTTCAGTAGTCTTCTGTAGTCTGGTGAAAATGTTTTTTAGTATTCTTACTATTTCCTTATTTGAATGGTCTCCTTTTTTAAGTTCAATTTTATTTTTTAAATGGATGTAGTTTTAGAACTCTAAAGTTGTGCTTTGAGCATCTAAAGTTATGCTAAATGAGCATACCACAAAGATATTAATGTTTTTGCACAAAGATATTAATTAGATTTTACTGTTATTTAGGTAAGTACAGTGTAATATTAAATTAAATGCAAAATTAATATGCAATTGCTGGCAATTAATCTGCAAATTGATGATAGGATTATAGGTACCCCAAGGCTCACCCTGTTGAATGACATATTCATGGACCAAAAGCCAGCCCATCTGCTCCAATCCTACAGAAAATCTAATACAGCACAAATTGCTAAAAAAAAGTAAATGCTGGCCAGACGGTACCAAAACACCCAGTGCACCAAGAGCCCAAGGGCTCCAACCCTGCCTCCAAATTCCCCAGATCCCAATTTGATCAGGCACCAATGGGATGTGAGAGTCAAACAAGTTCGATCCTAAAGCCCTACCCTTTAAACCCTGCGAGGCCACATCCTGAGGGGCCAGGGCCAGCTCGGTGGCACGAGGGGAACCCAAAACCTAGGTGGTTTTGATGTTAGGGCTGATCAATGATATATGCTTTACTATAAATGATATAGTTATATTTCATCAGTAAAAATAGGAAATACAATTAGTGATTTCCAGAAAAAAAGAACAATGTAAGGAGCAAGCTTCAAAAGCTTCAAAAGAAGATGGAACTGTTTAGGGTGATGTCTAGAATATATTAAGAGACATAGAAGTTTTGCAAGGGTTTTTAGTGAGATACGCATATGATTCACATGAGACTTCTCAAATGAAGACCAGGAAGATTATATCAAACTGTGGCTATTGGTTCAGGAAGCTATATGACAGGTGGAATTCCTAAACAAAGAATAAGCAATGAACAACAACCAAAGAGTTGCCCCCCTATCAGGTATATTATGGTTTTCCTGTAGTTTATAACAACTCTATAAGCAACTCTTGGCCACTTTCTTTAGGGTCTGCATCCCAACAGGACGCTGTGTATTTTCCCTCTCTCTGTGCAGCTGACTAGGTCTTTGCTTTATTTTTTTTTTAAAGAAAATGAATGATGTGTGTTCTACACCAACCTATTATGAAAGTTAAAAGTTGTGGAGCATTAAAGGTAATTACAACTGCATCATGGTTTGTAAGGGCAGAAGGCTCCAGCAGACAGATTACACAATCCGTAACTGGTTGGAGATGAAAAAAGTGAGAGGGGTAAATTATAACTTAACCCAGAAAACTGCTCCACATAATTTGAATTTGGTTTTAACAACAGTGTTTAGGCCACATCAAAATTTTCTAAAATAGATTATGATTTGTGAAGGATAACTAAGAATTTTGAAAATTAACAGCAGTTTTGTAGTTGTTTTTTTTTTGTTTGTTTCAGAATTGCCAAATCAGCATTGCAAGTTGCTTCTACAATGGAAGAATAGCGCTTTTAACAATCATCATTGTCACAAAACAGCTTTACAAAAACAAAATAAAATTATGGAAATGTGTATAAAATATGTGAATCAAAATGCATGAATCAGATTGTCCCTGATGAGCAAGCCGAAGGCGATGGTGACAAGGAAAAACTATTTTTTCGCAAATATGAAGAAGCTTTGAGAGGAACCAGACTCAACAGGGAACCCATCCTCATTTGGGTGATAAAGCCCTTGTCCCGTCACGACGTGGATAGGATAGATGAGCTAACAATTACTGCTGCCACAGGATTTAAGAGAGTAAGTTGCAGCTCGGCGCTACTAATTATCATCCCTTGATTTATTACATTTATTGCATTAAATTTTCTATACCTTATTGCTAAACTCCACTGGCTAAGAAAGGGACACTGATTGGCTTACACTTCATACATAGCAACGCATCTAACTAATCGTAAGTGAGACTGAATTCTTGTACCCAATCATAATGGGTAGATTCATAGAGCAGATTTATCTGAATAAATAATGTTTCCCTAACCTGACCTCAAAGAAGGAAAAGGATACATCTTTTTCTTCTTTTTTTATATTTCCGGCAGATATTTACAGTTGGCAGAATCACGTTATCCTTTTTTTTAAGTATACTTTGATTAAATGCACATCATAATAGCTCATTATCCACATAAACAGTTAAGATGGAACTGAAGAAACTGCAGTTAGACTGAAGAAATGTTTTTCGATCTAACTGTGGCTGCTGTTCCACAGTCCATAGTCTCAGGTCCATAGTCTCATGACAGGTCCATAGTCTCATACTCTCAGGACTCTCAGGGCAGGAGTTGCAGAAAACAAGCAGTATTAATTGTTCTATCCAGTCTTATAAAATAATGGATAGAGGGTGCTTATTTATGATATGTGATGTGTACTTTGATCAAACAATGCAGGCTACTTTTTTGTACCTCATATAATGTAAACTACCAAAGACTGCACAGCTTTGACTTACAAAGCACCACAGTGATGGAATAGCCTTTTAATAAATGTTCAGGACCCAGACACACTCTCAGTGTTTAAGTCTAGGGTAAATATTTTACTTAGTAAACCCTTTTGAAAATAGATTTATTCTTGGGTATAGGAGCAGATCTGGGGGACTCATGGGCATAGAGTGTTATGGTGAAGTGGTATATTTGGGTGCTGTCTTTCCACACTTTTCATTGATCACTTTTGTTTGTTGACAGTGAAGCGATTGGTTGCCTTTTCTCTCCTGAGTTACCAGGGATTCTGACCTCTCCTGCAGATGCTACAGAATCCTGTACACAAAACCTTCCAAGCAGTTTCTTTTCTCATGCAATCACTCTCCTAAAAAACTGACCAGGATCACCTACTATCTGCTGTAAAAAAAATATCTATATGTTTTTACAAACATTTACAAACTTTTGTCTCATCAGTCCACAGAATATTTGCCCAAACATCTTGAGCATAATGAAGTTTTTTTTTTGTCAAATGGGAGATGAGCCTTTGTGTTCTTTTTGGTCAGCAGTGGCTTTTGCCACCCCCATGAATGCCATGTTTGCCTAGTCTCGTTCTTATTGTTAAATCATGAACACTGACCTTAACTGAGGCAAGTGACGCCTGCAGTTTTTTAGATGTTGTTTTGGGTATTTTTATGAGTTCCTGGCTGATGAGTTGTGGTTGTGCTCTTGGAGTAATTTTGGTAGGCCAGCCTCTCCTGCGAAGGTTCACCACTGTTCCAAGCTTTTCCCATTTGTGGATAATGGCTCTTAATGTGGTTCGCTGGAGTCCCAAAGCCTTAGAAATAGGTTTTGTACCCCTTTCCAGACGAATATGTTAATTATTTGTTTCTCATCTTCTTGTTTTTGAATTTCTTTAAATTGGGTTAGTTTTTCAGTTATTTCAGTATGTTTCACTTTGGAAATTTAACTGAAAACTGAGCTTTCATTTAAGTGAAATCATTCACTTACTCATCGTCTATACCGCTTTATCCTGTATTCAGGGTCGTGGGGCGTCTGGAGCCTATCCCAGGAGACAGAAACCGTGGATTACTGCGGAAGTGCGTGCACTTCTGAGGACCCGAGACTCTGCCTTCAAAGCGGGAGACAAGGTGGCCCTTAGAAGAGCAAGGGCCAAACTTTCTCGGGCCATCAGAGAGGCGAAGCGCGCACACGCCCAGAGAATCCACAATCACTTCAGGGACAGCGGCGACACACGGCGCATGTGGCAGGGCTTACAAGCCATCACAAACTACAGGACGACATCACCTGCCTGTGACGGTGACGGCTCCCTCCCAGATGCGCTGAACAACTTCTACGCTCGGTTCGACAGGCAGAACGACGTGGCGGCGAGGAAGACCACCCCTCCTCCGAACGACCAGGTGCTGTGTCTCACTACAGCTGATGTGAGGAAAACTCTACGCAGAGTCAACCCACGTAAAGCTGCTGGACCAGACAACATCCCAGGCAGAGTGCTCAGAGAATGTGCTGAACAGCTGGCAGATGTTCTCACCGACATCTTCAACATCTCTCTGAGCAGCGCCGTCGTTCCCACGTGCTTCAAAGCCACCACCATCGTCCCCGTGCCCAAGAAGTCTACTGTGTCCTGTCTCAATGACTACCGTCCCGTTGCACTTACACC
>JAOVVB010000041.1:8862314-8874656 GCA_028570985.1 Heterobranchus longifilis
AAATACTACACATAAGCATCACAAGCAGGCCTGTGATGGAAATATGTCGACACACACACACACACACACACTCGTGTTTGCAGTGTGTAGTTGTATGGCGGGCCGACTGAATCCAGGCCAGAATGCTGTTCTCAGAGAGAGGTTTGTTTCCCCTGACATGATTGTGTAAGATTCCCACTGCATCGTGTAGACGACTCTACTTTCTCCGAGTGTGTCGCCGAACAGCCCTTTTAATCCGCGCTACCCATGATGCACCGCGCGCCGTGTCTTTCCCCTCTCTGTTGTATTTCCTGTATGGCTCTGCGACGCTTTGTTTGCGTGTCTGCTCCGACAAACGCGGGCTTTAAACTTCACCTCGCTTTACCTCCGGAGCTGCGGAACGATGGTGAGGACGATGAAACGCGTCGTGTCCGTGTTGCTGTGCAGGTCTCGTCTCTGCGCTCGGTGTGTGTGTGTGTGTGTGTGTGTGTGTAACGCCGCGCTCGGGGTAAATGGTGGCGCCGAGGCCCCGCGCAATGAGGAAATAAAACCTTCTCTCAGTCGCTTTCGATTTCCACTTCAGCTCGGTGTGACTTTCGTCCCGCGCGCTCAACATTTCTCTTTACACCTTGATTAAACCCTTAATGCTTGATTTAAACCGTCCACACACCCAGTGACGAGTGTATCAGCACCGTAAAGTCGCACTGACTGCAGTTCCAGCCTTTTGTCTGCCTACATCCTGTATTCAAACTTTCAGCTTTTCCTCTTTTTTTTTTTTTTTTTACTCCTAGTGTAATGTATCTCTCGGATGTATTTTATGAATTTGAGCTGATTATTTTATTCTTGCTCTGATTTATAAAAGCGTCTTCACTTATCTTCTTCTTTTCTGCCAGGAGTCACTGAGCTGTGAAGTCAGACTGTGATATCCAGAGAACTACGTTGCCCGTAACTCAAAGTGTTTGACAAGACTGGACCGTTAAACACCGGACCCGATGGAGGACACAGGAGTCGAGTTAACGTCGTCTGACCCGGACGCTCTCGGAGCAGACTTTATCACGGTGGAACTCGATACCCAGCCCATCGAGTACGTGGTCAAGTGGGCCGAGGTCGGCTCCAAATTTACTCTGTCCTGCGTGAAAAGAGAATCGGACGAGAGCTTCCCGTCTGACCAACTGGTTAAAAGTGAGTCTGACGAACGGTTCTTTGTGCCGTATGAGGCCGTGTACGCCGAGTGCGAGGACACGGAAACCGGCCTGATCGCTTCACAGGAGGAGGAAGTAAGGAGCGTCTCCGATGTAGATGAGCACACAGTGCTTGTGAGCACCCAGCTTGGGGAGGAGGAAGAGGAGGAGGAGGAGGACGATGGCTCGGACAGTGACTGGGATAAAGGGGGCTCCCATTCGAGGGGTAGGCCGTACAACTGCCACATCTGTGGCAAGAGCTACAGCCATTCATCCAGTCTGGCTCGCCACCTGCACCTACACTCTACAGGTGACCATCTGGCCAATTCCACCTCACCGCTTTCTAAAGCGAGCGGCAAATCGGAGGACGGGAAAAAGCTCCTTCAGTGCAACTTGTGTGGCGTACGATGCAACGGCAAACGGCTCCTGGCAATCCACAAGAAGTGCCACAAAATCAAGAGACTGCACACGTGCAATGCATGCGGCAAGTCGTTCAACCACAGCTCGAGCCTTTCGCGCCACAGGCTGATCCATAAAAAAGGCCTGGATAAAAAACTAAAGCCACTCTACACGACACCCACGCCGGTGCCCATCGTAACCCATCAGAACCGCCCGTCTGGCTGTGGATCAAAGAAGAAGAAGTCACAGCAAGCAGAAAGCAAATTTGCTGTGGGTGAGAAGCAGTACCAGTGTACTCAGTGTGACATGGTGTTCAGCACATCCACCAATCTGTCCAAGCACCAGGTGTCCCATGTGCGGCAGCTGCTCAACTCCTACGCACAGGGCAGAGACACACTGGACAAGTCCTCAGACCTGAAGATCCGCTTGAAGCTCTGCTCACGTGACAAACCCAATTACTACACACTGTGTAAGAAGAATAAGCGCCGCAAAGGGGGTAAGAAAAGGCTGCCATTGGCAGATGATGACGACGATGATGATCAGCCATATACTGGCTGTGGCGTCGCCCTCGCCAAGTTTGAGCAAACGCACGTTAGTGACAGGTGCTACACCTGCAATGTGTGCAAGAAGACCTTTGTACGCTTGTCCAACCTAAAGCAGCACCAGCAGACGCATGCCTCTGGCAAGCTCTACGAGTGCCAGCACTGTGGGAAGACCTTCGTCCATTCATCTAGCTTCTCGCGCCACAAGAAGGTCCATTCTGGGTTAAAGCAGGCACCTAAACAATGTAAACGTGAGATGATCGACGAGAGTGCACCTCTGGAGTCCGAGTCTGAGTGAGAGACCCTCAAGTTCCAGGACTGTCCAAGCACAGCTTAAGGAAAAGTCCTTATTTTTGTGTCCTCCCTTTCTCTTTATTTTCCCCCCAACTTTTTCTTATTTTGGTAAAGGACAGATAATTTGGCATTGCTCTCATTGTGAAGTGGGTGTGATGTCACTGGCTGTGTGTTGTCAGCAATAGGCGTCAATATAATAATAATAATAATAATAATAATAATAATTTTTCCTTTGAGATTTTTTTTTTTTTGGTAGGGTGATAAAGGATGTTCAGGCCATCTTTGGCAGTGTAAAGCATAAAACATTTGTACATTTTTGTTGACATTCCCTTTTTGGTCACGGTTAGGGACAGTTAATTTAATGGCAGGGTAATAGTTTTGCCAGTTTTGTAGTGTTATTTATGTCTACCTTTTTATTTGTAGTCATTCATAACAACAACAAAAAAAAGTTGACATGGGATTGCAGTTGTTAAATATCGTGGATGCTTGCACTAAACACACCTGAAAACAAAATGAAGTACTTAATCGAAAAGACTGCAGGGTTAAAAATTGTAAAGAATCATTGGACCCCGGTGGTTGCTGTTAGTGGGTTATAGTAATGTGTGTGACTAGCAGCTCCCCAAAAGACACTGAGAAGTTGTTAAAGGATAGGTTTGTCATGAGTTTTGTCTAGGGAAGAAAATTCAACAACTTCACCCTTTTTGTTCTGACCAGAGCTCCTGTCACCTCTCCTCACCTTAGACCTACAAATATAATCATCTAACCTCCTCATATTTTTACATTTTTTTTGTCAACTGGTTTTTATTAAAACGCATATATACATACATACATACATACACTCAGTGACTTGTATTCGTTGGTTCAAATTTAAATGTTGACTTGATAATTGGAGAATTGGTTGTGTGTTCTGACCTGCCAAGTAGACTAGTCTTCTTGAAAGTTTATTTTTTTTCCCCCCTCCATGTTTCACGAATCAGATTTGAAGTCCGATTATGCTCTGCACAGTGCTCGGTTCTTTAGTACTGTTCTTCCTTCGTCTGATTGATTAAAGTGCGAACGTTCTAAAAGGTTACTTGTCTATTTGTCAAACATTGAAATCCGCAGGGGTTACACAGAAACTGCAAATTGTGGTGCAGCCATCAAGAGGAATGCATTTTGAAAATGACTTCATATAAAGTAGCGCGTGTGTGTGTGCATGTTGAATATATTGAGAGAATATACTCACCAAAATATATATATAATATAATATACATTTTAAATATGTCCATATGTGTAAAATGAAAAAAAAATGCCATGAAGAAAGTTATAACGTGTGAATGATTTGTGAATAATAACTTTGAATAATTTATGAAATAACCAGGGGATTACATATTTCACCATGCATTGCACTATACATAAACAAAAACAAATCAAGCACTACATACCTTTAAATCTGGAATTGGATGTTGAGCAAAAAGTGGGCCATGCCAGAGTGAAAGTTTAGACGATTAATGCTCCACCCAGTACTCTTCATTCCTGTTTGAAATATATTTGATTTATAAGACAGCATAGTTAGCGTTCATTTCACCAAGTTATGTTCACAATGTTCTATGATGTGGTCAGTGACTGAGCGCCACCAAAGCTTTTAGGAAGCGACTTGCCACACACTTGATCGGTTCTCTCTTGTCCGTGCACCTCAGCAACGTTTCCTCTGTAATAATCTTCAACGTTCACATCAACTTGACCTTAATATTGTGTAAACTGTTTGCAAGCTGTTTTAAAATGCCGTTGCTTGGTTGACCTATGAATCGTTCCGAGGTCTTGAGTTGCACAAATTGAGCACAGCTCTGATCTTGGATTGAGTCTGGCCTTTAAAAACACAGGAAAAACATAAAATATGCTTGGTACTCTGATTTGTCTTTGTTTGTTTTGAAATAGTTCTTCTGTTCACCTTGAAGGCAAGGATCAAACTCGGTTAGTAAAACCCTTCATTTAATCTTATTAGTCTCCTCTTGCATCCAGCGTTCTTCTGCAGTAAACAGGTCTCTCCTTGTTTCCTGCACGTTTCCCCTCGTTAGGGGTCATGTCCATATCATTACCTTCTGTTTTTAACCGCTGTCGTCGCTTCATTTTTTGATGCAGCGGACCTACATCTAATATAAGAGGTGTATGTTTTTTTTGTGTTGTGTTTGCCATTAGAAGACAATTTATGAATTTTCTGTCTTGCAATTTTGTAATAAACCTATTGGTTCAAGCAGTGTGTCTACATTTATAGTTCTCATATGTTTTGGCAAACTAAACCTCTTTTGCGCTTTGGGTTTGGTGGAAAGTGCATGCGAGCTACTCAAGTTACTAACCATTAGGCAGTCTTTGAAAGTATAAAGTTGAGTGTGATATTTACGTTATTTATTCATTCATTCATTAATTCATTCATTCAGATTTACATTTTTATATGAATGACATTAACTAAGACGTTGGCCCAATACCAGAAATTAATCACTTCAAAATGCTGTACTGTATGTCATTTTGAAATATAGCAAATTATAAGGAAGGATTAGATTAATATTTATTCGGTGTCCGATTGTTTACATTTTATTCACAAGACAGCCCTTGTTTTATTTGTTGTTAACTAGAAATATCTGGCATTGTTTTTGTACAGTGGTAGTGCGTACATTAATGTGGGACTATTAAAAATAATTTTAAATCTAGTCCTACATAAAGGATCTTTGCTATATTGGCTACAGGCCAGATCCTAGGCCTGGAGAAGTTTTGAAGGTTTCAGTTCAGTGTTCTACCGCAAGGTGGAGACAAATCCGAGATTAACTGTGGTACAAAAAAAATCCTATCTGAAAAAAAATTGTGTTTAATTCAACAGTCATGTTTCAAGAGTTTTACTTCTTAATATTCTTTGTCGTAATCATAAATTATATTGTGATAAAAAAAAAATACATGGTTGCAGATCCTTTCCTGTTAAAGCTCTTGCCTTAAGTCTGGAACCCAAAGACATCACCAGACACTGGGTTTGTTTCAAGGTGATGCTCTGTCAGACCTTTACTGCAGCTGTCTTCAGTTCCGGTTTTTGAGTGTTCTGTCTACAGTAAGTGAAATGCATGCTCAATGTGATCCAGGTCTGGGCACTGAGTTGGCCATCTGTCTGTGACACAGTAGGTTATGAATAATTTGTCTGAATCTGAGCAGATAATATGGTGCTATACATGTCGGAGCTCATCATAATGCTTTTCTCTGCAGTCACATCATCGAATACATAGAAAAGAGCCAGTTCCACTGGCGGCCATACACGCCCACAGCAAAAGATATGGTGATATTCTTTAGATCCTTTGCTTGTTTATACTATTCTTTTTTTTTTTTTTATCTTTTTCTTCTATTCAAAGGACAGTTTTTGGCAAATTGCATTTTATCTTCCTGTTTCTAAGGCTTAACCAAGAGTTAACCTCTTGTGGCATATCCTTTGCATTAACTGTTTTGTAGTTTTCTCTCGACTGTTGACCTTAACACCCATGTGCCTCTCTCCTAGAGGGTGTTCTGGCAGTGAAAAGATTTTCTTGACCAGGGGAAAAGGTCTTTTGTCCTCCAACACAGTTCTATGTCTTCTGGGCCTTTTGATGATTCTGAATTCACCAGTCTATTCTTTCTATGTACCAACCAATCTGACCAACATTGGTTGAATCTCTCTCTGATAGGCTTGTTTCGATATTTCTGTTTTTGGATGGTTTGATACAGTGGCAGTGGCAGCTCTTTGGACTTTATATTTCCAGTTTACAGCACAGCAACAAAATCTGAAGGCAAATGACGCACAGTACATTTTATTTACTTATTTAATAATAAAGAAATGAGGGAATAACGCATGCCTGTCCAATTACTTTTGGTCTCGTTGAGAAAGCAGGGACTTACATATGAAAGGTGCAGTAATTCCTTTATATGTTTTAGATGTAAAAGCGCTCAGATTGTATCGGAAAGTCTGCACTTTTTTATTATTACAAATTCATGAATTTCAACTCCTGTATGCTGTCATAGACAGCAAAAGAAAAAAAAGAGTTAATTTTCAAATACATATTGACCTGCATATACCTGCATTTATGTACTGTGTCTTGCAAAAGTATTCATACCCCTTAAACATACCCCTTACACATTTTGTGATGTTACAACCACAAACATAAATTGGGATTTTGATCTCTTGATTGGTATATATATTGTTATATACTTTGTTATATTCTGCCATGTATTTATTTTGCCTTATTATAGTCTAGCGGTTCTGGCCAGAGAACAGGCTGGAGTTTGTGATAGCGTCTACAGTCTGCTTAGTTCACCTTGACTCGGTGGCACAGAGCTGGCAATGTAAATTTTAAAAACCTCCTCTCTGTCTACAATCTCCTGTTCTGCAAAACCAGAGAATTTCCCTGCATGCACCATATTTCTACACAATCATCACCCAGCTTCCCTCCTAGTTAATGTTGTAAAGTTGCTGTTAATGTTGCAAAACTTATTCACTAAAATCCTGTGAAGTTTTGTCATCATCAGTTTGAGTCACACAACCAACACCAGTAGTAGGGACTTCCCAGTAGGTAAATTTGCCCAGATCATCGTTGAACAATTCCTACATTTGAAATGACATTATAACATCTCTCTTGAGATGAGCCTTTAGCCCTATCTGCTTAAGGGGTGCTGTATTTTGACTGGCCCTATGTTTTGATCCCAGCTTCCTAACTGGATATGTGAAAAAAACATCATAATGTGCTGTACAGTACATGCGACACATAATTGAATCTTAATCATGTGTGTGTAACGGAACGTTGACTTTAAACTTTCGTCGCTTGATCGAGTTCTGTGGAGTCAGACAGTGATCCAATCTCTCAGCTCTGTTCAGTGGTTGACATGGTTGTGTGTATAATCCAGTAGCATGGCAATATACATACATTATTACTAAAGGTTTGTATTAAATCTAGATTATGACCAGCTTTATGAGAGGAGTCCAGAATGGACATACAGGCTCTTCTCAGAAGCTCTTCTGGACTTGTGAAGTGAACATTTAACTTCTCCATCGGTCAATGCTTTGTCTACAGAGACAACAATGTTTGAAATGAAATCCACAAATCTGCAGAGAAATTCAGAGTACGTCCCTGAAGGGTCTGTAAATAATAATTCGACTGAGCAGACTTATTATTTGTGGTTGCGTATGTTATGTTAGTATATTTCAAATTGATTACATTTGTGTCCGTGTTTTTGTATGATGGTCAGATTATCTTCGTAAATAACTGTGATGCCTCCTCCTTTACCAATTAGCCGAGGCTGATGCTGATGTAGCTGTAGGATTAGCAGGAGGATTAGCTTCATTTAACGCTACCTACTCACGTTTCTGCTAAACATAGTACATCAAACTCCTGATCAGTGATCGTTTCATTAACAGTAAGCGCTTTAGATGTGTGAGATCTAATATTTAACAGTCCTAGCTTCAGATCTGAGATATCAGCTGTGTATTGGCTGTGGTCTATTTATATACTGATTAGACTAAAGCAGACATTATGAGTGTTTCTACGTTTTTGTTTAGAGCGGGGCACATACACAGTCTCTATATGCTTGAACCTGAATGACAACTCTGCGTAGAGTGCAGGTGATCCGGTTAGCCTGTTTGTCTGCTTCCTGGCCTGGCTATGGATCGTCACTGATTAAGTTCACTTGGTTTCAGTTTTCTTTTGATTTACTACTTTCTGATCTCATAAACTGCTAATCTTAGTGGGTTAAAATATTCATACATTCTGTCCTTTAAGACCCATGGTCAGTGAGTTTTAGCAGCGAGCTTGTACGAAATCAGAGCATAAATGTAAAAGAAAAAAACTTGGTGTCATATGACATCCTCAGAGATAGTTTAAAACAGTGTCAAAGATGTGTTAAAATAGCTAAGACAGCACATTATGCTGGATTAATTCATAAAAATGCTCTCGGAACCAAAGTAACACCACTTAACACCATTAGTTAAATCTTCAATCCTTCTGCTGGTTATTTTGACTCCCCATGAAAACCCATGAGAAGTTTAAGGCACTTGAATATCACAAATTGTCCCTTAGATTTTATACCATCATCAAAGCTTTTTAAGAAAGTTAAAAAAAACAAACATATTATGCCTATAATCTATAACTCCATAACAAATGAACTGGTCGTCTCCATTTTTAAACATTTGATCTTAGTCAAATGTTAGTCATTTTGGATCTCAATGCAGTCTTCGACACAACTGACCATGACATCCTTTAAAAGCTTTTAGAAGTTGAAATAGGTTTTTAGAATGGTTTACCTCCTACCGAATCAAGACAACCTTTTCAATACAAATATAAAAATGTTCTTTGTCTCACTACAGTGAACTATGGTATACTCCAAAGCTAAATTTTAGGACTTCTGTTATTTTACTATACAGGCGCCCCCTTGGCTCTATCATTGAGGAACTACAACATTCTTTATCATTGTTATGGAGACGCAATTTTACCTTTCTGTTAAACCTGACAACAACCTGATAACAGTTGTGCACTAAACATCATATTCAGTTGTCTTGATATAAAATGCTGGATGGCAGGAAACGTTTTACAACTAAACAAAAACAAAACTGAAGTAATTATATTTTACATATTATACAGGGACTATCGGACCATTTTGATTCATACACATTCACATTCCATACAACTTAAATAATTCTTTTGATTGTGTAAAGCTGCTTTGCGACAATGACAATTGTTAAAAGTGCTATACAAATAAAATTGAATTGAAATTGAATTGAACTTCCATGTATGATCACAGTGACAAGACATTTCCTTAAACTTGACCTGTTTAAAAAATGAATAAAAAAATAATTTTCAAGTCAGTAGTGAGACCAGCGATGATCTACAGCTTACAGACAGTGGCACTGAAGAAAAGAGAGGAGGCAGAGCAGGAGGTTCTCTTTGGGAGTGACAAGGATGGTTAGAATCAAGAATGAGTCCATCAGAGGGACAACCCATGTTAGATGTTTTGGAGATAAAGTCAGAGAGGCTGATATATTGTGAATATATTGGTAGAAGGATGCTGAGGTTGGAACTGCCAGACAGGAGGTTTAGAGGTTTAGAGGAGATTTATGTATATAGTGAGAGGGGACATGAAGTTAATTGGTGTGAGAGAAGAGGATGCAGAGGATGGGGTTAGATGGAGGCAGACCATTTGCAGAGCAGGAACACTCTAATGATTTCTACACTGTTGGAGCACAAAGTGTTTGTCTCCTAAAATGCCTCACACCGAAGGAAGAAATTGGAATAAAGAGTGTGTGTGGTATTAATGACAGCATGCCCACTTATTTTTATTCGTTGTCTGTGGACATGAATATAAATGCCATAATCCAGTTTTCTGAGGTCAGTTTAGAGCTAAAAACAAAACAAAATAAAACATGGAGCATGATGATCTAATTTCAAAATCTGAGCGTGACTCCTTTCAGTTACCTGGAAAAAGAGAGATGTTGGGCTTGTTGGGCTTTTTTGGCAATGGACCTGGTGTTGAGGGACCAGATCAGGTTTTCTGCCAGCTAGGAATGTGCTGCTCTTAATGATCCTCAGAGCTGTTGATGTTTATAGTGTTGTTGGCTATGTGCTCTCCTGAAGTCATCAGCCGTCTCTTTAATTTTATCCACATTCAGAAGCAGGTTGGTTCTGCAGCAGTCCTCTAGCCGATTCACCTTCTTTCTGTATGCCAGCTTATCATTCATTTCACTGATGAGAATCACCAGATGATGTGGTTCGAACTGTGCATTGCTGCACAGTTGTGAGTCAGCAGACCAAACAACAGTGGACACAGCATGCAGCCCTGGGGACCCCAGTGCTCAGTGTGGTGGTGCTGGAGATGCAGGTCCTGATACAGAATGATTGCCTTCCATTCAGGCAAGTCAGGATACACTTACACATAAGGGAATTCAGGCTCAGCAGGCTCAACTTTACAATCAGGTGCTGAGGATTGGTTGGGTGGAGGCTGAACTGAATGTTAAATATTTATTACATGTAACAAAATGAGAAGTAACAAAATAAAAAATTGGAGAAGGTGAGAAGTCTTTTAACGTTATTAATTTTTTTTTCTCCTTTGTTATAAGTATACAGACTACAGTTGCATACCTGGAATCATATTTGGCAAAGCTTTGTGGAATTTCTCTAGGCAGTTGCTTTCGCACAAGTATTTGTTGTAAGACATGTTCACATCATTGATTGTTGAGGTATGAACCATTCTATACTGTACATGTTATGGTCTGGTGTCAACAAACTTTGTGCTATGTAGCGTAAAAAGGAAAACGTTTTGCTCTACATCTACAGTAGCTCTAGATCTAGATATAGGGATCATTGTTGGCTTGCCCACATCTCAATATTTTAAACATATAGTACATACAATCAGACAGAGCATTATCTTCAATATCAGTAATGTACAGATGTAGCAATAATGTTTTTTTATGAGGTATTTTATTTATCAGGGTTTTTTTTAGAGAGAGTCACATTTCCGCTTCTCAATGGCCAGGTCGATGAACTTAAATGTTTTTGGTATCACATACACAGTACAGGTTTTTATTAAACATGCCATATAAATGTTATTTAACTATCCTATGAAGGTGCTAAATTACATATACTCACCACTTCTCGCATCATTTGCAACAACCTTGTGAAAAGGTATATTTTCATATTGGCCAAATGGCACCAGCAATTTTCCAAGACAATGTGAGGATTCTCTTTGCTTGAAGGAAGTTCTCTATTGCACTGGTTTGGACAGCTCCTGTAGAGGTTTGGGGAAGGCCACCCCAATCATGATAGGCCTCTTCAGTACGTTTATCTTTTCCCTTTGGAGTTGACCAAAACCTTGTTTCTTTTGACAGCAAGGCACATGGCCCAGAAAACTGGAAAAACTCTAGCAGTGTGGCTTGACGTATAGTTGGCACATGTGACACTGGACAAAAGCATGTGACCCTGCAATGTCTGCCCTGAGTAAAGCCTGTCAGTGTCCCCAAACCATGTGGCAAAAGGTGTTATGATAAGACCAATATAGAATTTTAGGCATAATTTTAAAAGACAAAGATGTTTGGCACAAAAGAGCAGCTCGTCACCATACCCATGGTAAACCGTGGTGCTTCAAAACACAAATCCAAGTCAACAAAGAAATGGCTGCAAAGGAGGTAGATCAATGTTTTTGAATGGCTCAGTCAGAGCCCAAATCTAAATCCTATCAAAAACCCAAGGAATTTCTTGATGGCTGTGCACAAGAAATCATCTTGCAATTTGATCGATCTGGAACATTTTTGCAGGAAACATTTTTGCATTTTTTACAGTATATGTTTTTCTTTTTTCTCCCATAAAACATGCTGATTAGTTTTTGACTTTAATCTTGTTGGTTACTGTATCACATTAAGGGTAAAATAAAAAGATCTGACCTAATTGACATAAGCTGTATATTGATATGGAGAAATAGGAAACAAAGTCTTTTAAGAAGAAAGGGAAAAGTGTTGGCGTGAAAAGCTATATTTTAAATAAGAGAAAATGAGAGAAGAACACGCAGTCATAAAACTACTGGGGCAGTATTCCATAGTTTGGAAACTATATATGGCACTAAAGCTTATTTGTTTCCATTGATAACAGGTCCTGGTTTTGCTGTTAGGTATGGGGTGAATCCTTTATGGGTTGGGGATTTATAGGGCACGTGGAGGATGGAAGGATGGATTCCAGTAAATATTAATACGTTCTGCCCAGTGGGACAATCTGTCTAGAAACTGAAGTTGAATATTGGCTGGTTTCTTCTAGTATAACAGGATAATTATGGATCCAAAACATCTACCTTCAACTACTTCACGAAATGCCAGCTGAAGTTTTTGGAACGGCGCTCACATCCTCACATTATACATTGTGTGACTGTGACCATACCTAACTGCCATCTCTCCTCTTCTTCTCTCTCTCCCCCTCTTTCTC
>JAOVVB010000041.1:8874756-8892391 GCA_028570985.1 Heterobranchus longifilis
TACATAAATTGTCTGAATAACGGATTACATTTTTGAAAAAGTAACTAAATAACTGAGTACTTAAATGGCGGACCTAACGCGTTAGATTGCTCGTTACATCAAAAAAGTCATCCAAGTACTCTAACGTGTTACTTTGTACCGTGTTACACCCAACACTGATGATGAGCGAGTGTGTTTGTGTGTGTGTGTTGTGTATGTGTGTGTGTGTGTGTGTGTGTGAGAGATGTGAGTGTGTTAACATTTGTAATGTGTGAGTGTGTAGAATAGTGGGAGTTTTATGTTAAGACATCCAAAAAGCAGAGGATGCTGGAAGAAAAGCATCTCACTATGATGTTGCTCAATGTGATGTCACTGAACGTGATGTCAATCAATATAATGTCACACGCTCGGGGCCCAGACTCTCAGGCATCCTAATGGCATCAGATTCCAACCTGTCTGTTAATTTTTTATAAGTTCTGAGTTTTTAACAATAAGGCCCTTCACACACAATGACGACATAGGGCTGATGTCATAGTACTTGGGCCCTAAAAAAAAAAGTAAACACACCTTACATATGTGAAAACATCTGAAAAACATGTATAAATATCATCTATAACAGTCAGTGCACTAATAGGCTCTCATGCATTTGAATTTGGAGTAAGGTGTTATAATGATGTTAGAGAGATGATGTTAGAATTTAAAGCTGAACAATTTTAACTTAAATATTAAATTATTAAAATTTGTTGCAGAAAAACACTTCTTTTACACTTATGTTAAAATAAGTAAAAAATCTATTAATGTAAGTGCTTTCTTGATGCATGATATCAATCACAACTTTGTGAGATTAAAAAACTATTTTAAAAGCCAAATATCCTACAAGTATCCACTTACAGTGTTTGTGTGAGTTTATGTAATAAATATTTGCGTTGTTCGTTTTTATTCAAGCATTTACAAACCTGTTATTCCTTTCAGTTGATCAGTTTGAGTTTGCCACAGACCTCTATATGTAAATAAAAAGGTTATGCAAAAAAGTGGACACGGCATTATTCACATACATTTATGTAATGAATACATGATCATTTATTGCATGTAATTAAGTATTTTTCTTTGTGCATGCCATGGCTTTTTAAAGTCATTTTAAGTTTAGAGCTTTTTCCATACTTTGATTGTTATATTTTCTTTTGAGTTTGCTTAGCTATAAAAAAGAGTCATGCGGGGCATTGTCTCATTTCGCCGAAGCTGGGTGTGGTGTAGTAATCTTTGGCTCGGTTTGCTCTACTTGATCCTCTCCATTTCTTACATAGTGCCTTCTTTTCTCTCTTACTAATCTCGGCAGTTCTCTTCTTTCTGCCTGTTCTGCCTCTCTCTCTCTCTCTCTCTCTTTCTCTCTTTCAAGGTATTGCCTTTTCTTTTCAGAATCCAAATTCTGGCGCTTAATATCAAACTTACTGTCATCAATGTAAGCAAACTGAATATAATACACACATGCACTTTATAGGGGCAGGATTTTGATGTCCACCCTGTTATGTACATGTACTAACAGGGTGGACTATAATAATGAGGATTTTCTGACACAAAGCTAGCCATTAGTCATTGAGTGTGAGAAAAGAATGTAGCATAAAAGTGAAATCGGACACATTGCACCTCAAGGGTTGATATCTGCCTTGAGTCTGTGTGGATGGACTTTGTCTGTTTTCACCTTGTTGGGTTTCCTCTGGGTGCTCCAGTTTCCTCCCACAGTTCAAAGACATGCAGATTAGGCTAATTGCCCAAAGTGTGTGTGCCCTGGATTAGATTGACACCCTGTTCAGATGTACCCTGTGCCCCAAGTCTCCTGGGATAGAAGCGCCCCTGCAACCCTACACAGAATAAGCAGTACAGGAGATGAATGAAAGGTTATTCACATTCATCCAAAAAGTGTTACAATAATTATTTTATAAAGATGTTAGAAATTATTTTGTTCAACAAATTACAAAATAAACACTATCAGCTCTAGTGGGGACACAAAAGGAACTGAACTACAGGAATGATGCTGCTGCTGCTCTATGCTCACTTTTCAGAGGAGGATGAGCATTACAGGACAGGACAGTTACTCACATGGAAACCTGAAACCTATCCTAGGAGACTTGGGGCACAAGGCGGTGTACACCCTGGACCGGATGCCAATCCATCGCCGGGCACACTCATAGACACAGTCACACACTCATTCACACACTATGGGAAATTTGGGAACGGCAATTAGCAAAAATGTGCAGATTGGGAATGCAGAACGTGTAAACTCCATGCGCACGGACCCGAGGCAGAAATCGAACATTGATCCTGGAGATGCAAGGTGACAGTGCTAACCACTACGCCACCACTTTAAGTTTAATACATTTCCACAAAAAAGGCAAAGTAGAAGTTAAGACACTGCATGTATTAAGCACAATACTATTTGTATTGTAAGACATATTGCAAAGATGTTTTTTTTTAAGATCAAAAATACAGGAGCCATGTTTGTTTTTCCAGACAAAGGCTGGGCCAGTTCCAGGTAATTCATGTGGGGTTTTTTTATGTAGCTTTTTCTTTTTCCTTTCTAGATGCATAAGGCTAGCGATATAGAGGCACGCTTACTGCACACTCCCAGTGTTACAGTATGTTGGCCTCCTCATCTTATAATGACTACATGTGGAAGCCCAGATGCCAAGCTGAAGGCAGTAAGATGGGGCATTACTATAGCATTTTCAATACGCTTAGTGCACTTTATAGTAACTTATCCTATACTTTATTATATACTATATTGTGTATTGACATGTAGTTCAAGCACTGAGAAATGTGAAGGCTTTAATCTACTTTGAGCCAACAGCTGGCCCAGAGTTCCATACTGAAAGTGAGGAAACTGACAGACGTTTGATGAGACGGAATATAATGCATTGATGAAGTGCTAGTTTTAACTGAAACACACAGATGGGACTCAACTCTTCTGCAGGGTCACTGCTGGACTATGAATATCTGGTGAAATTGTGCTATGTGATGCTTACTTTTATGCAGAGAATATATAATCTCTATATTATTTATCATCCCTCCCTCTTGGAACCTCTGTAGTCCAACTGGGGACCGTGGAGGCCAACGGTGACCACTGAAGGCCAGCAGTGAGTATTTTTCCCATTTGTACAACCATGGTAGGACCTCCGGTCAACATTCACACACTACCGGCAAATTGGGAACGCCAATTCGTATAATCTGCCTGTCTTTGGACTGTGAGAGGGAACCGGAAAACCACCAAGGACGGGGAGAACATGAGAACTCCATGCACACAGACCTCATCGAACTTGGGACCTGGAGGTGCAAGGCGACAACACTAACCACTAAGCCGCCAATCTGTTTGTTCTAAATTAGCCAATAGGTTTTTACAACATGATGCAACATTAAAAAAAATTAAATCTTTTTTGTACAAAATCTATAACCATACCACATTATCTTTATTACAAATATTATCATGTCTAAATGTGTATAATGTCATCATTATTATAAACCAATTACTTTTTCCAAATATACCTTAAACATAATATAATAAATCAATAACATTACAGATGAATATCTGCATGCCTGTAAAGAAACCAACAGATTACAACAGAGCAAAAGGAGAACATGCCAGGAATACAGACGAAAGGTGAGATTCAAACCCTTGAGCCGTGAGGTGACAGTACTAACCACTCAGCCAATTGTCAGCTTTTATTATTATCATTATTATTATGCATGTTGTTTTTGTATTTGTTATATTCCTGTACTGTTATCGTGTATAAACATACAGGCATGAGTAGAAAAAAAACAGAAGTGAAAACTACAGACAAACCCTAATGACATCACTTTGTATGCGCTGGACTTTGTATAAGCCAGATAAAACATTAAAATCTTAACATTTTACACATTCTGTCCAACAGAGGGCATCCAGCTACTGAGGAAAAAAAATCAAGCACGCTCACATGGCTGTTCTTTGTGAAGTTGCCAAATGAAGCAGTTTCCTGACCACCCATTTGATTAATCTCTATCAACTCTAGCTAATAAATGTAAATATAACCCTGAAGCTAAATATTTACACATAACTAACATGCACACAGGGTTGGTTTATTGTAAATCTGACTTGTTTTAAAATGTGATTTGCTAAACTTTTCACACACACAATCCACTGACCCTGGAAACCCTGTTGTACGCAGACTGTATGGGCATCGCATTAAATAGAGGGTTGAGAGATTGTGCCAGGATGGAGAGAAACTGGCAGACAGGGGGACGTAGAGAGACACAGAAAGAAGAGCTGAAAGAGGAGGAACAAGCTCCCATTAGAATTCTGGAGCTGCAGCTGTGAGTTCTCGGCCCGCCGAAGTGAGGCAATGAAGTTTGCCATTGTTGCGGCGCTCACAGGCCTTGGCTTCCTGGCAACCGTGAAGTGAATTAGCCAGGCCTTTTTGTGGGTCGAGAAACAGCCCCTCTGTTCCTCAACAAAAAGCCCATTGAGATGAAGGGCGCACTGGCCTCCCCAGGCCTCCTGAAAGGCGAACCCCAAAGCCAGCAAATGAAAGGCCCAGCTCCTGCTAAGGCATCGGCTGCTGTGGGAAATGCGGGTGATGTCATTATCAATGCATTTTCTTACTGTTCTTGTTGCTTTCCTAAACTCCCCCTCCTTCTTCTTCTGTTCACACTCACCCTCCTATCCATCCTACTGTTCTCTTCCTGTTCCATTTAGATCCTCATTATGGGGCTGCATCTCACTGCAAATCCAAAGAAACCCCAAGATTTGGTTGCTATGGAGACTTGGAAACAGTGCAGGGGTTTGAGGGTAGCAGTCTTTTAAATCAGTTTGGAGGCGATGAGACGGGGGACGGGTGGGGCGTGGGGACGATGAGACCGGAATGAGCAGGAATTTGGACATGTTTAAAGACAAATTTGTAATCCTTCAATTTCTAGGCTTTTAGTCAAACAAAGGTTTGAAAGTCTAATGAAGTTTGTGATCTCAAAAGATCCTTTACAGTCAGCTAAAGCCTTTTACATAGATACATGCTGAGAATGTTAAATACAGCTCAACTGCTGGGAAAAAAAAAAAACATGCTGTCTTTCATCAGCTAGCTAGAATTTTATTTGTATTGATATATGCAGTGCTCATCATTTCTTTCTCTAATTTCTTGTAGCATTTTGTAAATACACGTCAAGCTAAGTAGGGAGGCAAAACATGATCAGAATTATTGGCAGTGGCAAAGCATTGATTAAAAGAGGCATAATGACAGTATATGTGTAGCTACAGCATACAAAATCAAGTCCTGAGGGCTGAGGGAATTCTTTTGAAGTTGGAAAGGTTC
The DNA here is from genome assembly GCA_028570985.1 of Heterobranchus longifilis. NCBI lineage: Eukaryota > Metazoa > Chordata > Actinopteri > Siluriformes > Clariidae > Heterobranchus > Heterobranchus longifilis. The sequence continues at coordinate 8,880,069 of JAOVVB010000041.1, forward strand.
TCACGGTACTTTGCAAAGAGACTTTTCTTGCTCATTTGGCTTCCATTCAGGGTCACTTTAGGCTAATTTTCAGTGTCACTATGGTGTTCTACCATTAGATGCTAAACAATGACATTAACTGTTTAGAGTGCAACTGATTCTCTCCAAGCTTCAACTAGAATGGGAATTAATACAAGAAACATAAACATAGCCAGACCAAAAAAAAAAAAAAGTGGTAAAAAACTACTTTTTTAAAACTCACTGCTGCATTGTACACTCTGACTGATTTAGATTTATAATAATATTTCCATCGTGCTCCTGCAGGCTTTTAAAGGCTACAGATAAATTAATTTAAAAGCAGTTGGCATTTACGTCAGAGGACGAATTCTGACCCCAAAATTATTTTACAACAACAGTTTTTACAGCCCTAATGTTTAGCATGTTTTTATTGTATGCACGAGTGCAGGCAGCTAAAAACAGCACTTTTTAAACCACATATTAGCAGTGATTTTAGAAACACTGTCTAAAATGAACATTTGTATTTATTTATATTCCAACTTTCTTTTTCTTTAAAAAAAAATTATTCTATTACCTTTTCTAACTATGTATAATTTTGTCCTGAGCAGATAAGAGAAGTAATTAAAAGCATATACGGTGCGTTTAAAACTAAAAAAACAGCTATCACTAAATCTTTCAGTGAGGTGACTGATAGCTAGCACTCTTTTTTTCTTCTTCTGAAACTCTCACATTTATTTTTTTATTATACAAATGTCCTGTTTTGGCACTTTTCTATAAGGCACTTTCAACCTTATAGAACACAGTTACTGACTGGATTTAAATGGCCGTGTTGTCTGGTCTGACCATATTCTGTTTTGAGGCTGGTTCCTCTCAAAGTTTCTCCCTCATGTCATCTCAGGAAGTTTTCCTTGCCACTGTTACCTTTGGCAGCACAGTGGCTTAGTGGTTAGCACTGTTGGATTGCACCTCCAGGATTGAGGGTTCGATTCCCACCTCAGGTCTGTGTGCAGGGAGTTTCCATGTACTCTCCGTGCTCGGTAAGTTTCCTCCCACAGTACAAAGACATGCAGGTTAGGTTAATTGCCATCTTCAAATTACCCGTAGTGCGTTTGAAAGACAATCAGGCATCGAACTGGCAACACGACCCATTAGTAACTGCTGTAGAAACAACGGATATATCTCCAGAGTGGGGAGTATCTGTTGCCCGAGGTGCTGGATGGTATGTGAATGGACCATACTAACAAAAAAATTGGTTTGCTTATCTACAAACTGATAAAGCTAATGTATGCATTTTCCATCTTGTATCCAGATTTTTTTTCTATGAAGCTGCTTTGTGACAACATCCACTGTTAAAAGTGTTAAACCAATCAAATAAAAGTGAATTGAATTGAATTGAACCAACAGATGCAAATAGTAATATTTTGAGTAAAACACAAACCGTACATAACCGTTTACCCCGGTGAGCTGGCAATTAATATTTTGTCGCGTCCCCATGTAGAGAATAACTGCAATGAGATTCTTTTTAAAATAATTACCAATATTGGAGATACCTGTGCCACTCGTCCATGCAACATTTTGAGGCTTTTATATTTTTTTGGTGTGTCTAAGTTGTCAATTTAGTGGGAACCACACTTGAACCACAGGTTTTCAAAACTGTGACAAACATTGATTTTGTTTCTCTTGTACAATTCATGATGCGATTGGCCATGGAAACACCAGCCACATGATGTGTAACAGCTCTAAACAGACCTAGAGGATCCAAAATCTTAATAAAAAAGTCTAGTTCTTGAAGTTGATGTGTTAGAAGAAGAAAAAATCAGCAAGCATAAGGATCTGATAGACTTTAACAAGTTCCACATTGTGATGGCTAAAAAGCTGGGTAAGAGCATCTCCAAAATGGCAGGTGTTTTGTGGTGTTCCTGGTATGCAGTGTCTCGTACCTAAGAAAAGTACCTACTAAGGGAGTCATGGGAGTCCATGGCTCATTAATCCACATGGGAAGTAAAATCGAGCCTGTTCGGGATAATCCCACATAAGAGATACTGTAGAACAATTTGTTGAAAAAGTTATTTCTGACTGTGATAGGAAGGTGTCAGAACCCACAGTGCATTACAGCTTGCTGTGTTTAAGACTGCACAGCCACAGACTGGTCAAGTGTCCATGCTGAACCCTGTCCACTACTGAAAGCTCCTGCAATGGGCACATGAGCATCAGAACTGGACCATGGAGCAGTGGAAGAACATAGCCTGGTTTAATGAATTACATCATGTGTCTGGATTTGTGTGTGTGTGTGTGCCTCACTTACCTGAGCAACAGATGGCACCAGAATACACTATGGGAAGAAGGCATGCGGGGGAAGACAGTGTGATGCTCTGGGCAATGTTCTGATGAAAAACCCTGGGTCCTGGCATTCATGTGAATGTTACTTTGACACATACCACCTACTAAACATGTTGCAGACCAGGAACATTCCTGATGGCATTGGCCTCTTTCATCAGTGAAATCCACCCTGCCACACTGCAAAATCATTTAGGTATGGTTTGAGGAACATGACTTAGATTTTAAGGTGTTGACCTGGCCTCCAGATTTCCAAGATCTTGTCAAGGCCTTATGGAGAACATGCCTTGATAGTTCCGAGTTGTTTTGCTGACACAAGTGGGACCTACAAAACATTAGGCAGATGATTTGATTTTTATGACTGATTGGTGTGTTGTAGAACATCCATTCCAAATGTAATCACTTTATTTCTGTTATAATATGCATTGCTGATGAACCCTTTTAATATGTCAGGTTCGTGGAATGATTAAAGTACTGAACACTTGTGATAAGCAGAGTGAGCAGTGGCAGATCACACAACCCGAGTTCTGGTGCAGAACGCCTCTCTGTCTGCAGAAAGCTGAGCTGGAGTGCCCCGCTCAGACATGAAGGTCAGCGGTGTTCCTCGCATGGCTAAGGTGATCCCTGTGTTCCTGCTAAACACTCTCTGAGGGCTCTTTAACTCAGCCTGGTTGGCTCACTTTTCCTCAATCCTGCCTGTCCTAGCAGTCCCCTCTGCGTCTTAGCAGCACAATTACTCTCTCATTAGCCCCATCCTTTCTCTCTCTCTCTCTCTCTCTCTCTCCCAGGCCCACTGCATTGTGTTACATTAGGATAAAGAGGGCAGGCTAATGTGTGAGTGTGAGTGTGTGTGTGAGGAGAGAGGGAGCTCTTAAGAGCAGCAACTGACGTTTGCCGATTCAGGGGGAACCTGAGCTCACCCGGAGTTTGGTCTCTCATTCTGATCTCGCTCTTGTTCCTCTGTCCACCCAACCTTGCTCTTTCTCTGTTCTGACTGATTATCATTTAAATGAGCTGAATATTTTAGGCAGCCTGAAGTGATTAGGATGGAATTTGATGCTACTGTAAATCTTCCATGAGAGAAACATACTCGATCCAAGATTGTAGCGTTTGATATTCGAGTAAAACATTGGTATTTTGAAATATCATTCTCTTGCTGTTTGTGTTCAAATGGAGTCGCTTTCACTTGTAAACATGAAGGAGCTCCCGGGGAAAGGGTTGTGATTATTTGAGGTGTGACATTTTTACAACAAAAGAAAACATTCTGTATTCACAGACGTCACGCTATCACAGTTTGCACGAGTACACACCACTGTATTAGTTGCCGCTTTCATTACAAGGTGGACTAATTTATTTCAGTGTGCATTTCTTATCTCAGAGGCAATGCAACGCTTCCCAGACTTAATATTCGCTCTCACTGTCACTGTATAATTGAAACCCTCTACACCCTCGAGTGCAGACACAACAGCTGAGCGAAGCGGAGAGCAGAGACGAGAGAGTAAAGGGGGGAGGAAATGTCAGCCGAGCGAGCCGTATGTACCGCCGCTCTGGTCATGTGGGTTTTTTTCACCCCAGCACAAACAAACACTTTCATGGCTGAACACCCGGTGGCGACTCAAGATGCGATTTCTTCCCCGAAACAGCCAGCAGGATTCACAGCATGCCTTATCAGTGGTGAGCAGAGGACTACAGGGGCCCAGGCAATTTGAGCCATGTGATAGACACGGGCTGAAGAAACAAAGCTCAGCACATGGGCGGAGGGGCCAGTTGTTCAACTGAATAAACACTATTGTTTTTGTTCACTTTTTTGACTTGTGCTGTGTAATGCAGTGCTGCAGGTGGAGCTAATCATGATTATTGTTCCCTATCATGAATGTTTGATAATGTTGTAGTATGCTGGTAAAGACAGCAGGCAAAGACGTTATACCCTGGGAGTGTGTAATCTTGTATTTCCAGTTGGCTTTTGTCTACCTTTGACTTTTTATGCAATTTAATTGTCTTTTTGCAGTCAAAAACGAACATTTATAAGTGTTGTCCTTTCGACTGCTCCAGTTAAGACACAGCAGACCATCTGATCCACACACACATTTGCACAAGTTTTATGACAGATGCTTGATGCTTATCCGGGCTTGGGATTGTCATTGCACCCAGTGGCTGGGAATTGAACCTGCCTTCCGATTGACAGGCGAGACACTTACCACTTCTATCGCTTTCCCTGTTACCGTTTAAAAGGTCTGTAACATGGGCTTGAAAAGGCCCACCATCTGGTTATAGAGTTTTCAGAGCTAGTCTGTGTAAACACTGTCATTTTTTCCCCCATTCATCAGACTTGATTTTAATATAAACATGCTCATCAGACTGCATTCACCACTATGATAAGCATCAAGAATGTATTTTGTGGTTGTGTAATAGTGTTACACTTAGCACAAGGATGGTTAAGAGAGTTGCCCATTTATGCTTTTACAAAGCTTACACAAATTTATTATAATGTGGCTACGAAATTAAGTCAACAAAGTGTGTGTGTGTGCTTTTTTCATGTTCTCAACTATTTGTGTTCCCTACTTAGTATATTGCACCATTATCATGTAAAGAAAATATTCATTCTACTATGGTTAAATGGTTAAAAGTATCTAGAAGGTACCTAATTTTATAACCAAGCTTACGTTGCATATAAAATTCTGTCCTTGAGATTAATATTGCATTTGCACATCCTGAAAAATTGTGGTCTTTAGATAAAACAATATCCTTTTGTGATAATTTTTTTAAAGCCTCACATATAAATTGTGCTAAACATATCCAGTATATGTCAAATGCAGTCATCCTGGACCACACTACTCCCTTCTTGGGTAAATCCCACAGATGAACTTAAGAAAAACTGACTTAAATTGAAGGTCACACAGGCTTCTGTTTTGGTCAACGTCCAATAAAACCATTAGCGCATAACTGTCCATGAAAATGCTTAAGTCTGTAGTTAATCCTGAGTCTGAATACTGATGTGTGTATTAATTCCTCACTACTGCGCTACACTACAATGAGTTCAGTAGGTATTAAATTATATGGCGCGTTTTAGTGGTAAGCATATTTCTTAATTCCTGTGCATTAGGTAGGCTACTTTCGAATCAAATGACGAAGAAAGTCAGAGCACAGACTGGTAGGGACAAATAAAATATGACTAGATTTGTTTAGAAAGTGCTCTCATGGCACTGTTCCATCAACATAATAAATATACACTGTTCATTCTTCTTCAGGAGCTACCGGTGTGATGGAATAATACTCTTAGGATTCTTCATATAGACATAGCACTGAGACAAGGCATTTAATGTAGTTTATTACATACATATAAAATAAGATAGAAAAATAAGGTATAAACTTGTAACAATGGCTGTTGATACAGACGTACAGATTTTCTCATAGGCAATACCTGGGTAGGGGCACACACACCAGTATGACTCTAACACAGTCTTATGTCCGCATGTGTGTAATACACTTAGTCACTCATATAATAAAGAACATCTACAGAAATAAAAGCAAGAATTCTGGAGGAAAAAAACTAAAAACAAGAAAAAAACTAAACAGAAACCAACACAAACCAGACTTACTTTAATTGCTATCTAGGGTGAAACATCATGCGATATTTATTATGGTGTGGCTCATCCACAGAGAGCTCAATCCTGTATTGTTCTGTCAAGCTTTTATCCGTGTAATGTTCTCAAATCGGACCGTTTTCCCGATCTCAACTACTGAAAAGCAAAGCATTTGACATACAGGCTATTTTTCATCTTATTCCAAAATACAGGCTGAACTTTAATACCTTCATAACTACGATCATATGGTCACTGTATACTGCAGGATTGAAACTGAAAAAGGGGGTGAAGTGCGGATGGTACAGGAAGACATGTTCAATGACTCAGAGACCCCCCACAAGACATCAGAGGCCGTTTTGTTGCATAGTAAAAAAGATTTGGGGGATGGGGGACACGCAACACATGGTGCAGTCCAGCGTGAGCAGTGCACACAGCTTCCGTTGAAGAACACCAATGACGTCGGTGCAATTTACTCGTATTGCGATGTTTTTGTCGGTTCACAGTGGTGTAATCTGTTACTGTTATAAATTCCACCAGAAAGGTTCACAGGTTATTAAAGGATCACAGATGGAACACTGGCTACAATCTTCAAAAGCATAATACAGACGTATGAGGCTGGAGGCATGACTGTTTCTCAAACTAATTAACCAAGGAGCTCATCTTGGAGTTTATATTTCCTGTTAAAGGATTTAATGATTACGGTTCAGATTTTGAATTCACAAGCAGTGCAATATTACACATTATAAATAGTCATTGACTTATATATTAAAAAAAAAACAAAAAAAAGTGCAAATTGTCCTCAGAAAAAGCTGTGTGCACTGAGCGCTGGCCTGCTCATTCGCCACTAATGATGACACATTCAGATTGAAGAAACCATGAGAACCACAAGAAGGCACTTGGTAATGTTTCTGTTTTCAACCCGCCGTCAGCAGAACGAAAAGGTTGGTTTGGTCGTCCGTTTCTACATCCAATTACAGAGAACGGGATTGTTTTCACATAAAGGGTTTTTCGTGTTCTCTCTTTTTTTTTTCTCTTCACAATACTCCTATAAAAGATTCAGTTGTAAAAATATATACTTTCTCTTCCCCTGAACTGGAGGATAATAAAAGTTTTCTGTACATATGTTCTTTGACCTTTCGTTTAGTTTGTCATCTTTGAACATTTATCTACAAATTTGATACATCTGTACAGCAGATAGGCAAGCATGGCTTATACATCCTCAGAAAAACTCGTCCACTGAAAAGTGTTCGATTGTTTGTTGGGTGAAAAAGCTAAACACTCCCCTTTTACGTTCATCATTCGCTTCGCACTGCCTATGATAATGCACCAAGTCTCATTAATATGCCTCAAAGTTCCCTTTGATCCCTTAATCAGTTTTCAAACCAGAAGATAGATTTCACCAGTTCACGTAGTTAATGTACAGGGACAGAATGGTGCATGCACTAATGCCACACCATCGCATAATACATTCAGACAGACAATGCGGGCTGTTTTTTTTTTCTTTTTTCTGTTCTTTTCCTCTCTTGATTGAAGGCTGGGTCTGTGTTTGCATGGAGCTCTGAACATCATGTGTCATGTTTTATCTGTAAAGCATGTGGTAAGTGTGGGTGAAGAATCAGGTCAGAGTGAGCTAACCATTATTGCTTATTGCTTACAAATGACTCAGTGCAGGTCTACTGTGGCAGGACGGTCCGCTCCCTACAGACCTTCTTCAAACTGAAGGGCGTCGTCCAGGCTTTGCTGAGTGTCCATAGATCAAGTGCGGAGACACTGCATCATCACTGCAGTGCAGTACAGTGTAAGCTGTTTAATGCTCTTTTTCTCTCGTTTTTTTTTTCTTTTCCTTTTTTCTTTTCTATTATTCACTCATTGGTTGTGATTTTTTTTAAGAGCAGAGAAGTGATCTGCAGGCAGGCAATGGGCAGGTCATCATTGGGTGAAGTTGAGAAGTCAGGAGGTCAGGGGTTAGTTGCCGGTGGTGGCTGGGTGGTTAGAGAAAAAGAAACAAGGAAAAAAGAAAACAAAGGAAAAGAAGGGCAACAAAAGAGGGAGGAAAAGAAAAAAAGATAGAGAGGAGATTAGTTTCAGCTAGTGAAGGCAGGATGACATTATGATAAACCCATCACAATTAGGCTCCAGAGTGAATCAAGTCAAACCCAAGCTTTACTGTGTTCATGCCTTACACAACAACGGTTCAGTAATGTGTTAGGCATGAATTTCACAATTTAGGACAACTCCAACTGTGGTTTGAGTGAATATAGGAGCACTGGAAGAACTTTTGTATTCATTTACACAGTGCAGTAAAATCCAAGCATGATTTTACTGACAGGATGGCAGCCAGTGTGAACCAGTAGGTTACATGTTAAGAAGGAGGAAATGAAAAGCGAAAATTCCTGACAAATAATAATAAAAAAAAAAGAACCCAACTGTGGTAGACATGTCTAATGGTTAGTAGCAGTCAAGTGAAGGGGCAGATACAGGTCCTAACGAAAAGAGAGGACAGACCAGAGAGCAGCCGATGCAGCGTCTTGTTACCCGACTGCTAGTAAGCACTAGAGCTCTTCAGAGGTTTAAGCGGCAAGCTGATAGTTATGATGGAAATGGATTATAATGGCAAGGAAACAAGTCATCGAACACTGAAATAATTTAGGGCCGAAACAGTTGTTGGTTGTTGTTGTACTCAATAAAATTTTTATTGCCTTTTCAAATTCATTTTTTTTGTTCTTCTATTTACAACAACATAAAAATCTTGGCCTTTAATGATACAAAGCAACACTACATGGAATTCTCTAGATAACATAACAGCCATGAAAACATGAGCTGTGGGGAATTTTAGCCATCACCCTCAGCTTTGCAGACTATTGACAATTCACAGGACACATAATATAAAATGCTTTTGCATATAAACACTGGAAAAGTCCTGTCGTTCATATAAAGCCCTAACATATATCCAAAAATATAGGAAATTCTCTAAGATGATACTATAAAGCAACTATTATGCATATTCGCCTTTCCTACAAATAGCCCTCTATAATATCACTGCTATTTCTTTGCAAATTGCAAGTATATTGACACTTCATATACATTCCTGCTTTATATTTATATATAGATTTATATTTATATATATATATTTTTAAGAAGCAACAAGTAAATACTATTTTCTTTTCAACAACAACAAAAAAATAAAATGATGCTTACAGTAAAACATAAAAAAGTATCAAGTGGAATAGTTTTTTTTTTTGTTCATAAATGCATCTATACTCTGACATTTCTGTCCACACAACAGTGGTCAACCTTAAGACTATGCAGCTTCGATCACACATGTATTCAACACTCTTTTCAGTTCTGTCATCTGAGGTTTGACGTAGTTTTCACTTTTTTTTCCCAACATGTCTGTTCTTTGAAGAACAGAAGAGATGAATGCTTTTGACTTGTTCAGTGCAAAATAATAGCTGTGCCACATAGCATCTCTGTATCAAATGAGGCAAATACCAACAGTTTGAAATAAAAAAAGTAACTAAACTTAAATAAAAGAAAAAAAGAGACCTCTGAAGACTGGCAATCCAGTATAAATGCACAGATCGGTATATCGGAAGAAGTTCTGTGCAAATGGGTTCTCAAAAGTATATTTTCTGGAAAGCAGTAGTACCATAATATAAAACATTTGCAGTATAAAACAAAAAAAGAAAAAAAATGAAAGAAATAAATGAAAAACTTATAATAATGAAACAAGGAGTTATAAAATATAAAGACGGTTGTATTCCCGCTTGCCATCTGTAGTTGCAGCTGGTAAAGGGCATCAAGCTTAAAATGGCACGTTATAACCACATCTCCCCTCTCGTTCAGTCAAACAGAAGTACCACATGACCCCGAATCTAAACCAAATCACAAGTGCATAAAGCAAAACTACAGGTATACCCAGACGTTGATAATACAATATAGATATTTTGAGGGTCTGTTTCTCTGCTGGACTGAATTTGAGATTTTGACCTATTCAATGTATTTTTATTCCACAAATAATACCCATTTCTCATAGTTGTTACAACTAATCATCTGTTTATATGATTAATCTTTGCTTTATTGCATCAATATGCATAATACGTGGAACTGATCCATGATCATTTAATGAATTCATTTATTTCGTCTCTAAGCTCTAGCGACTGAGTTTTCACGTTTTTCCTGTGTTTCTGTGCGTTTCCTCTCGTTTCTCTGGCTTCGTCCTGCCTCCTAAAAACATGCCAGGGGTTACACTCAATTACCCCAGGCGGGAATGTGTGCATATGAATGTGTGAAGTGTGTGCAGGGTGACCGGCATGCCATCCACTTAGCACTCAGTGCTCTTCTGTGACCAGGATAAAGTCTTTACAGAAGATGAAGAATTAATTTTTTCAGGCCTCTTTTAAGTAACACTGATTTGACATATTTTTAGAACAATGGTATATAAGGATTTCCAAATTAAAAAGAATGTAGAAAAAGTCTGTGTTGTTTATTATGTACGTTTCAATAATATTGGACTAGGCCATGCAATATAAATAAACATAAATAATAAATCTTGAAGATGTTATGGGATTTTGAATGGCGCCTAAAGAAATTTCAGAACCAGACTAATCCATTATTTGTCATCAACGTCATGTCATGGTCACAAGGTCATCAAAATAATGGATGGAATTTGATCGCATAATTTCTCTCTTGCTCGATGTTGTGTCTCTACTGTACGTGTTTCTACTGCATGTATTTGTACTGTATGTGTTTTGACTATTGGCCTTCAAAATGTTAAAGGCTCTAACTTTCAAACAACCGTTTCCACCTGTAGTGAAGCTGGATGAAAAACAGATGAGAACCAAAACAAGGTGACTACAAGTCACAAGCACAAAAGCACATAAGCTAAACTAACCTCTGTCTGTGGTCACTACCCTTTGGTAAGGATGGACCCGCATTTCGTGCCTTCGAACTTTAGTTGCCACTGCACCTGCTTGGATTGCAATAATATCACCAAATACACAGATTAGATAAAAAAAAAAAAATCCCATCAAATAAATCAATCAAACGCAACAGATGTCATTTATCTGTTTGGCCAAATACGTATATAACAATTATTATTGCAAATCATAAAAATACAAGTTAAGGCACAAATAATACTTGTTCATTTTTGAAAGTAGCATATTGAAAAAGAGGGAGGGAAAGTTGCATTCTTTCCAAGTGGTAGATCCATGCTTGGACAGTATGAGGGACATTAGTGACGAGTACACACTACACACTACACCCTACACACACACATAGAGAAAGAGAGAGAGAGAGAGCAAAGGGAGCTTTACTAGTCACATAATCCTGCACTGAAGCAAGAGGAAAGTGCACCTCTCCAGTTCCACATTTAAATATAATACTGATAAACTCACTCTCTGAGCAAAGGCACAGAGATGATAGTGCGTAGGCACGTGTGCAGTAGTAAAAAAAAAAAAAAAAAAAAAGGATAGAAAATACAACAGCAATGATTTAAGTGATTAGTAAAGCAAGCTCTTTGATTTTTAAATCTCCTAAACCATAAAACATAGCAGTCAGTAGAACACTTATTTTTGACACACACATACATACATACATACATACACACACATTCCTTTACTGCTAGAGGGGCATGGGGGACTGTTTCAACATTTCTAAGCATATGCTGAGGCGGAGGGGTGGCCAGTGTAAACAGAACAGTAGCGTGTCCGACTGACTGCTAGGCTTCATTTCATAATTCATTAACACTCAAGAAATAACAAGGCCGCTGTGAAAGAAAGCGCATGAGTGTTAACACTCAGATCGGATGAGGGGCTCAGTAAGGATCCTCGAAAGCACTTTTAGCCTTTCGTGGGGAAAGCCACACCTAAAGAATAAAGGAAGGGAATGTAAAATTAGTGCCAGGAGTGTCTGTCCTCAAGAAGCAACACACACTACAATTCCATGCGTTATCAAAGCCATTGCAAGGCTGAGATGCTGCACTTGGTCGCTGCATGCATACGTTTTTATGGTTTTTTAAAAATGATCATTCATATTGGTTCATAGTATACTGTAAACAACCATGGAACTCGATGCCACAGAGCACCATCAAACGGCTGTGGTCTGACTTTTAGAACAATCCCACCATCCCATGCCTCCCAAAGCAGTCCCTGTCTGACCCCCACTGTCCCCTCACCGTCTTCATGTTACCTCTCCTGATGCACCCTTCGCACCATAGGAGGGCGCATCCAGAGAAGGGGGTTGCAGCAGTTTGGGGCTCAGTGCTTTTTCTCCCTCATTATGGTACACAAAGTTTTCAAACATAACATTAAATTAAACCAAAAACAAAACAGGCTTCAGGTTACAGAAGAGATAAACAGTGAAAGGCTGGGGAGCACAGGCTCCTGGAAGAGGGGGGTGCTTTCC
>JAOVVB010000041.1:8903026-8913082 GCA_028570985.1 Heterobranchus longifilis
TTGTACATAATTATGCAGACATGATAAACATATATAACAAAATTGGTACATCATATAACATGGTGCCTAAGACTTTTGCACAGTACTGTATATATACACAGTTTCCATATACACAGTTAATACCTATTAGGCAAATGAATGAGGACAAATCCCCACAGCCAGCCCTCAAATCTGGTGGAAAGCCTTCCCAGAAGAGTGGAGGTTAATCTATAATAGGATGCTGAACAAGCACATACTGTAAGGGTGAGATTTATCACGAGTCCGCACATTTGTGGCATTACAGTGTCACAGAGTGAACTGAGACAGAATGGAATGGCATGTAGTAGTTATACAAACACAGGTAATCTAATAATGATCAATTTCTTGGTCAAAATGAGATACTATCAGTGTTAGGATTAACCTTCAATGCTCTCTGTCACTAGGTCGCAGTTAAAGTAAACTATTTAACAACAGCTAATAGCGCCTAAGTTACTCAATACCTTTACATGATGTTGTATTATTCTGACTAATTGTGTTATTCTGACTCCAACTGGATGTGTAACATGTCAACGTTAATCCAAATAATATAATTCTAAACTGAACTCAAAGTCAGACTAGCACACCCAATAATGCGTTTGGGAGCCAATACTCCGGGATGTATAACTCAATCAATCAGACGCAGGAGCTCTGAGCATGCTCCCGGAGCTTAGACCTGGAAGTCAAAGAAAATGGGCAACAACAGAAGAAGACAATACGCCCAGTGTCGTCTACCTTCCGATAGCACCATAAACACACGGATAGTGTACATCTCATTTGTACGAAAAGTATAGCGCTGTAAAGTTGTCCATGTTATTTACAGCTTGGCATGCTACCAGTTGGAAAATACAGAGCAGGGCATCTGGTGTTCTTCCTCTTTACAAAATCTCTCAGACCATCCAGGGTTCTGAGCCTTCTCTTGTGCACTCTCAATGGGGTTTAGGCATAAACTTGATTTCAAGCCGTCCATGAAGCCATGTGCCCTAACTATGTTTGCAGGGGCTTTGGAGTTACAACAGCCTCATAACAATCACAAAACCACATTTTACAGATTTTTTATTTTTTTTTCATTAAAGCCATCCTTCTTTTTAAACCCATTTTTCCTGAAAAATTTCTCAACTTTAGTTTTATCAGACCTTAGCACACAGTTCCAGTCAAAATTGCAGTAGTGGCTGACTAACTCCAGGCACTCGTGTGTGTTTAAGTGTCAGAAAAGCCTTTTATCTGGCATACATTATAAAGAAAAAACTCTTCTGGTATGGCGGTATTTCGAGAGACTTGACAAGACCTACGATTTTAGCTTGTTCTTGTAATTCACCAACAGTGATGCTTGGGTTTTTTTTTTTTTGCCACCCTTACAATTTGGGGTAAACTAAACTTGGGTCGGGCAAGTTTTTAACAGGTCCAGTTGATTTCCACTTTTCATTACTTCCCTCTTAATGGGAAAATGGGCATTTTCAGGCAAGTAGCTGTTTTATATATCTTTTTCCTGACTTATGAAGGTGACATGCTTTACTTGGCTTGTGTACTCTCTTTTCTTTCCTATCTATGTTGACGAATGACTAAGTGAACTTGGCTTCTGTGCCACCTCACCAAGCTAACAGCCTGAAGGTTCCTATCTAACACGCCAATTAGCTCATAAATGTACATTTTAAATGGGAAACATGCTTGGGTTACATTGTGTTCACTAATAATTTCCAGAGGTACCAATTATCATAGCATTATTATTGTTTTTGTGGGAAATAATTACTTCTTGATATGAGATGTTTTTGTTTGTGATCCTGACCAGAATAAAACACTTGCTGAGTATGAATGAATGAATGTATGAATGAATGTATGAATGAATATATGAACGCATGTTTCATTAACAGCCCTGTAACTTGTACAGTCGACTGGGCATGAAACGTTCCATATACTAATAAGAATATATTTCACACTATGTAAAGGTGAATATAATTCAACAAAATGGCAGTTTGTTTCATGTTTGTAAGCAAGAAAATCTGTCAATAAATTGAAATGAAAGTGAAAAAGTAAATTCCATGACGTGAGATGATTATGAGATTTTCTGTTCGAGCTCGTGCTTTGAATAGATATTACAACTTCTGGATCAATCTGTGATGCCAGATGAAATGTATTAAACCCTGCCCACTTGTGGAAAATGTGCCAAAAGGAAGAAACTGAAGAATTTGAGAATCAAAATGCAGTGATGCAGTAAAATTTGGTCTCATTAACTAACATTATTTACTACTGTAATTAACATTATCAAACTATTAACCTCAGTAACAGTAAACCATTAGTAAGTTAAAACAAAGTCTTATTAATGTTTGTTTAACATATTTTATTTAATTATACCTACAATGATTAATGTTTATTCAGTCCTACTGCACATTGTGGCTCAGTGGTTTGCCTGTAGTCTACCCTAAGTAGTGTGCCCTAAGTAGTGTGCCCTAAGTTACCTGGGATATGATTGCTATAACCCTACACCGTGTCATGGGGATCATATCCCAGGTAACTTATGAAAATGGAAAATGGAAAATGGATAGACACATAGCTTTTCCTAAATGTTTTTTCTTTACTGCACTCTCGTCTATGGGTGTAAATACTTCTGATTCAGACTCGTTTCTGAATTTTCACAGTTCAACATCAACATAAGTGTTTCATGCTTAATTTTACTCATGAATGGTATGGAAACATTTGAACATAATGAAAGTGTGAGTTATTTTGTGACTTTATGGAGTAGTGATGCTGAAAGACATGTTTAGCCAGTGTGTAAAGTGAATAATTTAAATGTTACTACAGTAGCAAGTGTTTATTAATAATAATAATAATAATAATAATAATTTATTATTACTACTACTACATGCAACATCAAATTATGACGCGAACATGCCTACATTTTGTTCATCACACACACACACACACACACACACACACACACACACACACACACACACATAAAATTAGACCATCAAACAGGGAAACAGTCTTTCCTGTCAGTGTGGAACATGAGTCATTCCTCACATGATGGGAGAAAGAAAAAAATTCAAGAAGAAATGGGTAGAATTGGGAATGTGTTTAATTGATTAACCAATTATTGCGGCTCTGGGTGTGAGCACCCACTGTCAGGCCACTGAGAATGAAAGTTCAAGGGCTGGCCCTTAATACTAAGTTTAATTCTAATACTTTGCATTAATTGGGTTTGAGAGAAGAAAAGTTGGACGTGTCGCTCTGGGTGTGTATCGGGAGATTGTCGGAGGATCTTGCTTCGTTGGTATGCGATTCGTTTACAGAGCCTGGGACGCAATTCTAATAAGATAAACTTTTAACTGTGATCTGGTGTTGGTCATACATAAAAATTACACATTTAGAAATACAGCTGTGTTTGTTACTGTCACAATCTTCTAAATGACGCAATATGCAAACTAATACTCAAACCATCTATTTCATGCTGCTTCATTTCCCTCCACGCTGCAGCATCATAAACAAAAAGTCATTTTATAGTCACAACTGTTTCAAGGGAAAAAATAGCACAACTATCATCCTAACAGCTTCCCTATTTGCCGTTTTTGTCTGTCTTTTCACTCGTGGAAAAATGATGTGCGAAAGAGCCGGGGTCATCCCTCTCGGGAAGTGCATAAAAGAGTCATTGATGCCGACTCAGATCCTTTTACAATTTACTGTTGTGCCTGATAGACCTGCACAGAAATACTCACTGCTACAGCGTATCTGAAAATCTACCATAAAGAATAGGAGACTAAGCAGACTAAGACAATCACATGGTTAAAAGCGTGTACACAAAATTAGTAAAAATACACAGACATATAGAATATTTGTCATGTCGATGCAATTGAAAGAAGTGACTGGTTGCCTCAGTGTAGGCAATCTCCTGAGTGAAATTAAAGAAGCATAATTAAAAGGAGGAGAGAGTTTCATACATCAAACTGGCTTTGAACTGAGGAAACTACTGGAGAAAGAGAGAGAGAGAGAGAGATTATTATTTGCTATTTACTGCTCCTTTTATCCTCCCTGGATACGCTGTGTTGGATTGTGTGTTGTTGTTTTGCTGGGAATTAAAAAAAAAGGGAGAGATTCAATCAAAGCTGGCTACATGCTTACATGACTGACAACCAGTGAAACTTCACATCCTCATACACAGAAACACACACACACACACACACACACACACACACACACAGGTTCAAATTAAAACATAATCTCTCCCTTTCCCTTTCTCCCTTCTATAATTCACACTCTTAGAAACGGTCCAGATGGTCCATTTCTCCCTCGATATAATCGCATGCTCTTATTCTCTCGCTCCTCATAAAAGGCAGCCCAAGACCCCAAAAATATGCACAAGAGAAGTGCCGCGACAAGTCTCCTGGTCACAAAGTCAAAAACATTACAAAAAAATAAAAAACAGGAAAAGAGAAGAAAGAGAGGAGTGGAAAAAGGGCTCTTTGACATCACACAGATGGAATCCTCTCATCTTTCCAGCAGGACCAAAAGCCAAAAGCTCTCTCTCTCTTTCTCTCTTACACACACACACTCACACACTCACACACCCACACACACACACACACATGCACACACCCCCTCATAAACAGATTTGAGTAGTCAATTAGGCCTGCAAGAATGCATGGCATCTTACAGAATATTTCACCCAAATTCTAAATCTCTGTGAGAGACAAAGTCTGTCCTAGTCTGAATGAAAAACATTGTTAAGCGTCTCTGATATAAATGGATAATGATCTGAGAGAAGGATGTGAAAATGCAAAGAAATTGCTGTCGTTTATGAAAAGAGCTGAGAACAAATTTCTTTAAAATGAAGGGCTTCTGTTCTACATCACTGCGTTCGGCTGGTACACGATCTGACAGCTCGCAAAGACATCTCTAAATGTAATCATCCAGGGAAAAGGAAAAAGAAAAAAAAAAAAACCTGTGGATTTTAACATTTAGGCGACAAAGCCCTAGAGCAAGTGACTGGGCAAAAGAAATCTTGCATGTGTCTTCATTTCTTATGCTTTTGGCCTGACTGCTCAAGAGAGACGGAACTGTGAGTTTAACAGGAGCGTCTATATCAGTTCTCTAACTTAATCCTAGGAAAATAGACTCATTACAGTCCTCAGTGCTTTTAGCTGGATCTCCGCACCGAAGGCTCCTCATTCACTTCTATACTCTATATTCTTCTTCTATATATAAGTGCCCACATATGATGTGGGGACGCTTCAGTTGGTCAAGTCTAGACTAAGCAACGTTATGTGGAAATAAAATGAAGTCAGCCAATAACCTTGACCATCAATGCATTTTTTTCTTCCCTGATAGCACAGGCGTATTCCAGATTTTGACTCAGATTGTGAAAGAGAGCATGAGGAATCGTTTCGAAACACGAGTTGGCCACCAGAGTGAGTGCCGTAATCAAAACTAAATACAGCCAAATGCAATCTTAGAGTTTATTAAATGGAGAATGTTAAAACCCTACCAATGGTACCATACTGTTGACTGTCTCTCAAAAAAGCCTGTTCAGCATTTGACCGAGCTGAATTGTCCCGTTTTTAGAGGCTCGGACGGGATGTTTAAGTAAATAATGCATGCTGACAGAGTGGACATGTCATGAACAGGTGCCTGTATTTCATCCGGTCACGTTTGTATTTGTGTGGCGCCTGGGGCAGCCCCGTGTTTTAGAGCACCTCTACACAACTGCGGAGATAAATCTATTTTCAAGCCTACATCTTCTATTCACTTGCACTGGGATTAATGCGTTATTTAACAAACAAAGGGCAGAGAAGTATGAGGCCCGTATAAATGTGAATCATCGAGTGAGCATTATGGGGTCCTTGTTACCAGGGCAAAGTGAGTTTGGAAAAGTGGCCTTGGCTGAAGGAATAAAGCCCCTCTGTCTCATGCTCATATGAACTTATACTTAGAGATGGGGTAAGAGCCTCTTAACAGGTCTCCAAGGCAATGCATTCTCTAAGGCTGCGTTAAAGAATGCTTTTATTTTCCTGGTAACCCTCTACTTTACTGACTTGGGTTGCAAAACACAACATGTTAGTTAATAAAGAAGACATACAAAAGACAAGTGTGTAGATTGGCATAGATAGAGAGAAGCTGTAATAAGGCAGAGTACAGGAGGAGAAAGAGGGACAGAGAGAGAGCGAGAGAGAGAGAGAGCCAGGGAAGGAGAGGGAGCCCCACTGGGAGCATTATATCCAGCCCTACAGGAGCTGAAAGCTCGGCTCAGGATTTCCACACTCCACTTGTAAACAAAAGGCCTTTTGATGCTCCCTCAGCCTCAAAGACCTGGATGACTACTCAATCATGTGACCAGAGAGAAGAAGTGCCTGCTGTTCACACATCTACCAAAGACATACCCTGAGTCATGGACACTGACTTGGGCATATTTTCCAACTGGTATTGAGACAGAATTTCAAATAGGTATGCAATAATCACAGCTGTGGAACAAAAAAATATGCAGCACAAATTTTTAAGTTTTTTGTTCATTCATATGCACAAGTTTGGGTGAAAAATGAAGATCAGAATTTTACAGTAAATATTACAGTTTATCCTAAAAATGAAAACATAAGAACTACAATTTTTTTTTTAAATAAATGTGTAACTGGCAATAAAACACAATTCAAAACATGATGATTTTTATCTTTTTAA
The DNA here is from genome assembly GCA_028570985.1 of Heterobranchus longifilis. Taxonomy (NCBI): domain Eukaryota; kingdom Metazoa; phylum Chordata; class Actinopteri; order Siluriformes; family Clariidae; genus Heterobranchus; species Heterobranchus longifilis. The sequence continues at coordinate 8,909,705 of JAOVVB010000041.1, forward strand.
TATCCCCCTCACTCTTCAATGAGGAAAAAAAAGCGTTACGACACATCAATATCAACTCTGTTTTACAAACAATTATACAAACAGGTGCCAGAGGAAAAAACAATTGATTTATTAATACGTAATAACTGAACAAACAATATTTGGAACATTCTGCTTACTTCTGTAAAATTGAACACACCAAATATCTTGTTGTAATAAACCAATGTGTACAGTATTCTTCATCCTGTCCTAACACACACACGCACACACACACGCACACACACAGAGTCCCATTTCCAGTCAGAGAAGCAGGGGCAATGTTGAAAGAGAGGCTCCCTGCCTGGGCAGCTGGGCTGAGCACTCAAAGAAGCAGCAAGCGGCACAAAAACATGCCATGCAAGAGGGAGCCTATTGTGCTGCACAGAGAACAGATGGGAACTCCCACAAACCACCGGGCCCTTTATTTCTCCGTTCGGGGTTTGCACTCGCAAACACGCACCTTGTCGCAAAACAGTGACGGCGGCTCCTCTTTTCCACCGCAGGGACGCTTTCTCAGTTTCTCTCTGCAGCATTGGTGTGTTCATTCCTTCATTTGTGACATCATGCTTGGAATGTGCTCGAGATGGGAATCCCCAAGCTGCAGTCCAGAGCTCTCCGCCCAGAGACACAGCTTGTTACTGTGTCCTTTGAGCAGAAGTGCAGTTCAAATACACTGCTCTGAACACAGTAAAAAAAAAAAACGACAACTCCAGAAAGGGTGAACATGTTTCAGTGTATATTCAAAGACAGTGTGTGTGTGAGTAGACGGTGAGACAGTGATACCCAGAATCAGGCCTAAGGCTGATGCGATGACGAGACCGAGAGAACATGAGGAACACCTGGCGGTTCCCTCGAGGTCACTAGGCCTGACGTACAATTGCTGAGCACGAGCTCTGTTAACTGAAGCTGGAAAAGCTGTGTGATTGTCTCTAAGGGACAATCCAGAGCTCCTCAGAGTTCTCCTAGGGTCCTTGCTTCTCTGACAGCTGGAGGTTGTGCTTGTTCGGCTCTTGAAGCCTCCCCAACCTTCATTTTAAATTCCACTTCATTTCCAGCAATGACAATTAAACTGGACTCTGTCCTGAGTGTGGCTGGGAGCCCCAGCAGGAAGGCTGATGGACAGAACTTTAATTAAAGTAGCCCCGTCAGCAATGACCATTTCAAACAGTCTTGGTCTGGAGTAACATCAGGAAGAGCTTCACGTTCTCTGGCAGGTTAGGACTAGTTAGGACAGTTTTGCCATTTACTCTCAATAAGAACTTTCCTATATTCTTTCCCCTGAAGATTGTTTCTTTGGGATGTTAGTGTAATTCCATGCTGGAGTCGCACACCTCAGTCCAAGAAATGAGATCATCGAATTTAGCGTCACTACTTCTCTGATATGAAAGAAATATGAATCACCATGAGCTCTGGATCAGATGAGTGGATTTCTGTATAATCCTGAGCACGGATGCCAAGAAAAGGAACAGCCTGTGGTGTTTCTGTACTTTCGGATCATGAACAAAGTGTCGCCCAAACATCAGAAAGGCATTCACGCTCAAAGCAATACTGGCCTTCTGATGTCAGAGTGTTGCTGTGGCTCTGAAAGGGACACTGGCTAAACATGGCAGACACGTTTAACTGTAACTTAGTTGTACAAGATTAGTGTCATGTGCAGTAAGTGCATGAGTGTGTCGCGTGACCTGCTGCTTCTGTTAGCACAATCAGATGTGATTGTCTGGAGTACAGCAGTTTGTATTTTTGTCACAAAGCCATTGATGATGATTGCTTTCGACTGTGTTCCCAGCATCCCGCTGACCACCGCGCACCAAGCCTAGCGCAGAAAACTGATTCATGATTACATGTGTAATGATGATGATGATGATGATAATGACAGCTGGACTGCATGACGTAAGCTCCTCTGCTTGCTGTCGACAGGTAGACCACGTATTTGTCCCCTTTTTGCCAGCCTGTGCTGTTTCCAGTGACCTGACAGCTAAGTATTGGCACAACAGGACCTACGCTAATGTCGGTCATTAAAGACAGCACATTTCCCACAAGGACTGTCGTCACTGGGTTGCCTCGTTTGCCTGCCTGGGAGCACATCTAGGAGATCCAGTACCATGGAGCTCCTTCAATCTGTATGTAAATTTCGGCGGGGATTATGGCATGCACTTGATGAGCTGGAGCAGAACACTAGTAGCTCTTAGTGCAAACCAAGAAAAAAAAAAAAAAACAGACTCTTTTTATCTCCTTCTCAGAGACGAGCCTCTGGAAACAGAGAGCCAAGTCCCTGGTTCCCATACATACTTTAAAGGCACCCGATATAAACTGAGGACCACCCAAGTACATTTGGTCCCATTTGAAGAAAACAAATTGGCATTGTGATCATGAAGAGTTGAGGGGTGGGGAGAGTGAAAGGGAGACAGGGAGTGGGAAAATGAGAGTGATAGAGAGAGAGAGGGAGAGAAAGAGAGAGAGAGGAGTAGAGCAGAGCAGCAATAACCTAACAGAAAGAAACCAGTGGACCTGGTAATGCTTCTTCTTCCCTGATAATTATTAGAGATCCAGCCAGCCAGTTAGAACCAAAAAGCTAAATATTAAAAAGTTATGATATATCAGGTTGGATTTGAGCAGTAAAGCAGATTTCACCAAACCACAGCCGGAATAACGTGACACAGATAGTTCAGAAGTTCAGGATCAAACAAGGAACAGGCAAAAATGCTGGACCTGTATATGGACCTCTGACCGTCACACACATACTGTACAGTAGGTCGTCCTTCCCCAAAGTGTTGCCACGAACTTCATGATTTTTTTTTTTTTTTTACAATATAGCATTAAACGTAAAATGTAATATGTTCAACAAGCACAATGGGTGCCCAATAAAGCTGTAAATCATATTTAGACTGTCGTTTCAATTCAATTAGGTGTTTCTGTGCATTGTGATTTTAGAGTTAATTTGATTTGATATCATTAATGTTTATTGTCTGATTAGTCTAAAACATGTTAAAAACTACTTAAATAAGTACCTTATATGCATTTAAATGTCTTGTTTCATACAAAGCTTGCACCGATCAGCCGTAAAATTACAACGCAAAACATTATGCATTCTGTAGTTTTCCCTTGTGCCACCTGTGCAGCTCTGGTCCCTGTGCCCAGAAAAAAACGTTCATGCTGGGCATCATAGAAATGTATCAGAACCCTGAGTAACTCACAGCTTGCTGTATACTGTATGAGGCCCTGCAGGCAAAGAGTTCAAAGTTGTTGATCGGGCCTCCATAGTCCCCAGACCCCAATCGATCGAGCAACAAGACCGATCCATGGAAGTCCCATTCCGCAACCCACAGCTTCCAAAGGATCGACCACCAACGCCCCGGTGCT
>JAOVVB010000041.1:8936239-8949258 GCA_028570985.1 Heterobranchus longifilis
GATGAACTGGAACGGAGATTGCGAGCCAGGCCTTCTCGTCCAACATCAGTGCCTGACCTCATAAATGCTCTACAGAAAAAATGGGCACAAATTGTCACAGAAATACCTCAAACAATTTTGTGGACAGCCTTTCAAGAAGAGCAGAAGCTGTTATAGCTGCAAAAGGGGGACCGACTCCATATTGTATCATTTTATGTATTTAGATACAATGTTATTGCAGGGTTGGCTAAATAATTTTTTCTATATAATGTACAGCAAGTAGAGCTGAAGGCCAAATACACTGAACACACCTGCTCTCTGTTAGAGTCAGAATCCAGCGTAGAAATGGAGGGATCGAATGAAGACCAGGAGGAGAGAGAAGAGGGTAGAGAACAAGAAGTAAACAATGAGGAGGAGGAGGAAGATGAGGAAGACCAGAGCGAGCCTGTGGATCTGTCTGTGTTTGAGGGTGCAGTTTTGCCAGTCAGCTGTGGTTCTGTCACTGGGGATTTATATAAGAAGAGATTCTCAGGTAGGTGAACAGAGCCAAGTGTAACAGTTCACAATCATTCTAGAGTTGCTGACTTTGGACTTTTACAGAAAAAACAGGAAGGATCATAGTGTGCTTGTGTTTCCCTATGTGTGTGTGTGTGTGTGTGTGTGTGTGTGTGTGTGTGTGTGTGTTTACTGCAGGGCCACGCAGTAAGAGCATTCGTACAGAGGAGCGCTGGTTCTCTCCGGAGGACTTTGTAAAGCAGGAGTCAGCTCTGACACATGGATGCTGGAAGAGAGACATACTGTGTCATGGCAGACCCCTTTACTTCCTGGTGAAGGTGAAGACAAAGGACTAAGACAAGGAGAAGTTGATTATGTGTTAAAATAGAGATACACATGTGCATTACACACAGGTTTTCTGTATGTTATTTGGGCGGTTCCCGGTTTTGTATTAATCGGTCAGGTCATTGTGGAACGATAACCCTTGCTTTGTTGTAGAGAAGCACGTGTGCGCCAGGTCTAAGACCGATGTGTGTGTGTTGTTGTGTGTGCAGAAAGAGATCCTGTATATCCATTCGCTGTTGTGTGATTGCTATTGGTGCCTTCCTGATGACCCGGTGAGTTTGAAACGCATAACAATAAAAATTATTTTACATTACATTATATACCACTATATAAAAAAAATTATCTTGATTTTTCAGTTAAGGTACAGCTGGTTTCAGTTGTATTAGGTTTAACTTAATAAGCAATAAAAGACTTAAGGTTTAAACTAATATTATATTTTTGCTTTTTTTTCCCTATCTAACCAGCTGGATCAGAATAACGATGATCTTTGCTTCATTTGTGACCTTCCCGACGATAAGAACAGAGACTTGGTGTGCTGTGATGAATGCCCACGTGCCTTCCACCAGGACTGCCACGTACCGACTCCACAACACAACACGTCAGTGTGAGAATGAAACTGTCCGGTTTTTATATAATGCAGCGGGTGACGTAGAAAACTTTAAAGAGACCACAGATCCAATGTAAAAGATTGATTCATCACATTCAGAAAATTCAAGTCAAACTAGATCTTGGCCGTTTATGAAGATCGCATTCAAAAGGTTGATATGAATGTCAGTCAGGGTTGAATTTTGGATGAGTGAAAGGACCGCCTAGTGGGCAAGGCAAGGATTTAAAGAGTAAACTTTAAAGTTGCGATTTGTATGTGAATTGTGAAATAATTGTCGAATCGTGTGTGTGTGTGTGTGTGTGTGTGTGTGTGTGTGTAGGGAAAAATGGTTGTGTACTTTTTGCATTTGGAAGATTAGCCATCCAATGTGGATTCCCATGAGTCTGGAAGAAGCTTTGAACAGTTCTATAATTAGAAATACGATGGTATGTATACACACACACACACACACACACACACACACACATACACACATACACACATACACCGAGAGAGGAAAAGAGCTGTGGTTCTGATGATATCTATGTTCCTTAATTTACCTCCAGCGTTGTGAGTATTTGCTGTTGTGTTTGTATAAGGAGGACAAGCAGCATGTGTTTACTGACGATCCCTTCACGACAGTAAGTTTTTTATTATCATTTCTCATAAACGTTTTATTTTCAGTTGTTATTCCCCAGCTCTTTTGTTTGTTAGAAAAGATTTCAAGTCATTTTTGTACAGGTTATGGGTCACATTAAAGGTGGAGAAAGTTCTGATATTATTTATCTTGGTCTTTTTTTTTTTTTTATCACAAAAATCTGAACAGCAACAGGGGTGTGTAAACTTTTTATATCCACTGTAACAGTATAAACGATGCCTGTGGAGTAAAGGATCAGTAACATTCCTCATATAACCTCTGTTAAACCTGGCCCTTCGTGCAGGTGCCGGGGTACGACAGTGTGATTTCTAATCCCATGTGGCTGGACAGAGTGAAGATCAAACTGGAGAAGAAAAACTACAGTATGGTTGGAGAGTTTGTGCGTGACATCAGGCTCATCTTCCAAAACTGCCAAAGTTTTAACAGGGTGAGATTTAAAGTGACATTAATTACTGTATTTCCACATAGACGTAAAATCAGAGTGTTATAGTGAAAATGTACAGTAATGAAAGGTTGGATCTTCTCAACAAAACAAAAATGAAAAAAATTAAATAACCATCTCATTCTGGAAATTGTATGGAAATTTCCTTTTTTTTGCTAAATACATAATAATAATAATATAAAATAATAATAATAATTATTATTATTATGCATTTTCTATTATTTAATGTTATTTACTTTACTTAATAAATGTTACGTTAAAGAATATCTGTTCCAATACTTTTGTACACCTGAGAGAACTGCATGGGCCGCCTCCAGACTTGCCATCTTCAAAGTTGTTTAACACATTTAGATATAAAACTGAGAAGAAAATTTCTGCTATTAATTCCTATCATCTCATATCCATTTTTATGATGCTACACCTTAATGTCTTCAGTGTACAGCAAAAACCATTTTAGCACTGTGGCACCGTGTGTCATATAATTTTGGAGAGAAAAAAATTAAGGTTAGTGTAAAATTTGTAACGTTAAATGGATTTGTCATGAAATCTAAAATAATGTAATTTATTACTTATTAATTCACGAAACTAATTAAAACAATATGATTGTGTAAAGAAACATTTAGCTATAACTATGTGTGTATAAAGTGTGTTGTTGCTGTGATCCAAGGATGTCTAATGATTTTCACTGAAACTTATCAAATCTGTGTGTCTGTGTTTGTGTGTGTGTGTGTGTGTGTGTTATAGGATGATGACATTGGCATGACGGGGGCCAGACTGAGCGAGATCTTTGAGGAAAGGTTCCTCACTGTCTTTAAGATCCAGTAGAGATTCAATATTAATTTTAATGAAAGGAAGAGACAATATGAGAATTGTCACAGTAGTGGTTTCATGTTTAAAATGTTGAAAAGTTGAGTGTTACTGTGTCACAAAATATAAAAGCCAATCACATTCCAGTATTTAAATTTAAGAAGGAGGCGGGGCAGGCGTTTAGTGTAGGGGACTCAAATTTGCTCACATTACATTGCCTGGATTTTCAGCATATTAAGTTTGAGAATGTAACATGATAATGCAATTACTGCACAAATCCAAGTGATCTGACATGGTCATCGACCTTGCTTACCAGCCCAACAAGCTTGACGTTGCTGGGGTTTGAACCTGTGACCTTTCAAGCGATACTCAATCAGTGTCTTAATCACTGAGCTACCACTGCCCACCTCTGACTAGCATACCTGTCTCCAGGAGTGTTTGAGAATTTTTAATAATTTTAAGGAACATTGTGCTGGTGATGTCATTTTAAAGAGAAAAAACTTGCAAAAAATGCAAAAGACACAATGGACAGAAGCTTTTTTTGAACATTATGATATCATTGCAGTTAATTATAATAATAATAATAATAATAATAATAATAATAATAATATAAGCTATTTTTCTACATAATTTCACTGATTTAATTAAGTTTTAGCAATGCCATTCATGCACGAACAGATGAGTTTCAGTTAATTGCAACATGTATAAGTGCCTTAGCACCATTTCACTTCCATAACAGTTAATAACTAACCAGTAAGAAGGCAGTGCATTATTATGGTTTAATGTCTTGTTCGAGGTTTTGATTGTCTTAGTTTTAGTCATGTTAATATGCACCTAAGAAATGCATTTTGCACTTGGAAGGAAGATTTTTAATGGAAAAAAAAAACGGTTATGTGAAAAAACTGAATGTTTTATATACTGTATATATATTTTTTTTTATGTATTTTTGTATGCTTTGCTGAGATACTGTCACCGCATGTTAATTTTTGTCACAGAATATTAGTTTTTAGTTTTTGATTAAATTAAAATCATTAATTAACAATGTTAGAACTGTGCGAGCCATAGTAGTGATGTCATATGGACATAACATTGATGGACATTGATACAGTGGTACCGCTACATGCAAGTGCCCCTCCTTTTGCAAGATATTGCCTCGGCAATAGCATTTTCGGCCAGTTGCACCTTCTGGTTCGTGTCAGTGGAAAGACAAACGAAGCGAGAGGAATCATAAATTAAGGTCTATTTATTCCATATTTTACTTCATTTACATGTATTTTCTAAATGTTTTTATTGTTACAACTATGGTGTTGGAAATTGGGGGGTTGGAATGGAGTATCTGGATTTACATTAGGGATTGGAACGGATTAAATTTGTATGCCGAGGTACCACTGTATAATGTATTGTCATCAGTATTTGTTGTAGAGATTGTTGTTAAGTTAAAAAAATTTTTGGTACTGATATTATATTTAAATCCAGCCCGATCAGTTGGCCAGAACAGGACTGTTAACCTGTCTGTGTGTCTGTACTAAACCTTCTCATATTTACATTCATGTGATTGGCTGAAATGGTAGGAGACATTTGATAGGCTGAAGGGGAAGCGCTTTTTTGCAGGAAAAAAAAAATTGCACTATTGAACGTAACCACTTAAGTCCAGTCTTACAAATCCACACACAAGTGTAGGGATGTTCAGGAAAGGCGAGCAATTTGTAACTGCAGATTTGTGAGTCTAAATAAATGTTTCAAAATTTGATATTTCAATCCTGTTACATGCATATATAAATTATTAGACTGATCCGCTAATGTTGCATTTTTTTCCATCAAAATGATTTATTCATTCATTCAGTACTGGGTAATATACCTCAGAATTTAGGACTGACTATGATACAACGGCGCTGTTTCATCTAAATGCCCCAGGTGAAATCTGCCACCTTATTTTTTGTCTTTTGTTTTGCACCAGCTGTCTCATTTAATCACACGTATGATGGGGTTAGTAAATGATAGTCGTGATGTTTCTTTTTTTTTTTTTTTATGTGTGTTTGTTATGTTAATACAATCAGTCTGGCACTAACTGTACTGATGTCTCTTGATTGAATTCAGTCTGTCCTGTTGATTTCAGTTTTACATGTGGTATTGGATCAGATCAATAAAATGAAATGTTTCCAAAACAGTGAAGCACAGTGCTTGTCTAAGGGATTTCCCTGCTCCAGGGCTTGTTTGACGATAGATACTGCAGGTGTGTGTGTGTGTGTGTGAGGTGTATGACATCGCGTTCCTTTATAAACCCATTAGTAAAATATGTTAATTAGTTATACTGTATATTGATAATACAGACAGTCCTCTTAGAAAAGCTTCTAAAAGTTTTAGAAAATGAAGTAAAATAAAGCATATATGATTATAATGTCCCACTGATTCCCATTGTTCGATTCCCATCTTAGGTCTGTGTGCATGGAGTTTGCATCTTCTCCTAATGCTTGGTGGGTTTCCTCCCACAGTCCAAAGACATGCAGATTAGGCTGATTGGCATTCCCAAATTACCCGTTGGTAATTGGCATCCATTTTACCTTATATACAGGATAAAATGTTACAGACGATGAGTAAGAGTGAGCAATTATAATGTTCAGTTGCAGTAAAGCTAAATTTTAGAAATAAACCAGCTGGACATTATATATATTTGCTGCAGGACTGGGCAGTAAAGAAGAAAAGTAAAGGGAGGAAAAAGAGAAAATGTCACCTTGAAACAATGACAGAGAGAAGAAGGAGACAGGAAAAAGACAAAATTGGCTTTAATGTTGCTTCTTTCCTTTTATACCCTCGTCGTCTCTCTTTTTTTTTTTTTTACCCTGTGGTTATAGGAAATGGCCAGTATTCTAATGTCAACATCCTGTTAGGAACTGAAGTGTAGCCTCTTTCAGTTTCATTTCTCACAAAATATGCTCTCCGACAAACACTTCTAGCCACCGGCATTTGTCTATGAACATCTGAGGGCACACGGGCTGGATTTTTTGGAAATTGTTAGCATACTGAAGTCTATGCCAGGGATCAGCCATCACCCTGCAGCTGTAATACACACACATATATAGAGACACTCTGTAAGTATCAAACTGGTCCTGTTTGAAAATGTTAGCTTAGCATAAACATAGGGAGGTTGGGCACACACACACACACACACACACACACACACACACACACACGTACACATACACCATTCATTTATTAGAATAGATATTCATCATTTGCATTTAAATGATACAAATCTATATAAAAAGATCAACTCGGTAAACAGTTCAGAATGTTTTCAGCAAGTATGGACACTTTTCAGACATATTATGCATCTGCCAGGATTGACACTTTCTAGATATGAATAGGAAATATTTCTTTACAATAGATTTCCTTTTATTGTAAAGTGCATATGTTAAATGTTTACTTTATTTATGTATTTATTCAAGTCTTAAGACACTCAATACAAAAAATTTGTTGTGGTTTAAAAATTCCGGAAATCGCATCATCAACTGAGTTTCAAAATGTGGTTGTAACTGTTTGAAAAATGCTTGCATGAATGTTCCTCACTCAAACCGATAGTGTTTCCTCTTTCTGGTTTTAACATCTCTGAAAGAATTATGTCAGAGACTACAGACTATTCAGAGGCTTCTGGTTTGAGTTTGAGGATTTTTTTTTTTTTTTCAATGGTATTGTATAATATACAAATTCAACCAAAAATTGGAGGACACTTATAGCAATAAATTTAGTATTAAGATATTTATACACGTTTTTCTTTCCCTGACGTGTGTATAACTTGTTTTTGGCTCTGTACTGTATATATGTAAGCAACCACTGCAAGAGCAATATCTTGATCCAATATCCTTTTATATACTAATTTACTGTTCAGGTCGCACTTTAAATTAAACAACAGTTCAGTTACAAATGATTTACTAATTAAAGTCCACTGTTCCGGACTTTATAAAGTCTGACCCAAACAAACCGCACACCAGTCTGAGTCTCAACTACCTTAACCAGTATTATTATTATCAAAACCACCAAAGAAAACATTTTTATGCCACATCCATCCATAAACGCAGTCATAGTTGTGTAATAATGTTGATTGTACTACATCGCTGTACTTCTTTAATCGGATTGGTCACAAATTGTTGATTCATTTCATTTTATATTAACGCACTCATTCTAATTTACTTTTATTTTATCCTTTCTATAGCAAAATTCCATTCACTAACAGATTATTAGTAAACTTTTGTATTTAAGTAAAAATCGAATAGACGTGTGCTGTTACAGAAAATTACTGGGTTGGGTGGTGTAGCCCAACACAAAGTTAAAAATAGAACAGACGTGTGCTGTTACAGGAAATTACTGGGTTGGGTGGTGTAGCCCAACACAAAGTGGAATTACTCGTACCAGCATAAACTTGATTCTTGTCTAATAAATCTAGACTCTAGAATTGTTTTATTTTTTCAGCAATTTACCAATGATTATAGGTTTCATTTATCATTGAATGAAAAATCATTCTTGTACAATTATTTAATATTGTGTACCATTTGCGAGACAGAATACTGTCATCACCTATTGTACCCTCATTGTCCTCTCTTTTTTTCTTTTCTTTAAACACAATAATAATTAATCCTGTCCTATGGTGGAAAACTTACTGATTCTTACAAAGAGCTGGTGCTGGAGACTCCCGCCATAAGCCTTACATAAACCTATATTACACTACATTTCACCATATCAATACATGTAAGTTTTCCTTTATTCCATAATATGTGTAGCATAGATTCAACTAGATGCTTGAAACATTCCTTAAGGATTTTGGTCAATATTGATATGATTGCAACTCACAGTTGCTCATCAGTTAGGGTTAAATCGTTTGTTGCAGCTGAACCATTTTAATCACTTCAATAATTATCCATAACTACTTAGTTCATGATAAATGGTGCCTTTTTTTTTTTTTTTTTTTTGGCTGGGCAGTGTATATTTGGATGAGCTTTTAGAAACCGAAAGTCAAACATTACTTCTCTCCGATGGATTGGCTGATATCTTGTTTGTTTGTACAATAAATATACTAACTGGATCAGGTCTAAGTCTTACAGTACTGATGTCATGTAAACCTGTGGCTGGTTTGCAAAAAAAAAATACTTAAAGTTTACTAATCATTAATTAATTAGTAAAATTTCTATTGCGTTATTACTCCTGGTCAGTGGGAGGCTGGATTTCAGTGGAAATCTTAACTAAATACATGTGCTTTTGTGTGTAACAAATAATGATTGACAACTGGGGCCTTCTCCAAATTTGTTTAAAAATGATATCTTTGAAGCACTGCTATCAGAATACACAGCGACATCTGCTGGTTTTCAGAAGTTAAAGCAGCAATCCTGAATAGTGTACAGCATTTGTATGACTGCTATAAAACTTATAAATATCATTATGTTTTATGTTTATGTAAATCTACACATCACTATACTCGTGTTTAAAGTACATTATACATTTTCAATTAGTCTAAACAATAATTCTTCTTCGATGTATTAACCTTTGGAGATGGGTTATTACCTAATAGGTTCATTGTCCACTATGGGCTCATGTATTTTTATTTCTTTATGTATGTTACAAATTTAATTTCATTATGAGCATACGTATGTTGTGACCAGTGAATACTGATTATATAATAAGTGCATGATTAAGCAAAGCAGCGATAATAATACTTATGATAGTCATCTCTACTAATACTGACATTTTTTCAGTAGTAACTCCTTCTTTAAAACCCAGCATCATTTTGAATAATGGAAGCATTATACAGTAGGAGTCAAAAGTTTGGACACCCCTTCTAATTCAGTGGACTTTCCTGGTTTTTATTTCTTTTTACGTTGTAAAACAACACTGAAGGCATTCAAACAGTTTTAAAAGGTCAGAAGTTCAAGCCCCACCAGCACTGCCAAGTTGCCATTGTTGAACCCTCAAGTGGAGTTCTGTATCCAGGCTGACCCTACACTCTGACAGCATCTTACTGGGATATGTGAAAAATAAAATCACCATGCTGTAAGAATCTTAATATGTAATAATCTCCATTGAACAGTTGATATTGAAATGTGCCCTCTGTAAAGCCTTCATAACGGCTCTAATCTGAGGTTCTGTATGTTAATTGGTGATTTCTCATCGATTGGTGTCGCCGTCGTCCTCGGCTAGCTCATCAGGGAAAATCATATCATTTTGATTCATACACATTCACATTTCATACAAACTTAAATCTTTCGATTGTGTAAAGCTGCTTTGTGACAATGTAAATTGTTAAAAGCGCTATACAAATAAAATTGAATTGAATTGAATTTCTGAGGCTGGTGACTCTAAATGAACGTCTCCTCTGCGGCAGAGGTAAGTTTTGGTCTTGCTTTCCTGGGTAGGTCTTCATGAGAGACAGTTCCATCATGGTGCTTGATGGGTTTTGCAAATGCACTTGATACAATACTGTTCCAGAACAGCTTACCTTTATGTTTTAAAATTGTTGTTGCTGCTTAATTAAATCTAATTCAAATCAAATTTTAGTTGTCACACACACTGTCATAGACAGTATGATGTACACTCACTCACTCATCTTCTATACCGCTTTATCCTGTATTCGGGGTCCCGGGGGGCCCGGAGCCTATCCCAGAAGATTTAGGGCATGAGGACGGGACAGGGTGCCAATTCATCGCAGGGCACACACTATGGGCTAATTTGGGAACACCAATTAGCTTAATCTGGATGTCTTTGGACTGTGGGATTAAACCGGAGTACCAGGAGGAAACCGACCAAGCATGGGGAGAACGTGCAAACTCAGGCACACAGAGACGGGAATCGAGCCTGGCCGGGAATCGAACCCGGACCCTGGAGCTGCAAGGCGACAGTGCTAACCACTACAACCACCTTTTGTAAAGCACATGCTTATAAATTATTTGAGGTTTTCTCAAAATTATGATTTCATTAAAAAAAGAAGAAGAATTATTTGAAAATATCTTATATGACCATCATAATCATAAGGCAATGTTGTGGTCTTTTGGAATGACAACAAGGTGAAATAAAACTTCAAGTGACTACTTTTTTTTTGTGCAGCCATAAAGGTGAATATACACCATATAGCCATATGTTATGTCTAGAGCTGTGTGATTTAATCTATCTTTGGTTGGTCAGTTTTTAACTTGTTTTGAATCGATTTACGCTTTTTAAATTATTTATCTAAACTTACAAATGTTAAATCATCAAAAATTGACAAATGTATTATTTATATACGACAGCTTTTACAGAAAACAGGCACTGCATGCATCTTCTGCGAATACTCTGGTTTTAAGAGATCATCACTTCTTCTTCTTATGAGTTCATAACCAGTTTGTGCAATACCACCACCTACTGGACTGGAGTCATGGCAGGAATTAAAGGAGCTGGCATCTCAGGGAGTTTTTCCTTGCCACCGGCACCCTCGGCTTGCTCATCAGGGATAATCTGGTCATTTTGATTCATACACATTTTTTTACATTTCCTACAAATTTCCATAATTTTCTTCTGATTGTGTAAAGTTGCTTTGCGACAATGACAACTGTTAAAAGCACTATGCAAATAAAATTGAATTAAACGATTATCGCTTTGTTCGAGGCATGAGATTTAAGCAATTAAGATACACAGCATTTCAATCTAACATAAAATTCTGGTAATAGTTTTAATACTTCAAAACCTTAAAGAAATATAGTTGTTGAAGACAAAACAGACAAACATTAGTGCTACTGAATCAAACCATTTTGAAAATTAAATCGAATCAAATCGACAGTGTAACTGTGACTCACAGCTCAAGTGATTACCTGAACAATACTGTACGTGGTTCCTCCCCAAAACTGTTACCACAAATTTGTAAGTGCACAATTATATATAATATCTCTGTACTTCAGCTTTACAATTTATCTTCACTTAACAAACCTGATCAAGCAGGGCAGTGCAGACGCAAGACATGGACTCTTAACCCATTAGAGGTTAATAGACCCATGTCTCCTTTAAGGGACATTATGGGGGATATAATACAGAACAAACAGATCACATGGTACACATTTTGAAAGGTGTCACATGCCATTTTCACTGACGGTTGAAAGCTCTATGTGACATATTTCGCAGCCATACGGTATTTCATAATTTGTTTTATATCAATTTGTTCAAGGAAGGCAGTCAAAAATGTACAGGTTAAATATGAAATACGAGATTAAATATGTTATACGTACGTTATTAAATCATTAAAATTGTTCAAAATGATGAAACAAAATCATTAGGTTCTGTCACATACGCTACCGAGGCACACCAACATTTTGGAAATGATGTCATGGGTACACAAATTGACTGACACAAAACATGACAGCAACAGAATGTTCATTGGGTGTCAGTCAGTAAGACTTCATAGGTTAAAAGTCAAGGACGAAGCTGGATGAGGAACTTCCAGAACATGTAAAAGGTTTGCGTCACCTGTGTCACCGTGGGTTCTTACGGGCTACAGGTTTATGGATTGTAGCGAGTAACCTTCACAGAGCCCTGAACTCAACTCCAGTGAACGCTGAATCCTTCGGGATGAACTGAAATACTGACTTTCCCCTGACATCGGCGTCCAACCTCACTAATTCTCTTGTACCTGAATGGGCAAATCCCCACAGCCATAAAACTGGAACAGGACGTTCAAAAAGCACAGACCTTTAACCACATGGTGCCATGTTTTTTTTTTTCTCCTGTTAGCTCTAGCACTTATTTACACTCACCAGGCATATGAAATAATATCTTGAGCCATTTACCAGATTTTTTTTTCTTTTAACTAAGAAAATGAAGCTAGATTATCCAATTAGATTGGATGATTGTGAAATTCATTGCTAGGTAGTGTGGGGAACGAGAGGGTTCGGGACATACATATGCAAAGTGCCCTTCTGATCCGCTCCTGTCCTGGCGTTTCTGAGTTCGCTGAACGATGACCAAGGCCAGAGAGAACTGAGAGAGAATCAATCCTGTCCTATATGCTTATAATGATTAATAATCACTGATAGCTGCTCATCTCCGCGTCGGACGAGCGTGACCCAGAAAAGGACACTGAGGGAAGAATGATAGATGACAGCCTTCACTTGTTCTCCCTCTTCTCCTCTCTCTGTCTCCTCCACTTCCAAACTCACCACGCACCACAATGACTACAATTAAAAGCTCTGTCCAAGCCTGAGCCTGAGAGGAGTATTTATAGAGCACTTTCTCTGCATAGCACAGTCTGCTCTCTAACATTATCTCCCACACTCTCTCTCTCTCTCTGTCTCTCTCACACACACACACACACACACACACACTTACTATAGATATGAGCACACAAATGAACAGCAACAATTACTGGGAACAGCCAGATTCTCCTAGCCATGTTGTCTTTCCCTGCCTAATAACATCGTTCACCAAATTGGAACGAGTTGTGTGCTGGCAAGGGAACAACATCGCTGTAAGAGTTTGAAGGACCAAATTAATTTCTGTGCTGCTGGCAGGATGTCTTGGGGACGAGTAGGGAAGACACCAGGGTGTGGAAGAGTTTGTTCTCCCCTTTTTTATCAGGCAGACCAGGCCAGCGCTCCTCCGACCTGAGTCCCTGACCTCATCATACCCTCACATTCATCACCAGCTTGCATTCACAGCTGGTTATCATCTTCTCTCTCTCTCTCTCTCTCTCTCTCTCT
>JAOVVB010000041.1:8951163-8971201 GCA_028570985.1 Heterobranchus longifilis
TCCTCCCACAGTCCAAAGATATGCAGGTTAGGCTAACTGGCGTTCCCAAATTGCCCGTAGTGTGTGAATGAGTGTGTATGTGTGTGTGCTCTGTGATGGATCGGCACCCTGTCCTTGGTGTACCCTGCCTCGTGCCCTAAGCCTCTTGGGATAGGCTCCGTGACCCTGAATACAGGATAAAGCGGTATAGACGATGAGTGAGTGAGTGAGAGTTAGGAAAATAACACTCAAGTGATCACGGATCTATTACTGTGGTATTATAATTTCATTAGGGTCGAGGGTTTGATTCCCGCCTGTATGGAGTTTGCCTGCTGAACTTCTTTATAGAGAAACTATAAATCATAACTGAACAGTTTTGATAGTTTGCATCTTGGTTAAAGAACGAATTAGTCAAACAGATGTGGTGGGACACCTCTGTCCTCATCGCTCCATCCGTTGGGAGTAATGGGCAAATCAACAACCTTCCAAACAAGGGGACAAAATGGAGGCTTGCTAACTCATATATATAACATACCGTGTCTCTGCCCATGCTGGAAAAGCTCAATTAATGATGCCTATGCAGGAGTCATTGGGGGAACAGTGCACGTTAATTGGGATCAATTAGCTCGGTGCTCGGTGCGCTCTCGTGGGCTAGGGGGCGTAGGCAAGCGGGATCTGACAGAGATTGCTTAAAAGATTTGTTAACCGCTGGGATGCTAGTGACTCGGCTGACTCAACACAAACTGGGAAGCAGGTACAGTTCAATGTCACTGTTAGCACAAACAACTCTTAATGACTGCACTTTATATTTTATTTACTCACTCATCGTCTATACTGTTTTATCCTGTACAGGGTTTCAGAAGCCCTGAAGTTTATGCCTAAGAGACTTAGGGCACGAGGCGGGGTACACACTGGACAGGGTGCTAATCGATCGCAGGGCACACACACTCATTCACACACTACAGGCAATTCGGGAACGCCAATTAACCTAATCTGCAGTTCTTTGGACTGTGGCAGGAAACCGGAGGAAACCCCACCAAGCACGGGGGGGACCATGCAAACTCCATGCACACAGAGAAGGGAATCAAACCCGAACCCTGGAGGTGCAAGGCGACAGTGCTAACCACTACACCACCGTGCTGCCTACTTTATATTTTATTCTTTTTCACATTTTTTTTCCTCCCTAATTTTTTACATTTTTTTTTATCACCAATTCCCACCTGTCTTACGGCTCTCCCATATGAAGAAACCCCCATCAACGAGACAGAGCGAAGGCTATCGTGTGCTTCCTCCAAGGCACGTGAAGCCAGCTGACTGAATCTTTTCAAACTGCTAACGTAACACACTCTGAGGAAAACACTATCTGCCCACTTCCACTTTTGTGGGCTCACAGACGCCAGTGATTAGCTAGTGTCACTGTGATTGATTTGGGAGAGCACGCAGTGTACCCTTCCCCCCATAAAGGCGCAGCCAATTTTGCTCCCTAGGACATGCGGCCATGATGGCTGTAGCATCTCTGGGATTCGAGCTCAGGAGGTTGGGGTTCTGCTTTTCTGTTGCACCACTCGGGAGCTCCTTATGAATGCACTTAAAACAGAGACATGAGCATGGAATACTGTAGAGCAGAAAACGGTTAAAAAACTAAAGTTGCTCTGACAGCGAATGTCTAGAAAAAAAACAAAAAAAAACGCCTGTTTAGTCCATAATAGATTAAATGGGCCCATAAAATCAAGCAAAACACAGTATGCTACTCACTAGCTAAGCTTCTCGTAATGAAATCAATACACTGGAGCTGAGCCCATGTCTTAATGCAAGGAAAACTAGATTACACGGACATGTAGACCTCTGTAATTAAATAATGAAATATTGTATGTAGCTCTGCATTTTAAAAAATTCCATTTACTTAAGAAGATTTAACTAAGGGCCGTGGTGTAAATATATATTTCAAAAGTACTCTTTTAACGTTTATTTTTCTTACAAAAAAAATATATATATTGAGTAAGATATGTATGAGAAACAATTCTGGCACACTCTCTTTGTGTGTGAGTGAGTGTGTGTGTGTGTGTGTGTGTGTGTGAGTAGCCGGTATTTGAGGTTGCTATAACCCGTAAAGATGGCTGTCCACTGCGCTGGGTGTGAATGAGGTGATAAGCTGATACTCACATCGGGATATTCTTTAACAGGCACGTAGAGCTTCTCCTGCAGTTGCACAATAGGACCCACAGCGTCCGGGAGCTCTGAGCTCCTCTTCTCTGTGCTCCCATTTAACGTATCATTGTACATGTCCTTCCGTACTCTGCTGATCTCTGGAACACAGAAACACACTCTCTCTTAGTCATGGTCATAACAGCCCACTTATAGCCAATTTATGTAGGAGGGCGGATGTTATTGTTTGTTTTGTCGTTCAAAATTGTCTCCTCATGTATATAAATATGTATTTTCTTTATGTGAGGTTTCATGCCTCTACTCACAAGAAATTGCACCACAAGTCCCGGTTTGACTTGAACACCTCTCTTATACTATTTTCCTCATTCTATACTATATGTACATGAGCTGTTTGGACTTGGAAGATATTTGTAAAAGCAGTATATAGCCCATATAAATTTATAAGTAAAATGGTTCATATTATTTGCTACTCAGTTGGTTTACATTAAGTTTTGTAGTAAAAAATAATCACGATATATCTATCACTCCTTAAATTTTTTGCCTAACTAATTATGAAATGAATTTCATTTCATTTGGACTAACATCAGGATGCAACACACTCCCAATTAAGAGTCAAGACTAATCCATTTCCTGTCGTGAGTGCAGACTGGTTATATATTACTCTTAACGATTTCACACAAAACAGAAGAATGAAATATGCCTGTGAAACTGTACACTACAGTATATATTTACAGTTTTAAGGATGATCTGAGGATTAATCAGGAGCATTTTGCAGTGTGAGTGATTTTAATAATTGCATTGCTGTACAAAGTAGTTAATATGTGCGGTTTTTTTTTTTTCTTGCTTCCTCGGCAGTCGACCTGAGGTGAAGCCCACTAGAGCTCAATCCCTCCCCATCTTGTACTTCTGAGTGAGAGACCTTCCTAGTCAGTCCCCTGCCGTGCTCACAAACTAGAAGCAGGGCAATAATAAGGGTTAATTAACCACATGGTCACATGGAAAAAACGTGTGATAGAAAAACCATCGTGCAAATGTTACCATCATTGGGAACTTCGCCTTTGCCTGTGCTCAGTGACGATGGCCTCCCTGGGTCATCAGTCCTGCCCAATGAGAAGGGCACTCTCTCTTCTCTATTTCAGTACAGACCATGACAGACACGCTGTGGTTAGAGGAGGAGTTTCCTTCCAGCCACTGACTGTTGGCGTCTTTCTCATACTATTCACCGTGTCTTAGATTCAGAAAAATCCACTGAACAAATAGCATCCTGTACCAATCAATACTGAACAGGTCATAAAGTGTACATTCACGGGACAATTCCGTATTTAACGGGACATTTGCCAATCCTAACCTTAACTAGCACTGTGGAAGACTCTCACTAGCACTGTGAGAGAATCTCACTAACATTATCAGTAGGCTGAAGACTCTGACTAGCACTGAGGCACTAGTTAATACTACATTACATCATTTACATTTAGGCATTTGGCAGACGCTCTTATCCAGAGCAACTTACTTTTTCATTATACATCTGAGCAGTTGAGGGTTAAGGGCCTTGCTCAAGGGCCCAACAGTGGTGGTTGTGGGGTTTGAACCTGGGATCTTCCGAACCATTGTCCAATGCCTTAACCACTGAGCTACCCCCTGGCCATAATACTAGTTACTAGTTAATAATTGTGGTGACCTTTGACTGAGGTACACTCAGACTAGCACCAATGGGAGACTTTACCACATCAAATTATGTGAGACAGAATGTAAAAATACAATCATAGATATAAACAAATACTGTAGAACTCAACGCCAACTGGATCAATGGGGATGCCTCTGTTGCTAACAAGTTTATTCCTTCTGCGGGAACACACTTTAAATTTACATTAAACACGATCGGAGGAAAACTGTGAACACACTTTGAACTTGACGCTGTTTGGATCAATTCGATCATAAAATCTAATGGGTTCCTCTGCTGGTTATGATGATATTTGTTTATAAATCTTATAAATATGTAACACTCCATTTTTGACATATCTTCCAAAAAAAAAAAAAAAAAAAGGATACTGGATAGATGGTTGGACGGCTGAAATGATGAGCACACAGACACCTAAAAAGGTCATCTCAAAGCATGTATCATACACTGTGTGCGAACTTGCACTGAACACATCACAGCTGTGAGACTTTATCTCGCTTTATCGCTAATGGTTTCAATCACTTCGACGTTCCAGCTCAGTGGATTGTGTGCTTACATGTGGTTGTTTAAGCAGTGCTACAAGAGAAAACTCCAAACGTCTACCTGCTCTCTATCTTTATCTATCTGCTGCACGTGTACCTCTTTCACCATCGACATCACTGTTTAGTTTCATTAGGTTACCTCAACCTGCTATAAAAGCACGAGCTCACTACTACATTTTCTCATCAGTGACTACTATTTCATGACGCGCTGTAACATTTAAAACACACAAAGTACTTTTAACAAGGCAGGAATGAAAATAAATAGCAAGAGTTTAAAACAAATGAAAAACTGGACCCACGACACTACTGTGTTACCAAGTCTGCTTACAGCTCCAAGCTTTCTCACTTCCAGTGCAGAGTGTTCTAGAAAGATATACGCCGAACACGTGTGTGTGTGTGTGTGTGTGTGTGTGTGTGTGTGTGTTGTTCATTCAGATCTTTCCGCATTTAAAGTAAATCATTAGCTTTAAGTAAAGCACCTTATTTGCCCTAAAGCCTGTAATAGACTTACAGTATCACTGTATTGCTAAAGCGTTGATGTTGCAGTTTTTCTTTTGACATACACAGCTCAGACTCATTTTGCAAGCCAAGTTTCATCAAGAATCATAACTTTCACAAAAACAGGCCATTTGACTAACATGGCAGATGATCAGAGACCTTTTACCACATGATAACATTTAAAGATGAAATTCTGTGAGATTGTTTTTATTTTCAAATTCTTTACACCTTATTTCTGTGGTGCTTTTGACGGTGGAGATTGTCAGAATGCGGCTTTACACAAATGTAAATGTAGATTTAGATCTCGAATGAGTGAACCACAGATAGCAGCGGTAAGATTTTTTAAGTCTGAGTTTGAGCAAGGAAACCCATGCTCTTCTGGGCAACACCTAAGAAAATATCTTGTTTGTTGCCTTACAGCCTTCCAAAAAAATTTGTGTGTGTGTGTGTAAATACAGAGAGCCAGATTACAACCTGAAAGGCTTCTGAAGCTTGTAAATAGAAAGGTGTACAAAAGATAGCAGATGCTTCATGGCCTGTGGACGAAGCATCCGGGGCTAAGACGCGGCTGAGCGCTGTAAAGCTGCCACACACACTGCCTGTTTTAACACATCCTTCAGTGAACTTTAGAGGTTATGCATTATTGCTGCTGCCAAGATCTACTGCAGGAAACCCACAGAACAGGCAGGAAGGATAATCACTATAATTATAGATGATCCCTTTTGTCAGTTAATGAAGGACGCAATAAGTCTCCATTTCTTAAAACAACCCATGTAATCCTTCAGGAAAACCAGAAGTGCACAAGTGATTTGGGGGAAAAATAGACAGAGAGAGAGAGAGAGAGAGAAATGAGAAAGAGAGAGAATAAGGTGGGAGAGATAATTAAAACCGCCAGCCCTGTTAATATTTCCTAAAAGACATTAAGTCCTGGAATTTAGAAAACCGCCATTGTGTGCTGTGTAATTCCATTACTAGAGGATGAATTCTCTGGAGTAAACCTCAGGGGCAAACGCTGGAGGACGGAGAAATGTAATTACAATGGGAATAGCATGTGGCCACAGACATGCATCTGACGCACATGCACAGCCCTATAATCTCGCCGTTTCAATGACCAGTGTAATCCATATTTCATAAATCCTCTTTTATTCATGAGGATGCGAACACCTATGGATTTATACCATAGCATAAATATATCATCTCAGCTTAGGTGAATAACAATGAGAACGCCCGATAATAAACAATATTCTGCTTCTAGGAAAAGCTTGGATGCAACGCAGAGGCATAGAAGGAAACCAAGAATATTAAAAGGTGTTACACATCACACAACTTTTTCTGATTAGATACTGCTCTCTGTGTACACTGGACGTGCAGTTTAAGTAAATATCTGTTAAACACTCGACTATCGAGCCATAGACTATATGCAAAATAAAGGGAACCTACAAACTACAACGAATCCAGTTAGCTGCTCAGTTAAAATGATGCACAGCAGACGACTAGTGGTTTGACGCATGCAATGTAGCTGTCATTCAAACTGGCGTTTTAACATGGGGCTCTGTCGGGATTGGGGCTCTCATTCTGGTTCATTCTGGTTTTGGCACTTCCTTGTTGGGCTCATTTTTCTTGATCAGAGCCTAAAAAGCTTTTCGATGGCCATAAATAGCAGGCACATCGCTATCAAGGAGGATTTATGCATTTATTACGACAACAAAGGACTTTGCTCTGCGACAGAGGTCTAGTAAGGGAGCAGTTCCTTTGAGAAATGACATGAAATATGACGGTTCCACCAGGCTGGCCAGACGGTGTGGGAAGTGCGAGTTGCAGCACACATAAGAGATATCGCTGCACCACGGAGAACATGAGTAGAAACAGCACGTCTCTACGCATTGCTGCTTTGAAATGGAACAGCATTTCTGTTCCAATTCAAGTCTTAGGTGGTCTCTTCCTTTCGCTGATTGATGAGATAGAGCGAAGTGCACGCAACAAAACACGCATATGTGTTTGATCCTCCTTTTAGGCGGGTAAGTTATTTGCAGACTTGCATTCATTTAAGGTCCTTCTAACAAATCCAAATACCACTTTCGTGCTGCAAAAAATGCTCTATATTTATCTAAAGCTTTATAAATACCTAGTGACAATACTCTAAAATAATCTAAGCTGTAAATCCACTCCACCCAGACTGCTGTCTCAGCGTGGTACGTGCACCGTGTGTGACGGTGCTGAGGATTAGCGAACTACATGCAGGGAACAGGATACACCTTCATCGGCCAGGATGCCTGCGAATGTCGAGTGCAGCGGAGCCATTCTGCTCTCGCTCGTGAACAGCAAGACTCCAGTATTTCTACCTGCACTTAGCTCCTGCTTTCTCCCTGCTGCTCCCTTTCCTGATAACAGCTCTAAGAAATCATTACACACTCCCAGAGGAATACAAGTGCGCTTCGTTATGAATGAGCGCATAAGAGTAGAAACTTCAGGGAACGGTTATATTTGAAGTAATCTGTCAAATAATATTCAAGTATGAGAGGATGGTCATTGATGTTCTGTTATGGGAAATCAGGGTCCGGAGCAGAAAAAATCGGAACGAGCAGACCGTGTACTTGAGCTTGTTTTCCTTCTGACTAGGGGTGCTGTCCGGCGGTCAGACTGAGACGTAGACTTGAGGATGATTAAACTGTCAGTGGTGATTTATGAATGACGTTATTACGGCATTTTAAAAGCACCTTTTAGTGATTTGTCTGCTTTCTTACCCGCCGAATTCAATCACTTTCATCACTGGCCTCGAGGCCTGGACTTGCTGCACGACTGAGCATGCAGCAGCCACCTGTGCACATATGCCACAAATGCTTGATAAAGTCAGCCACTGACATCGCGCATCTTCTGAGTAGCATGTCCACAAAGAACCACTAAGAGAAGTGACCGACACTTCATTACATCAGTGAACAATATCGCCTGGACTACAAACTACAAATGTTTAGACTAAAAAGCACAGCAGGTAAAAACTGTTCCACTGACATCCTTATCACTAGCAATAAACCTATATTCCTCATGAACTACCATTCCTAGATTAGCTAATGTAAAATGACCACTGATACGCACCCGGGTGTACTAACAACCGGTCAAGTGCTCATTAAACTGAGAACAAGATCAAGCCAGGAACCCTGGAGCTCTGAGCCGACGCTACCTGCTGTGCCATAGTGCCACCTTTAAGGAAACTGTACAGTTATAATTATTTTAAGATGAATCAGCTGCATACATCTTACGTCCATTCAAACACTTTTCCAGCACTTATTCTATGTAGAGTCACAGGAGGCCTGGAGCCTATTCCAGGGAACTGAGGGCACAGGACGGGGTACACCCTGAATGGGGTGACAACCCACTGCGTGGCACAAACACTCACACGCCTAATCA
Organism: Heterobranchus longifilis; assembly: GCA_028570985.1. Lineage (NCBI taxonomy): Eukaryota > Metazoa > Chordata > Actinopteri > Siluriformes > Clariidae > Heterobranchus > Heterobranchus longifilis. Next base: position 8,959,432 of record JAOVVB010000041.1, read on the forward strand.
TGCACTACGGCAATCTGGAAATGCCTAGAAACCTGCAGGGGAGGCATGAGAGGAAACCGAAGTACCAGGAACGAACTGCACAGTCTGGAGGCGAGCTTTGATCCTGCGACCTTGAAGCTGCAAGGCAACAGTGCTAACCACTAAACCACTGTGCCACTATACTAAATGTAGTTGATATTTTAGATGATATTTTTTTTAAAGCCATGGCATGAAACAAATTAAATTGCTAATTCCATGCACAGTGCGCATTGTAACTACAAAACAATCGGGTCTTTAGTCCGATTTAACTCCATGAAGTGAAGGAACACTTTGAAGGCATCTTATCAACACGAATGCATTGATTATAACAACATACAGTAAATGATTTATGATTATGAAGCCACGACATTTGCGAAGACCATGTTTCTTAAATCAGCATCTCTACATCTCAGTATCTCAACCATTCCATTCTGGTCTGTTGTTCATGTTTCTTTATGATATATTGATTAGGAGTGCTAGAACTGTTAGTACCTCAATGGAAATTGACAATTTGAAAATATCCACTGGCCATGCCAAGAGAGAAAAGAAAAGTTTTGAGTGATGAAAAGAAAGGTTCAATCTTTGCTTTACTGGGACATGTATACAGTGAGCGTCAGGTTGCTTCCTGACATTGGGGACAACAAAGGCAGAGGGCAAAAACAAATCTCTGCTGATGGGGGGGATGACTGCAAACTCATTCGAAAGGTCACTCAACAATCAGGCTGAGGTTTACAGAAGACCACAGATATTGAACTGTAGAGAACTGGAGTAAGGCTTTATCAGCGCATCTTCTCTGATGAGTCAAATTTTGTGGCCAAAACCCGATCGTCTTCTGGTTAGAAGAAGACCTGGAACAGCCTGCAAGCCACAGTGTCCACGGTGTATAAAATGGAGGAGGATCAGTCATTGCAGCAAGGCTGGAACCAGAAAGATTTGTCATTGTGAAGGACACAAGAATCAAGCCACATATACGGCTATTCTGGAAAAACATTTGCTTCCTTCAGCTCTGACTATGTTCACCAACTCTGATTACTCTGATTTTTTTTTTTTCCACACAGGACAATTCTCCATGGCACATGGGTCGATCAAGGTGTGGATGGAGGACCTCCAGATCAAGACCCTGTCATGGCCAGCCCGGACTCCAGACCTGAACATCAATAGAAAACCTCTGGGATATGATCAAGAGGAAGAAGAATGGTCACAAGCCATGGAACAAGGCTGAGCTGATTGAATATCTGTGCCAAAAGTGGCATAAAGTTACCTCACAGCAATGTGAAAGACTGTGTTAGGGCATGCCAAGACGCATGATTGCAAATCAAGGATACTCCACCAAATACTGATTTCTGAATGCTCTTTATTTAGTACCATATTGTCTAAAAATGAATATGAACTTGTTTGCTTTGCATCATTCAAGATCTGCAAACCCTGCATTTTTTTTGTGTTATGTTGATGTGTTGTCGTTTTCTTTACGTAAATGCTCTAAATGACACGATTTTTATTTGGAATTTGGGAGAAATTTGTCAGTAGTTTATAGAATGAAGCAAAACTGTTCACTTGTACCAAAAACACACTTATACCTGAGAGTGTTGCAGCGGTCTCATTTTTTATACATGAAGGTGTTCAGTCACAACTGTTTTCATTTTCTTTACTCTTCATACAGTACAGAAGCACTCTATCATACATATAATTACAATACAATACAATACAAAGCAAATAAACAAAAGAAAGAAAGAAAAAAGATTGTATGCAGTATATAGTGCACTCACAGTAATGACTCGGGATGTAAGTGCTTGTGAGGTTATTGTACTCTGATTGCCAAAATGCTCTTGTTTTGATTTTTTTTTTTAATTAAATCGTGTTTTTGGTGTTTTGGTAGTCGTAGAGCATTTGGATAACGAAGTGATGTGTCCAAACTATTTGCACAGTCCAGGACGAATGATCCCGCAAATGCAACTCTAGACCTAATCATAAAACTTTCCCGGTCTGAGGATTTCAGACAGCCAAAACCTCACAGCTGCTGCCTCAGCTGACCACATAAAAATTACACGAGTGATTTCTGACACTGGGTATTATATTAATAAAACAGCTGTGGAATCTCTGGCTTTCGGCCCAGATGTAAGGAGCGCTTTTGGTGGTGTTGCCTGTATTGTGACACCACCGGATGTGAAGAGATGGAGTGTGATGAGGCCATCTTCCCAAACACAAGGCTAAAGCATGCTATTACCATCACTCACTGCAGGGAAAGGTCCACATGAGTGGAGAACCTGTGAGAGAATGAATACAAAGAGTAAGGTGAGATGTAGAGAGGATAAAAGGAAGATAGATTTCTAAGGAAGGAGAGAGAGAGAGGGAGGGAGTGAGACACGGCTGAGCATTAAAAGGAGAGCTGGTGAAGCAGACAGGCGGAAAATAAGAGTAGAAGAATGAAGAGAGAGAAAGGAAAGGGAGAACGAGACGGAGAGTCTAAAATGCAGCAAGGACACAGACGGCTACAACAGCAGAAGTACAGTATGTCTGCTGTTGAGTCCAACCGATCAGGGTTGGTGTTTTTTTAAGAATGGATAAAGACAATCTGAGTTTAAAAACAAATTAAAAAAAATACAAAAATAGGAGATTTTACGGGAAAAAACCCGTCAGTCACAAACTACTGTCAGTTGGTGCAAACCAGAGAGTCAGGACTGGCGCAAGGAAGACAGGCGCAGAGCAGAGACGGAGAGCCGAGGACAGAGTGGGAGACAGCTCGAGCTGGGAAAAGTAACACCCTTCTGTGTTTGTAATTATGCGTTGCGTTGAGAGTGCAGGTGGGGAGGGAAGGAAAGGGCACGTGCTCAAACGGAGATGCCATCTGGGCCTGCACTGGGTGCAGAACGGTAACACTGCCCAGACCGGCAAGCCTACCTGCTGCTTCACCACACATATCTACAGACATGCGTGGCTGCACAGACATGCGCGTGTACTGTCGCATCCCGCGAATCCTATCATGTGCAAAAAGTGCACCTGCTTGGTAAACAATTGCTAAGAGAGAGCTGAGAATAGCTCGCAGTGCAAATAGACATGGCTTGGGAAAAAATATATATATAACATCCAAGCTTGGACAGGCTTCAGGCAGATATCCAGTGAAGAGATCAACCCATCAAATTTTATTATTATTATTATTATTATTATTATTATTATTAAGCTTAATACTTGCACAATAAAAAAAAAAAAAACCCGTTTAGCATGCTATACACTTTGCTGATCAATAATATACAATTCTGGAAAGCGTTTCATAAAATCATATTCAAGTGAGGCATGCTAATCCCTGCTATAAGCTAGTAAGGAGACAACCTGTTTGTTCCTGAGACATTTATAAATGATCTTACTGAACCAGTTCTACAAACAAACCTGAGCTCTGGATTGGCCACCCGCATTGGGTCTACTGTGTCATTCGGAGAACCGCTTCTCAGCACTGTAAATAACCGGTGACTCAGCGCTTAGCATTCGGCTCAGTTCATGGTTCCTTACTAGATATAGATTCTGACTAATGAAGGTTAACTTGTGCATGTGATGTGAGCGAGCGTGTATGCTCCACTTCAGGAAACTTCCTGACATAAGCACATGCGTTTAATATGAAAGGGACGATACGGGGTGATGAGATCATCATGCCGACCTAACAGCCGACGGAGCGTCTGAGATCGAGATACTTCGTGTTTGAGGACGGAGGGAGTGTCGCCATATTCAGAGAAGGAAAAAAACATACTCTCTAAGAATCCTCTGGAATTCAATGAGGCCACAAAGATTTTATCATGTAAATGAGAGTGAAGGAGAGGGAGAGGGAGAGGGGAGGAAGCTGGGAGAGGAGGCTTCCTGCATGACTGGTTTTGGCAAAGCCTCACTTCAATTAGCTCTGTGTGGTACAGTGGAGAGAGCAAGTGCGGGTGCTTCGCTGTGTCTCTAAAAGCATGAAGTACACTTTCCCTGCGGCCTGCACAGATGGATGACAACAGCATGGCTGAGTGCAGACTCATCAGAGACCGTCGTGCAGAGACGGTATTTGCAGAATTTATATGGAACCGGCAGCTATCGGGAATATTACCACGCGCCTGGATTTCCTTTACAGAGCACAAGGCTAAGAGAAGTCTTAAAGATTAATCTGAATACAACAACGCTCTTTGCGTCGAGTGAATAAAACCTGGGTAGGTCATTATCTCGATCTGCTGTGTGTGATTATTTCGACGAGATTGAAAATTCTTTCTCATCATGGGAGAACAGTACGCTATCGGTGTTTGTGAAGAATCTGAAAAGACATCCACACTGTGCATGTGAGGATCTACATGCTTGGGCTGCTCTGGCTGCCTCGGGGGGCGGTGACACAAAAGAAATGATGATTCTCTGTGCCAAGGCGCCAACATGCAGCTGAAGATGCTTCGTGCTGGGCTACACACTGGGGACAGCATATGGGCTGCTCTCTCACTGACGAGTGCGTCTCAAACTCCTCTCGGCTCGACTGTAGGGCTTCCTCTATCCTTCTTTCAAAGCACGGATCAATCCATACACACACACAAGGATATGAGACTGGGTTAAATCCACTCACGTATTGAGACACTAAAACAGAATGGGATAAATGACGATATTTGTCCACCGAATAAGACATCACTTGTTTCTATTCAAACAAATGCCAGGATAAAAGAGCCGAATACGCTCCCATCACACTCTGGATTCCAGATTCCACGCTTTAATTGTACTGCGCTCTCGGGAATTGATCCTGCAAAGGGTTAACAGAACAAGCGGCCGTGTACATCGCATGCCTTCACGATAGAAGGTCGTATTTGCTATTTGAGCTTGCCAAATGATTGATGGGCTCCTGAGCACCCTCTGATCCTTTACTAAAAGCCATATTCAGCTCTAAATCAGTACGTAGCTTTAAAAAACTGGCACATATGAAATGAACCAGGAGTCTGCACCCTCCATGAGGTCTGACTAATCAAGAGTAATTATGGCCTAAGTGTCATGAAGCTATTAATGAGGAGATTTTTTTGGGGGGCTGGAAAGTGGCGTTCTGTAAAAACTCGAGAGCACCATTAGCCTTTAACAAAGAATTAAAGTGCGCGTTTGGCCTATAAGGGGTTGCCGCTAAATCATACTAAGGAGGTGAAAAATCGATCATTACTCAGCGGCGGCTGGGCGGCTTTTTATCTGTATTAAGCACATGAGTCTAATGGATGGCACATTAGGTGGTACCACCGAGTGTCCTTTAAGAAGCCGCTGCCCGGGCCCTGAGAATGGAACGTTTGAAAATCATTTAGAAGATGGGAGATCTAATTAAACGTCTCTCCTGCACCTTGAACTTTGCGCCTGCTGATGAAGGTAAACACATCAATCTCTTTTCGTTCCTCAAGCAACAACAATCTTCAAATCCGCCCAAGCGTTCACTTACTATCTGGAGCGAGAAGAAAAATAGCCCATAGACAAAGAGCAGCCGGGCTCGCAGCAAGACCAACATGCTGACATAGTTGTTGGACACGAGGGAAGATAAGAGATAAGCCGCTTGTACACTGTATTAAAGGTTTCTGGCAATATTCACAGCAAATATAATCCTCTACCGAGGCTGTTTATCTGGACACGCTGGACAGGCTTTGGCTGGGAATACGTCCCTTTGTAGGATTAGCACCTGTAATTTAGACTAATTTAGATATGAATTGGCATTATCCTAAATCTGGAAACCCGGTCTAATGGATCGGAATTGCATGTTATTGATAGCTAATAAATGGAATACATTATCTTGAAATTGGAATTGGATATAATTTAAGCAAGCAGGTTGCCTTTTAAAGGAGAAAAATGTACAAATGGAGCTGGCCAGGAGATCAAGTGCACCTAATGTAAACATGAACATTTCTTTCATGCTCTTATATTCAGATGAATGCCACACTTTTTGTGTTGGCAGACTCTATTCATAGGCTCCTTTGCCTCTTTGCCGCTCTCTTTGAGCGAATCCAGAGTGCTAAAGACTTATTCGGCGGTCTGCGCCGACCCATTTCAATTATATGGAGTGCCTTTAAAACTACAGCTGTGAGTGCATTATAAAGCTTGACGTTGATATATTCGCTAATACTGACAGCGTCACAGGAATCCAGCCTAATAATTTGCGATAATACAGCGAGCGTGTAACAGAGGAGGAAATGGGAGAGAAAGGGAAAAAGCATGACTGATTTTCCTTTCCAAAAAAAAAAAGAAGAAAAAAAGAAAAAAAGAAAAAAGGCATCTTGTTTGTGAAAATAAACGTGACATGGCTTCACAGTATCATGACCCTGTGACCCGTATGCCACGCATGTCACCAATTTACATTGGTCTTGTAGTGTGGGGGTGCATGTGTGTATATCTGGCTTCCTCTTTCAGCTGAACTCTTTCACATCTTCGGTTAGTCTGTCACTCTGAATAATGATCGTTTAAATCCAAATAATTAGACAGATGATCTATGACCGTACGACTCTGATAAATCAAACATATCAGTGCAATAAGTGGCAGCAAAACATTTCTCAGCATGTCGCTGAAAACACAATGACACAAAAACACAAAGTGAAGGTGCGACCATATTAAATATTCACAGTGTCATAAACACACAAACGATATATATATAATGCTTTAACCAAATAGTTTGTCAGCTTAATTATAAACCATGATAACAGATTTTTTTCTACACTTGTGATACATGATTGATACATGATACAGATCATGGAGCATAATGGAAGACACGTTCATCTCATGATCTCTTCCACAGAATCCTTAACGCTGGGTGAGAGTTGTAACACAGTTGTCCACACTCATAACAACATTGATTTTAAAAGTTAGACTCAATCCATAAGGGGCATTCGTTCAATGTTATCCCATGGTCATGTGGTCACTGTTCCAGGTTTGCTTCATCAAAGTGATTCTGACTTTCAAAAACAACCTAATACTAACGTTGTTCCAACAACCACGACACTGTCATTTTAACGTGTGTTTTTACATGCGGATATATGGATGGTGCACGCGCACCGAGACTGTGCATGAGAGACGATTACCCACAATTCTGCAGCGAGAGAGAAAGAGAGTGAGAGAGAGAGAGAGAGAGAAAGAAGAACCTTTGGCTCAGTTGTGATCATGTGACACTCGGCAGACAAAGCGCATGCATACTACTCATATTGTGAGACCTCGCTTGTTAATCAAGTTAAAAATTATTACAATTTTCTCTCATCTTGCAAAACGCTCACAGACCAAGGTTCCACTGTATGTTATTGCACAATTCACAGCTGATTCACTCTAGTGACCAAGGGTGGCGTCTGATCAGGTCATTTCATCCTTCCTGTCCCCTTTCTGTTTATCTTGTATTATGTCATTCAATAATGATGCTACTGTTTGCTGTCTTCTCCGTTTCTTCTCTTAAGTACAAAATAAGACACACATGGGGATTTGTCAGTACTTAAAGTGTAACAGTCATGTCTACTCGGGTGTCTGGGGTTGTTCTTTATGTGAACCTTTTGGCCCTCGAACACTCTTATTTCTTCTTTTTAATGGTATGAAGTGAGACGGATAGCAGCAGGCTGCAGAAAGGATTACTACGGGCAACATTTTATCTAGGGACAGCATTCTGGTTAATTTAGGATAAATTGGCTTTGACCCCACTGAAACCCCTGTGAATTAATTAATTGCTCCAATTTAGTGATGAATACAACCACTTAGACTAATTGTTAGAGCCACTCTGCTCCCTGTGGGACCACTAGACGGCTTTAGAGAGAAGACTACAGCAACGATTTTATAACTCTTATCACTTTAGTGTGCCTTTTAGAAGGTAAAGTCATTAGACTCATGCTTCTGAGTGAGATGATCAGTCTATGGCTGAAATTTCCTTTTCTCTAAATCTATAAATGTGATCAATGAGCCCTGTTAGACAGCTTATTCTGTCAGTATGATGGTAGAGTAAAAGCAGAAGTTAATGTTATACTGACTACGTTAATGTTAAGATTTTTCTTATATATAATAGACCAGACCCTAGATATCTTATAGAGTAGATCACACCACAGATATTTTATATAGAGTAGATCAGACCACTGATATCTTATACAGAGTAGATCAGACCACTGATATCTTATACAGACTAGATCAGGCCACAGATATCTTATAAAGACTGAATCAGACCACCGATATATTATACAGATTAGATCAGACCTCTGATATATTATACAGAGTAGATTAGGCCACAGATATCTTATATAGATTAGATCATACCACAGATATACAGAGTAGATCAGACCTCTGATATATTATATAGATTAGATCAGACCTCTGATATCTTATACAGACTAGATCAGGCCACAGATATCTTATAAAGACTGAATCAGACCACTGATATCTTATACAGAGCAGATCAGGCCACTGATATATAGTGTAGAGCAGGACACAGATATTTTATGTACAATAAATCAGACTACTGATATCTTACACAGTAGATCAGAGAACAGATATCGTACATAGAGTAGATCGGACCACTGATATCTTATACAGACTAGATCAGACCACTGATATCTTATATAAAGTAGATCAGGCCACTGATGTCTTATTTAGATCAAACATATCAACTGCATTCAATTAGTGCTAATGCTATAGTGCATCAAGAACAATGAAAGTTTCTGCAGAGATTCAAACTAACGAGCAGTGCCAAGTGTTTATTGCTGGATCACATAAAAAAAAGCAAGTGACAGCAGATTGGTTCAGTCAACAACACTTCAAAATAGGATCCAATCCTAGAGTGCACATGTGAGTAATATAAAAGTGCAGGGCTCGCATCTCAACACTCAGTTTATTGTTTTGAGAGAAATTGTATACAAGGTATTTCTGATGTATTTGGTACACATCACACTAAGTGATGACATTGTTTGTTAAATGTCACGCTCACGCTAATAGTGGAAAAGCCGCTTGCTGCTTGAATGCGCAAATAGGCAGCTTAGCGCTGAATTTGTGGGATCTGTGTTGATTACCAAACATGAGGGAAAGCGCTGAGGGGGTCTTATTATCGCCTTTAGGGTGATTTTCTGTGTCTAACCTCACTTAAAGTTGAAAACGGAAATGGATTCGATTTGATGGTAAAGATGGAGAACATGTAAACACAGAGAAAACTCTACTGTAAAGTAACTGAACACTTTTCGTTACACTACAATGTTGGTCTCGGGACAATGTTGGTCTCTGTTCTACTGTGAGCACGATTAAATTAGTGATCACTCATTTGTAGGAATCTGAGAAGATCTATAGGCCTGTAAAACCGGTTACATATAGATTTTCATGCCATGAGGTTTGTTTTGATATGAGAAAAATGTTTATGTCAAACAATAATAATTCACTTGAGACCAGTGGTTTGTATCATATTAAAAAAGTTATGTGAATAATGAGTTGCCCATTTTAGATTGACCAAAAGAATTTCAGCACATTAAAGTAAGAACCAATAAATGTATGCAAAACAAGGGCTGACTATAGTTTTTTTCTGAAGATGAACAAGCATGGCTTTTGTTTGTGTTTATTATTTGGCTGTAGGCAGCTCACTGGAGCAGAGACTCGCTACAGGGCGAGAGACATTGGATCAGAAGAAGATGAGTTTTTACAGACTTTCATTGATTTCTTTTTATTTACCCTGTCAGCGTTCGATCCTGAACTCAGGGGGTTGCAGGTCCTCATGTTCCTGTGTTTCCTCAGGGTTCTTCTGATTTTCTCCTTTTTTCCATACCTAGTCACCTGATATGCTGTGGTGTTACCAGGATCTTAGTGAAGGATCCTTTGGGTGCTGTATGTTGCTGGGAGAGGCTCGTGGGTTTTGGATCAGACTTTTTTCCCGGCCCATCCCCTGTGCGCTTGATTAGATTGAGCTCTTTGCCTGCTGGGACTCCATTGAATTTTTTTGTCAATTTCCGCCGCATTCGCTTTTCTGTGTGATCGGGCTGGCGTTTGGTCCCTGCACACACGGGTGAGCGTTGACTGCCCATGATCAGTGTTAGTCACTTGACCTATCAGTGGTCATAATATTGCTGATCGGCGTATGAGCAAGGTGATTTGGAGATTTCTCTGCTTTAATACCAAATTCAATACTGTATCATGTCTGGATGCTGAGATATGGCCAGTGAGAATTTATTTACAAGGAATAAAACATAGAAGGTATTATTTAATTTTTAAAAAATCTTTAAACGAGGATTCTTTGAAGTAGTAATAAAGAGGGAACCATGCATGTTTTTAATTACAACTGGAATAACAGACCTGGATAGTGCTTTAAGAGCATTAAAACAATGTTTGGGATTAAAACTTTAAACCTTCTTGATATGGTTGAAGGATCAGGAAGATAAAGTAAGTAGTATTTTTGCCAAAATCTAAAAATCTAAATTTTATACATTTCACTAACCAAACTAACCTGTGCAACTTAATGACTGCCTTGATATGACGTGTGCCACAAATGTGTGTGAGCTGTGCTCTAGATCTACAGTAGCCCTGACCAGAATAAAGCACTTACTGCAGATTAATAAATAAATGACTGAAAACATAATCTTTAAAGACGGACGGAGAGAGACGTACGTGTTCCTGCTCCATGCGTAATCGTACTAGGTTCCTTTGTTTAAAACAAATTGCCCTTGTCTGAACCTTTAGGCTTGCCTTATTTGACAGTATTTGCACTCCATCACTATCACAAGTACAAAAACAGGAAAAAAACAAAGATAAAATTAGTTTACAAAAAAAATTTAATAGCTTCACAAAACAGGCTTTTTTTTTTATTTGCAAATGTGAGACGATTTTTTCCCCCTGATATTTTAAAGGTTAGTTAAGTAGGAATACTTTAGAGGGTGATTAGTCCAAAGATTTATTCTACAAGCTGCATTGAGCTATTGAGTCTTACACTGGCTCAGAGCCACAAATCCACTTCCTATTATAATTCTTTCGACTGTGGCAGCACCTCTGCTCGCTTCTACTCTGCATTCCGGGTGCTGCGCTAGGGGCAGCGGGTGCTCTCTTGATTAAATTCATCACCTTTATTATGGTGCAAAATGCACAGCTCGGCATGGCTGACTGCTCCTGTTGCTCATTGAGGGCATTCATCTGCACTAACGGGGGACGGGGAGTTTACGCTTGGACTGTGTATTGGCCTACACGCATCACGTCTGCTCCACATGACTGCGCAGCTCACAGCTAACATGGCAGGGCCGGTCACAGCGCTCGGATCGACCCGCAGAACGTCACCGGTACAGAATCGCACGTGTCTGAAGGCAAAAATAGCAGTCTGGTTTTATTTGCAATGTAGTGTCAAGTGTAAAGACTCCACACAGGGTTTGGAAACCCAGGTTCTAACTCCAGTGGCAGCCTTAAGGAAAAAATAGTGCATGGTCAATAGTCAGATGAGATCAGATAGTAAAAACAGGGTCGGTAAACATGAGCTATAGTTTCTATTTTGATCTACGATATTACCAGTGGGACTAGAATGAAAAACATAATACACACACACACACACACACACACACACACACTCACAAACTCGCATGCTCCCACACAGAATATTGCCATACACAACACACCGCAGGGGATATCACATAAACAGTTCACGCACTGTTTGCAAACTGCTCGCTGTCCTATCGATGATGCCAATGATTTTTTTATGATACTCGGTTTTCTGTTTTCATTCCACACTTCTCGATGATATACTGAAAACCCCCAGACTCCTACTATCTTTTTATTGTCTTTTAAATTTGTCTGTCAGCAATCAGTA
>JAOVVB010000041.1:8977079-8989462 GCA_028570985.1 Heterobranchus longifilis
AGGGTGGGAAGAGTTGACGCGCGCGCGCACGCACACACACACACACACATGTGCACAGTGCTGAGTGCTGTGACTCAGTTGATCGTATATTCCATAATGACCACACGGTCTTTTCTAAACGTCATACAATTTATTGTCATCACTTGCAGTCTGTGTAGGAATATATGCCTAAAGTAGTGCACTTGTCACACACACACACACACACACAGACGCACACACACTATATGGACAAAAGTATTTGGCTAAACCTGCATACAAATACCTATTCTTGGAAGGCTGGCCACAAGATTTGGTGTTTTTGTAGGAATTTATTCTGTAGAGCATTTATGAGGCCAGGCACCGATGTTGGACAAGAAAGCCGTTCCAGTTCGTCCCAAAGGTGTTCAGTGGGGTTGAGGGCAGGGCTCTGTGTGGGCCAGTCAAGTTCTTCAACTCCGAACTCATCAAACCATGTCTTCAGAGTCCTTGCTTTCACTGGGGACAAGAGGCTTAATGAAACACCTGAATTCAATAATTAACAGGTTTCGCCTAATACTTTTGTCCATATAGTGTCCACACACACACACACACACACACACACACACACAAACATAGAGCTGTGTGTGGAGCAGTTATGAAATGAGTTACTTTGAGTTGCAAGTGGATGTTATTATACCCTGAGTTGGGAAACGTTCCCAACTCCCATCACTCTAAATTCTAAATAAGTGATCTGTTTCTGATATATAACCTATAAATACCTTATCTTTTACACATGTTGATCTTTAGCTGGACTGTAGTGATTTAAGCTATTAAGAGCTATACTTAGTCATACAGTAATTATATGTTATGGGCAACTTGAGTAAAATATCCTATGTAGGTCTAATAATTACACCACATGTTGAAATGTGTACATTTTCAATTTATAGATCCATATATTTATACCCAACCATCTTTTTATGGAAAGGGAAAAGGTTTTACTCAGTTAACTATGTGTTGTTGTTATTTTTATATTTCTATATGTCTTTGCAAATTATGCAGTATACCAGTAATCTCAACAGGGGCATCGATGGCTCGGTGGTAAGACTTCTGCCATGCGGGAGGCCCTGGGTCGCTTTCCAGCCACGTCCCTAAAACCCAGCAACTGATGCGTCAGGGAACCCCTAGTGCAAATGGAAGGGTTGAGTAAGAAAGGTCAAACCCTTGCTAAATCAAAATGTGCAAATCATAAACGACCCACTGTGGTGTCCCCTACGGAGAGAAGCTGAAAGAAGGAAATTAGAAGAAGAACAACAACCAGTAGTGTTAACAATAACTGTCATCCACTGAACAGGAAATAAATGAGCTTTTCAAAACCGAGATGTACATAATTTTCTTACTCCCAATTCTCAAGTCATTGAATTAAACCCATTTTATCTGCAGTGCGGGACTGAACCACTCTCACCTCTGATCACGTAGACGTCATACCGACAGACTATGCATTCGTATCCTTTTGGCAAACTGCATGGGAATGTCTACGATACTGTGAGAATGTGAGAGAAAGAGACAAAAGTGTGATAGAGTAAATGCCAGGGAACATCAGAATGAATCATGGTTAAAATGGAGCATTTATCTCAATGGAGAACTTGAACAGAAAAGTGCTAAGCACTGGGCACAGAGGCTCACTAAGGCACAGTGAATGGGCGCTGCTAGTTCAGTGTTGTTACAGAGCCTGTTCCGCACAGTTAATGAATTAAAGGGGCATTTTATACTGGTGGTGCATAGAACAGGCAAGCGAATTAATGAGTTAAACAAGAATTAAGGTTTACATTCCTATATAGATTCTGTAATAACTGCATATGTAATCACTGTAAACAATTATGTAAACATTTTAACAATAACATTTTCTTTACTTTTAAACCAAATTAAATGTTATATTGTTGCTTGAATGATGATTTTTTTTATGTTTGTGCTAATTGGTCAAATATTTCAGACAAGCTGGTTATGTATTTTATATAAAACAACAAGTTGTACAGTTTTTTCCCCATTGTAGTCCTAATCTTGTAACTCATTTGGTATATTATAAACTATGCAGTATTTCTATCTGTAAAGTGCACATCATGCACAACAAACACACAGACATGAGTTACCAATGCTTCAAATCCCTTCATTAGTACAGGTTAGTATATATACGTTAATTGGCTTAATGTTTTCTCTCTTCTTTTGTTATGCAAAATGTTTCCCCTGCTCAGAGCTGCCTGGCTTTTAGAAAATGGCTGCAAAAACAATCGTTCCAGTCTCTGTTTGATTTCACATATTGGCCCATCAGTTGCTTTCACGTGAAGAAAAAAAAAAGAGAAAGTGCTGGAAAACAAAGCCAGAGAGAATGTGTGAAAGGGGCTGTGAGGTTAGGGGAAGGAGGGCAAGCAGCCCAGTCCCTGACGGCACGGAAACAAATCACCGTTCAGAACAGGAAGGGATTGTCCAGGTCCTGCCCAGCACCTTTTCATCTTTTGTAGAGACTGGTGCTTTCTCATGCAGATTGCCTTGGATGAGGAGGCCTGTGTTAGGGTGTCTCTCTCTCTCTCTCTCTCTCTCTCTCTCTCTCTCGGGTATTTACCCCAAACCCTTCCTACTGAGACATGCTGCCCCCCTTCATTTGCAGCTTCCAATCCAGTGCTCTATTCTCAGTCATTTACCCGGTGACAGAAGGCTTGTGTGAGAAAATCAAGAGATAGCATTAATGAATGCATTCCTATACACATGCATCCTGAATCCCGGCAAAGCTTAAAGAAACCTCACTTTCGTCTGCTATAACCTTACCGAAGTCTCTCGCTCTCAACTCTCTATTCCTAAACTTCAGCCAACTCCCTGCCCAGCACTTTTGCCTCTCTCTGCTTCCGCTGCATAGATCCCATTATAAGCCCCCTCCTTCGTGACTTCGTCTGAGCCAGCATGTTGGGGTGATCCGAAAATAAAAGCACCCCATAAACCGATGAAACCAAATCCATTTGGTGACAAGACCATCCTTACCATGGATATACAATATTTATTCATAGCATGGTATCATCTGACAAAATTAGCTACAGAAATAGTTTTATTTAAATCTAAGACCAATTAAATGAATGAAATGAATGTTTTGTTATATTATAGAAAATATGCAAATGCAATAACTCAATGATTTTGATTTCACAAACATATGGAGTTATTGATACAGTCAGCCTGAGTACAATTGGAAAATGACCATAAAATATCAATAATAATAATTTCACACTAACTGCCTCCAAGGCTCATTACCACTACAAAGTATTTGGAAATGCATTATTAAATTTGACCTTGTTCCATAAAATTAATCCAGGCATTATTTTTGGTGGAAGGTGTCATTTTTAGACATGTGTACGTCTTTAATTCAGGTAGACTTGTTCTGTTTTTTGGAATAAACTTTGCTCAGCGAGAAATCTGACACAAGCCCATAGGTTCTCCCGATGGGCTTGTCTCTAGTTTTTTTTTTTTTGTCGGCTACTGGGTCCTTTGTGTAAGGGCTGAACTGGGTGCTAATTTGACGCGCTGCAAAGATAAAAAGGGGGAACTCATGGTCGTTTCAGCATCAGAGGATTGGAATGTGGGCTATTTAATGCAGGAGTCAATCCCTCTTGGTCATGGACAGTTCTCCCCCTCCAACCAAACCCCTCTCTCCCTGCAAAACGGCCGGGACCGCCTCGCTAAATAAATAGAGAAGTAATTAACAGGGCATTGAAAGGGAAGGCTTCTACCCATAGGACATATCATCACAACTAACATGGTTGGGTGAAAGTGAAAGAAAGGGGTTAGTAGGGTAGCAAACAACGTGGGGATTTAAAGAGTGATACAGAAAGAAAAAGTGGGAAAAGAGCAGCGGCAGAGAGCTAGAGAGAGAGAAAAACGGGGCAAAATGGCCAGAATAGCAAAAGATATATCAAAGTGTATATGTTAGGAAAAGAGAGAAAAAAGAAAGCAGAAAACAGGAGAAAAAGAACAGACAGGCATATCTTAAGGCAGGATGGATTTAAAAGGCACATAGCAGGGGCTGAGGTTTATTTGAAAGAGCTTAAGGACATTTTTGACTGAGGATACAAATTTTGAGTGCTCCCTGTGTCAGTATCCACCCCATCTTCACCATTTCAGGCCTTTGGCTGAAGGTCAGATGCAACTCTTATGTAGTCATTTGTGCAAATAAATATATGAGTATTTAATGCTTTCAAAGTTGTGTACTTTATAAGTTGTGTAATTGTTTAAGACTTTTTAAGACCTTTTTTGGATTGAGGCATGAAGACCTTTGATGATTTGTGCTTCCTTTTATCAGGCCATGCAGTGAAGTCTTTTTAATCAAATAATCTGATATCCACAATCACACTTTGTCTTGAAACTATTTATGCTTCAGGTAATGGGTGGATTATATGGATTTGAATAGACATGGACCTGCACTGGCATTAACATAATCCATTTATCAAATGATTTACATTACAAACCCCCCCCCCCCCCACATAAATGCTAGGGAATATCTTACTCCCCTTCATCCTGTAGAGAATTATTCACTAATTTATTGTATGAGAACTTAATTATGTTCGTGTTTACTCAACATCCTGACAATTCGTTTGCACATAAATGAACATGTGTAATGGTTTGTGTACAAATGAGTCTGTGTGCAGGAATGTCTTTGTTTCCATGATGCATGGATTTCTCTGGTCGATCTCTTGGTATCTGCGGAGGGTGCGTACAGTCTGAAAGGACAGTGACTGTGCTGGTCCAGCAGAGACAGAGAGAGCGATTGTTCTCGGAGAGCAACACTAGGCACCATTGTAACCTGCCAGGGACTGGAGCACAGAACCAGGACACAATGACAATTAGCGTACTTCCAACATGGAGACATCACCACGACGGCTGCTCTCAAAGAGTCATATAGATAACAAGGCCTCCTCCCCTCTGCTCCAACAGAGGCAAAATAGCCCAGTGGTGTGCCACAGAGTGACCCACAAAGCTGAGACAATCCTTAGAAACTGTTTCCACACAAACTACACAAATCGCTTTAGGACTAATAGCACAGGTCTGCTAATGGAATGCTAATGGAATATAAAAAACACCAATTATTATTCACTCACTTCTTCTCTATACCACTTATCCTGGTCACAGGAAGCGTGGAGCCTATCCCAGGGGACTCGGCTTACGAGGCAGGAAGGGGTGCCATCCCGTCACACAAACAAGCACACAAGCACACACACACACACTGCAGGTAATTTGGAAATGCCAATTACCCTACTCAGCATGTATTTGTAAGAGGAATCAACCAAGCATGAGGAGAACATGCAAACACAGACCTGAGAGTGGACTTAAACCCGCAACCCTGGAGGTGCGAGGCCACAATGCTAACCATTTCACCACTATGTCACCTAATTATTATTCAGTTAAGCACAATTACTCTTATACTTCTAATATACCACTAATTTATGTATTTAAAAAGTCATTATTTGTACGAATCAGTTATGTATGGGTTTTTAGCGGTGTAACACATAGTTTTTTATGTTCATGTTTAATCAGGACATTAAACACTGGAAAACAATAGAATGTTTAACCAAGACATCTGCCCATCTATCCATCCATCCATCCATCCATCCATCTATCCATTGTATAAGTTTTATAAACTCCTCAGATTGATGTGAAAGTCCCACATCAAGAAACTGTTATTTGTAGCTGACAACAATAGGCATCTAATGATATTTTAGCAGATTTTATTTGAATTCTTGTGCATCTTAGATTTAGACACACAACAGAATTATCTGAAGCTGGAACCACTCATAGAGCATCTGGAGTCTTTTTAGCAGCATTTAATTATAATGACTTGATTAATGATTTCTCAGAAAAGTTTTCTTTTAGTCAGGATTTGTTCAGTCTTTCAGAACTGTCATTTAAGACTGATATTCTGCCATGTGCAAACCACGTAGTCTGAATACCTCTGTAAATAAAATTTATGAATAGAAATTTTACCGTTTATACTGAAATATAGTAGACATCTGGTTTTATTTTGGAGCTCAGTTAGTCGGTACAGTATATAGGCTGGCTATATTTTTAGAATTTTAAAACAAGAAAGGAAATGTGCAACCTTTTTACTATTTGATATTAAAGATATCGCACAATTATTAGTTCACTTTTATATTATTTTGTTGCTTAAACTATTTCCTTGTTGTTGTTTTGTTTATTGCATTCAGTGAATTAACTGGATGATGTGATTTCATATCTAATTTCCCCCAGTTTGGTATGCGTTGATCAGAAGCACCAACAATGAGGTATAAAGTCAATCCAATTGTGATTTTACATCAAAAGTGATACCTTAGGAAAAGCATGTTTAAACAAGGGACTGTCAGTTACAGTTCACCAAAAAGTTTATGAAAAGCCTTGTCCAAAACAGCCATGAACTTTTATTGTGTCCTCTGTGATTTGCATCAACGCCTTGTCAAACATAACCTGGGAAGATATAAGAGCAGAGAGACAAAGCAGCTCCCTTTTATTTGCACGGCAACAGACCCGTCTGTCTCCCGTCTCCCTCTGTCTATGTGTTTCCAAGTGAATGTCTGCTGCCCGTAAAAACCAAGGGGCCATGCTGAGTGGCGCACACATACCCCAGTTTGTACTGCAGCGACCAGGATAATTTATTATTTAGCATGTATTAATACATTTTCTTCACTATATTGATAAATTAAACCTAAAGCAAACATTACATCATTATTCATTAAACCTGGTCATGTACTGTACCTCTTTCTGGCCCAAACAATCATACATAATAAATAAAACAAAATACAGTGCTGAGTGTTTGTGGAGCATTTTGTTAATTTATATATATATATAAAAGTATTAAGCCTCGAGTTTGCTAGGGATTAATGCTACAAGCTTGCCAGGCCTTTTGGAAGATTCTTCCATTCTTCTTGGCAGAATCTTTAAAACTCAACCAGGTTGGATGGGCAGCATCGGTGCACTGCCATTTTCAGGTCTCTCCTGAGAATGCTCTATTGGGTTCAGGTCCAGATTCTGGCTGTGTCACTCCAGGACTTTAACAGAGCTGTTCTGAAGACACTCCTTTAAACAGTTGACCCCAACCTGAGAACCTGAGCACTTCAGAGAAAGTTTTCACTCAAGATAGCTCTTTATTTTGTGTCTCCCAGTTCCAGTTACAGAAAAAGTATTCCCACGGCATGATGCTGCCACCTCCGTGTTTGACTGTAGGGAAGGTTTTAACAAGGTGATACAATGTGCCTGATTTCCTCGTTCCAAATCCTTGTTTCCTCATTGTGTCATCAGACCAGATTATTTTGCTTCTTATGGACTGTGAGTTCTTCAGGGGCTTTTGGCAAACTCCCAGTGGGCTGTCATGTGCCTTTTAGTGAGGAATGGCTTTTGTCTGGCCACTCTACCATTAATAGTGACACTTAGGTTCTTGGTTGCCTGTCTGACCAAGGCCCTTTGTCCCTAATTATTTAGTTTGGCTGGGCGTCCAAATCTGGGAAGACTGTTGGTTGTTCCCAGTGTCTTCCATTTCAGTATGATGGAGGCTAAAGTGCTCTTGGGCACTTTAAATGCTGCAGAAACGTGCTTGTATATTTTTCCAGATCTGTGCCTTGACTCAATCCTGTCTTGCATATCTACAGATAATTCACCCCTTCTCATGGATTTTCGTTTACTATGACATACCCCAATATACTGTTTGATCATATATAATTATTTATAATTATGTCCAAGAATTATTAATTCATTTAAGAATTCATTAAGTCACAGATAGACTACAATCACATTGCAGAAGCATCTCAAGGACTACTGATATGAGCAAGATGCAACAGAGCTCACTTGCTAATGTAATAACAATGAGTGTGAATACTTGTGGTATTTCAGTCTTAAGTTAACAAAACACTCTAAACACTTGTTTTTCCTCTTTGTCATTGTTAGTATTATGTGGTGAGAAAAAAGGATATGAATCCATTTTAAGATGAGTGTGAAATAACAAAATGTGAAAAAACTTGAAAGGTTCGAGGAACTTTCTTTCGGCACTCTAATTATAAAGCATGCCTCCTTCAGACCTAACTACATGATACTAATAATTTCAATTAAAAACGACTGCAATGATAATCCTCTTAGTCCCTCATTTCTTCTGTTGAAACTTTTTTAAAACAGTTGATTTAATTTCAGATTATTATTTGTTCCTCATCTTCTATGACATTTTTTAAGGATACCTAAAAAGAAATCTTCAGTTTAAGCGATCTCAGACACAAGCAATCTGACTCTGCTTCCCTGCAATTCATTTGTTGTTCCCTTCATTTATGTCTTTCATTGCATTTTGCATAACTGTAGCTGTCATAAAGTCTTCGGATGTGGTGTATTTAATTCTGTCTAAAATCATTGTCTGATGTATGCGTATAACATCTAACCATGGGACTAGTAGGTTGGACTTGGTCTGGTGATAAAACCTAAAATCTTCAGAATCACGTTCCTTCCTTTCATTTTATCCAGTAGTCATTGGTATACACCAAATGAGGACCAGTGCAGGTGCAGGGGAGCAGAGAAAACATGATCTTTCACTCATAATCCCATCCTAATCCAGTACATGCAAAATTCCCATCAATACGCTTGCATTTTATTGTCTGTCAGGGAAGATGTGGTTAGACAGGACCAGAGTGGAAGACATTATCCAGCTAATCCAAATTCAATGTTAAGGCAATCTGTTTTCCTCAGATCACCTCAGTCTACTCAATCTCCCAGCAGTCTCAAAAGACTGATTTCTCCTGATGGGCATGGGACACTACAGTGCAAAAAACAAAGATCAGACATTTGAGGATGCCGAGTGAATTGTTCCTCTATGTATCAGGGCTTGTTCATTTTTTGTGTCAGTGAAATTAGAAAACATCCAGAGTCTTGGAACAGTTTGACAGTAATTGTTTCTGCAGGTTCATCTTCCTCATCTTTTTTAATGAAACAATAATACAGATTAACATTAATATCAGTTAAAATGTATCTAATCCTGCTTCATGGAAGATGCCCTACTGTAGGTGTACACCGAAAAGTCACATGTAGTTGCTTTTTTTCCCTGCTTTGAAGACATTTGTTGTGGAAGAGAAAGTGCAGCAGCATCAAACTGCTGTCTGCCTTCCCGGAGATGTCTCATTGAGCTTATGCAGTGTTGTGTCTTTATTGCACACAAACATCTGCACAGAATGTTCCAAGCGGAGGAGGAGAAAGCCTCTGGGTGGGTCTCAGCAGCTGCTCAAAGGCCTCAGCAAGCAGCCAAGTGTGCCTGCTGAGCCAGAAGGACGGAGCAGAATGCTGGGGTGTGGGCTTGTGGAGGAGGTTTTGCCTCAGTGGAACTGCTCTGGCAGAGATGATTCGCTCATCACAGCCTGGAGCTAGAGGTCACTGGGAGGAGAGGTCACTTCTGCAGCTCAACACTGCTGGGACCTGAAGGCTTAGGAACACATATTCGAAGCTTTGTGCTGAAACGTTGGACGATGCAGCTCTAAAGCAGCTCTCTAATCACGGTGGTCACCATTACTGTGGAGCTCAGTAGCATTACAACTTTGAAGTTCATTCATGAATCTTGGTATTGTCATGCACTTGGATGCATTTAGTCTAGACTGTGTATGATATTCAGTGTGGGAATAAATGATGACATATTTGTTATTGGTAGAAGTTAAAAAATAATTGCTGTTAATGCTCTATACCTGCCCATGTAGCTGTAATGGACTCTCATTATCAGGTGCTTTCATTATTAGTCCTGTATAGTCCATTCATGCATAGTCAAATAAGAAAGGCAGATGCAGAGGGAGATGTTCAAGTCAAACTAGGACTTTGAATTCCTTTATTTCTCTATAGAATCCACTGCTACATTAATGCACTTATCTTACCTTTTCATTAGTGCTTGAAAATCGTTAAGGTAGAAAATTTTCTCAGTACGTGTGCCACGATCAGACCGCCTGCTTCATGTCTGAAACGCTGGTCTCCTTTAATAGACCAAACATGGAAATGGCTTAGAGCGAGGTCGGATTGTATTGAGGATGTGGCAATAACTCACAGCCCATTTCCTGTACTGTGCAAGTGGTGTTTGTGAATGATTGTGTTAACAGTTCCCACAGACAAATGTGTCACTTCCACAAGGATGTTCAAGGATCAGGCGTTCCACTCTCTGAATGTCCAAGGGAACAACTGCTGTGGGCTCCAAGTCACATCGGCCAGGGAAGATGCATCTAGCTAGATCAACTCTCGCACAGTGTTAATGCTGGCAGGTATTTATCCCACCAAATGTCAGTTAATACCTTTGTTACATGTTAGCTATTGGCCAGAAATGGTTGTTATAACATTAGGAAATATTGTTAAAGTCAACGATGATAAAATGACCCAGAGTTTTATATGATGTGGAATTCAGATTAATGTTCTTAATTTGGTTAATTTAGCAGATTTTGACTAACTGCTGGTGTGGTCCCAGGTTGTTTCATTCTCTCAGCTATGTTGATCTGGGTCTTTATTTGGACTTGGTTAATTATAGTTCAGACTTATCTCATGTGTTCCTGAACACAAAAGAACACGGCTCTACTCATGTTATTACTAAGGCCCCCATGAGCTAGATTTATTGTTTTAGAAGAAACCCCAAACCTCTGTAGGGTAACCTGTGGTGCTTTGGGACATTTGGTTGGCACTGTGTTAAAATTCAGAGCCCCAGGAAACTAGCAGAGTTGTGTATCATTTGAACATCTAATTAAACAGCTTGAATAGTGTTTAGAATTTGATTTGGAGTTGAGAAATGAATCAAGGCCCTCTGAGAACCCACTTTTGTTCTTCTTTATGTGTTTGAATTTATGAGAGAAAATGACTGACACCCTTATACTAAAACTGTGAGCAAGAATCTTTTACTTTGAACCAATAAAGCTTCACCTCTGAGGTCAGTTAATGTGCAATACATTCAATATTGCTACACTATATGGACAAAAGTATTTTGTCAGTGACATTGTGTCCACATACATACACTTGAATATGGTGTTAGTCCCTCTTTAGCAGCTATAACCGCTTCAACTTTTCTTGGAAGGCTGTGCACAAGATTCCGTAGTGTTTCTGAGGGAATTTGTGCCCATTCATTCTGTAGAGCATTTATGAGGTCAGGCACTGATGTTGAATGAGAAGGCCCTGCTCGCAATCTCTGTTTCAGTTCGTCCCAAAGGTGTTCGAATGGGTTGAAGTCAGGGCTCTGTAGGACTGCAGGCCAGTCAAGTTCTTCCTCAACGAACTCATCAAACCATGTCTTTATAGTCGTTGCTTTGTGCACTGGCGCTCAGTCATGTTGGAATAAGAAAAGGACTCCCCCAAACTGTTGCCACAAAATTAGAAGCATAGCATTGCCCAAGATGTGTTGGTATGATGAAGCATTAAGATTGCCCTTCACTAAGGATAAAAGGCCTGCTTGAAACACCTGAATTCAATAATTAACAGGTTTGACCAAATACATTTGCCCATATAGTGTGAATTAAAATGTGTTATATATAGTCTCTACACATATTGGCAATTAAGCAATTATTTACACACCAGATCTGTTAACAGAAGTTTATCATGAGTGAGAGAGATGACTTCATGTGTCTTTACAAAAAAATGGCCATCATGTAGATTGTGTACTGTGTATGGAGACTTTTGTGGCATCCTGTATAATCATGTTTCCATCCAACAAGCTTATCTAAAGTAGATTTGGTGTCACAGATAATAGACCACCATCTAATAACCTGTCAGCTTTTTCCTTTAATTGCCTTTTCTTAACTCTCCTGGCTTTCAATCGAACTAAAACGACCTCCACGTCAGAGCACAAATATACATGGCATTTAGTGTCAGTGGCTTGACAAGTCATTGTTACCCGAGGTTAGGCCATTCTTGTGCAGATATTAGACTTAGTTCATAAATCATGGTTGGGTGAGCCACTGGGAGTGAGATAGCTATTTGTGGCTCGCTGTCCATGGATGCATGCTGTCAGTGCGGACCAGGAGCAGGTGTGCCCTTGTCAGAGGGGGATGGGTGTGAATAGCCAAAGTAGACTGATGGTCCTATTGGGGACATTCTAACCCCAATACTAGACATCCTGTCTATCCAATCTCCACAGAGTGCTTGCGAATTCATAGAACAGGTAAAGAAAAGAGTCCTTAAACCAGAAACCATTTCCTTATGAAGGTGAAGCATTATTGTATAGGAAAACCACATAAAATAAATGTTGAAATTATTATTAAAATGTTTTAATGTTCTACTCTATTTAAGAAAGCATATATGTTCCTATATACTCGAATGATGCAGATGTACACAGGTACAGAGCAGATGGAGCTAAAACACTGTCTGCATGTCTCTACTAATTAGCGTGATTAGGATGCCAGTGGATCAGCCTA
>JAOVVB010000041.1:8996603-9013763 GCA_028570985.1 Heterobranchus longifilis
CGGTTTCCTCCCACAGTCCAAAGATATGCAGGTTAGGCTAATTGGCGTTCCCAAATTGCCCGTAGTGTGTGAGTGTGTGTGCCCTGCGATGGATTGGCACCCTGTCCATGGTGTACCCTGCCCCAAGTCTCCTGGGATCGGCTCCTGACCCCTGCGACCCTGAATACAGGATAAAGCGATGTAGAAGATAAGTGAGAGAGTGAGTATGTAAAGCTGCTTTGCGAAAATGACAATTGTTAAAAGCGCTATACAAATAAATGTGAATTGAATTGAATTGAACTATGCGAATAACAGCATAGATGAATGACCTTGTAACCCCTATCTGTGTAGAGACTGTAAATGTCTCCGCTGAAACCAACTAAACATCTTTTTTTATTGAATATCTTAGCCTTATATAAATACATTTTTGTAGCATTTAATTATCAAGACTTGATTGAAACAAACCAAATTACACTTTTTAGGTGCATTGATAGGCCTGTTAAACATGACTATATGTTATCCTTTTGCAATTGATTAATCTATTTCTGCAGGCATGAGACCTCTGGGAGTGGATGAGTTTGTTGAATAAGCACTACACTGTGTTTTCCTGTGTCCCCCATGCCTCTAACGCTGATGTAATAACAGAATGGTTAGATTTTACAAAGACATTTCTTTATTTACTGTGGAGAATACACAGCACAGACCAGCTCACCAGTGTGTTTAGACTTAATCTTTCTCATTGATCGGCTTATGTACGATTTTTAGCCCCAAAACACAAAACGCAACTGATTTCGTGTTTTTAAATGTTACAAAATATCACAACAAATGCCAGTTTCATTCACTTTCAGTAACTGCATTATTCTGGATTTGGATTTGGTGGATTTGGAGCATGTCCCAGTAAAAAGTAGGCAGGAGAATTCACTTTGGATGGGGTGATAGTCCATCAAAGTGCACCACGCACGTGGACACGCACACACGCACACACGCACACACACACACACACACACACACACACACACACACACACACACACACAGTGTATCCAGTTCACCTACCTGGTTACCCATAAGAAATTTTACTATGGTATGTATGGTATTATATAACTGTAGTATATGCCATAGTATACCATATACCATGTGGTACTTCAGACATTACCATGGTAGGCACCACTGGACTTCTAGAGTACCAGGGTACGAACTATGGCACTTCAGTGCTATGGTATGTCCCACCATACTTTAGTGAATACAATAGTAAGTACTGTGGCACTTCACTTGGTACAGTGGTACAGTAGTACTGTGGTGTGTACCACCTTACTTCAGTGAATACCTTGATACTTATTGGGTACCACAGTGGCTACCAAAGTTCAGCAAGTATCTACTATGGTATGTTTGTACATACTATTATACCATATTAGACAAGCTAGTAGACATGCATGTTCCATGATGTACATGATGTGTACATGATGTGTACATGAACCATGTGCCATAGTGTATAGCACATGTGCTCTATCTGCAAAGATACCATGATAGACCATTGAAAGATTCAGTTAGACCATTGTATCTTGTATCATGGTAAAATTTCATATGGGTGTATTGGAGTGAAGGGAAAACTTTTTAATTTTCAGAATAAAGATGATACG
Organism: Heterobranchus longifilis; assembly: GCA_028570985.1. Taxonomy (NCBI): domain Eukaryota; kingdom Metazoa; phylum Chordata; class Actinopteri; order Siluriformes; family Clariidae; genus Heterobranchus; species Heterobranchus longifilis. Next base: position 8,998,222 of record JAOVVB010000041.1, read on the forward strand.
GAGTAAAAACTCCAAACAAGAAAATGTATTTCTCTTCTAAAATATGAGTGAGTTTAGAGTGTATAAATATGGAGCAAATATGTTTAGAACACTTTTTTCTTTCCAATCAAGAAATATTTTGTATTAGGTTCCATCCATATTCAATATTCAGAAATCAGAAAAACATTTTACGTAGAACTGTGGGGCAATTACAGCCCGCTTCTCGTGATGCGCCTGCCTCACCTCCTGTGATCATTTGCTGCTAACACCACTAATGAAGGACCGATTTAGTCCTGTGCAAGTTAATGAAGAACCTTCCCACGGCAGCCTCTTGTCCAGAAAAAAAGGCTCTCCCCCTGCATTCAGGGACTAAAGTTTTAACTTTTAGTGACTTTGCTCTTTTCCCTGTCAACACATGAATGTTTTTAATTAGGCAGAATTGCTTGGTTTTATAGGACTGCTTCAGAGATCGGTGTGAACAAGTGTCTTAGTCAGCACTGCATGTTTTAAATTTGGTTTCTGAGCAACAAAAATGCATCAAAATAAGGTTGTATACTGCAGTGTGGTCAGTACACTCACGTTTGTGGAGCTGTGCCTGAACATACATCCGCTGAACTTTTTCTCACTTCCTCGTCTACGTCAAAGTGTGTTCTGCTTTCTAGTTCTGCTCTCTATGTGCAATCTATCTTAAGCAGTGCTTTATATACTGTGTGTGTGTGTCTTCTTACTCTCTATGGTTACTCACATCTACCATGGGATTTAATTAGCCCCCTACAGGCAGATGTGTGACATGCCTTCAGCACTCCCTGATACTGTAGCAATCAGTTCAATCGTCCACATTGAGCAGTCATGAGGTCACCTTGTCAACGCAGTAAAAAAAGCTGTCTTTGATTCACAAGGACATCATGCACCAGAAGTTGGTAGGTACTTTATTTCTTCGTAACACACTCTCATCGGCCTCCCTTAAAAAATACAACTCGCAAATGTATTGATTTGGACATGTGCAGGAATCACATGTCCAAGTCAATATTCTTTGTATGGATTGACTATCTAGCATGATGGGCATTGGAGGCTCAGTGATAGGCGTCTCTTCTTCCATAAGGAAAGCCTGAGTTCCTGCCCAAACCCCAGCCACTGGGTGCAGTGCCGGTGCCAAGCCTGGATAAAATGGGAGGGTTGCATCAGGAAGGGTGTCTGGCATAAAATCTGTGCCAAGTTATATTGCGGATTGTATGGTCCGCTGTGGCGACGTCTTGACTGGAGCAACTGGAAGACACAACAATTAACTATCTAAAGCAAGAGAAAAAAAAATGCTTTGTTCACCATTTCCTTTAAGTGAAACTGAGTTAGTTTGCAACACCTTTATATGAGCAAATTCTATTCCTGAAGACAATACTAAAACTTCTCCAGTTTGCCCAAAGCCAGCAGCTCAAAATGACTTTTCCCATAAAGAGTTTCCTTAAGCAGGGTTTTTATCATCTGACCTTCACTTGGAGTCAGAGTTTGCCAGTGGTATACGTTTCTGCTTGCAGACACTCAGTGCTGAAACGGGACACGAGACTGACTATCAGATAATCTCTACAACAGCTGATCATAAATGATGTCACCACAGAGTGAAGTAGTGGCACATGCCACAGCTGACTTTGACCTCTGACCTTTTAACTGATCCTGAAGTCATTCTGCATGAATTAGTATATAAAGGCAATAAATGATTTTAAAGTTTTAAGAAACATTAAAGGAAGAACAATCACAAAAAAACATTATCAATTATGTTTAACCTCACATTTTTCTCTCAATCTCATCTAATGGGACTAATTCTAAAATAAAAACTACATTATGTGGTCAAATTCTTTTTGACCATGCTGTTATAATAACCTCCACTCTAATATAAAGACTGTCCACTCGATTTTGGAATGCACAGTAGCTGTTGGAATTTTGTTCACATTCAGCTACAAAAGCTTTAGCATGGTCAGCTTGGGTGGGGAGGTGTTGGGTGAGGAGTCCTGTGGGGCAGTCAACATTGCAATTCATCCCAAAGGTGCTCAGTGCGGTTAAGGTCAGGGTTCTGTGCAGGAAGCTCCAGCCCTTTCTAGGCAAACCATGTCTCCATGGAATTCACTTTCTGTACTGTAATGGTTCCTTAGTTCCAGTCAAAGGAACTCCTATATAATTGTGTATTTCTACAAATGGGTGTGATGCTCAGGTGTCCACATACCTCATGTTGTGAAAAAAAGCCTATCGAGTCTGTGTGACAATCCCAGTTAGAGATAGACCATTTAATCCTACCTTCCCTAAAAGATTCAGAATTAACTATCAATAATAAATTAAATAGATCATCAAGAATTTACAGGCTCTGAAAGTTGTGATAAAGATATATAAAAAGACTTTCAGAATTTTTTTTTAATCAAGAGCTTATGGTGACTCACTCCAGGGGTTTCTGGATAGTGAGGCAACATAACCTCTGACAGGCTGAGGGGGCATTTGGAGCAATGCTGTGAGAAGATGTCACATCTTATCATAGGTTTAGGAAAACAAGTGGGAAATTCAGAGCCAGAGTGAGACTATTCCATTGAGATAGACTTGTTGTTCATCATGGCTTTGTAGCAACAAATCCTCTTCATGCATTGCTGGAACATTAGGTATTGTCCATGAACAGCTGAGCAAGAAAACCCATTTCCTGAACCTGCTCATTTTGCTGAGGTCTGATTTTCTTTTTTTTTTTTTAGTTTTGTCTCTGCCCTTTTCCAAGGATCCATGACTTCATTTAAAATGCTACAACATAGTACAGAGAATTTTACGTCCCCATTGGGAAAGCCTGCAGAAAAATCAACCTGGATCTACAGATAAACACAAGGTCATGGTTCTGATCTTTGAAACAAATATGAAATGAGAACCTTGAGCATGTTACGTCCCTAGTGACTCCTATATGGCAACGGTTTCTGTAGCTTATTTTAATCATGACAAACCCAAACGCTTCCTAGATTGATGTTCTTAGATGGAGCTCCCTATGGACTACCAATGTGCCTCTGATCCATAAGAGAATATATGCACAACAGCTCCTGGAACTCACAGTCCAGCTCCAATTCAATTACAGTGAGGCCACAGAATGTCACACAGCGCATTCCACCGGCACTCGTCACACACCACCTCAGGCTGGAAGCAGTGGGTCAGCCAAAGGTGACAAATGCATCTTTGGTGATTTGCAAATGCCTATGGATATCCTTCAACTGAAAATGTGTTTGTTTCTCCTTGGGTCCATGCTGCACTTTAATCGATGTCTTTACTTAAACAAAGAATTCTCACGTATGCTATAATTGGAGCGGGTGTTCAAAGACTGGATGTAAGGCGGAATCCGAGAATCACAATCCAAAGTTATATTGGTGGTTCAGTAAACACATACAATACTATGTATAATTACTAATGGAGGGAGACTCCAGGATCAAATCATATAACTGGAGATACAAAGAGAAAAACAAGGCGCTAGGAACATGGCTTAGAGTTGAGTGTAAATGCAGAAAAGTCTGCAACAAACAAAGTCAAGAATAGGTGTATACTGTACATAGAGTCATTACTGGACACAGAACCAAAAAGAAGAAGCACATGGCACGTTTTTGACCACAAGACCTGCGATACAACTCATAAGAGGAAACGGCGACAACGATGTCAGAGAGCGGAAATGTTTGAGATCCCATCTTCAACCAAGTGAGAGTGACTGAATCTCGACTTTGTCCTTTTTGTGGCATTCACCATTATTAGTATTGGCATTCTAAACTGTGCATTAATGGATATCAGTGCAAGTTGTCAGCACCAGCCGACTGTCCGTCTCCTTAATCGATTGTTGTTTGCTCGAGGAGGAATCTAAACATGGACCATGCACATCTCTTCCTCATACCCGCTGACATATCATAGAGGAAATAAGAGCACGATGAATAGCAGGATAACTTATGACGTATTTGAATTGCTGGGGATGTTAACCTGTCAGTGTGTCACCTGTTGCTTAGAGGATTTGGTCAGAACAGGTAGATAGGGATTGCATAGGAAAAAAAAAAATAACTGAAAGGAGAAAGGGTGATTTTGAAAAAAAAAAAGCCTGAGAAGAAAATGAGAGCCACAGTGGGAGCTGCGTAGAGACGATATTAGACTGATAATATTCATCCAGACAGTTTTATAGATTTATATTGATGAATAATATGCTAATGCTGTATTTAATTAAGCTTCATCTAAGGCGCTTTTCTTTTTCGCCTTTTCGGTTCATTTTTACACAGCTCTGTCCTTTTCTTACAGCAACGCCATTGATTTTGCAGGTGTATTGCCTGAGCCCCGCTGCTGCACAGTTGATCCAACGATAAGTGAATGCAAATAACACGCTGCTAGGAATGACCTTTTCAGGATTCATTTCAGCTCACATTTGTAAAGTTCAATTTCCGGATACATACAGCAGTGGCCAGACAATAACAGTCAACAAGAACATTAGAAAAGTTACAGGTCATTAGCAAAGCTCCAAATTAATGAGCATTCCTCGTTTCGCTCTTGTTTTATTCTTTCTCCTGACATGGAGAACACAAGCAGCCATGCACTTCGTCTTTAACTCAGAGAGTATTACCTTTCAACATTATTATCTTTCTCTGTGGTCTTACTATTTTCCTTTTTATTCCCTTGGCATCTCTCTCTCTCTTTCTATTTCTTTCCTTTTTTCCCCTACTCTTTTTTTTTTCTCCGCAGCTCCCCAGTACTAATTGAAGTAGTTAATTAACTGAAAAAAACGCATTAACACCTTTCCAGACCATTAGGATATGCAAGTGAAGGTGTGTGTGTGTGTGTGTGTGTGTGCGGAAGACAGGATGTGTACATAAAACTCTTGCCCCAAGTGCGTCACATTTCCTTGCTAGCTGTCACCGTGGAGACCAGAGTAGTCCTTGATAGTGGGGAACAAGGATGATGAGGATGAGGAGGGTGGCCAGAAAGTGTGAAGACGAACTTGACCAGTCTGACAGCTGTTGATTTGTTTTGGTTCTATCAAAGCTCCATGGAACTGGGATGAGTGTGTAGAAAATGGTGTAATTTATTATTATTTAATGTCCTACAGAATGCAACAAAAAGGAGAAAATGAGCAAAATGAGTCTCACAATAATACTCTTTGCCAGAAGGGAGGATAGATCCTTATTTCTGTGGAGTTAAACTTTAAGAGATTCATACGCTCAGAAATAAAGATAGCAATCTGTACCTTTTCACTTCACTGGGGTGGTACCATCAATCATACCTGAGAACATATCAGGTATGGTGTTAGCTTTCAGAGAAAAGCTTTTATCAATTATCAAATTCAATTATATACAGTACTGTGCACCACCCTTTATTTTAGCACAAAATTCTATTATGTAGATTTAATTAAAGAAATGGGAACAGATTCTACTGTAAAAGTCTGAAAAATGCCTAAAGAATTTTAAAAGTGCTTGTTTATATACAACCTCAGCAGCAACCTCATTTCCCCTCTCCTCTGTTCCAACCACTCAGCATTCAGCATCAGCAGTACACTAATCACCAGCCTGCTCATATGTCATCATCTGCACCTGTTTCTCACTGGCTCATGCCTTAACTTAGATGATTTTTTAATGCTTAAATGATTCATAGGACACTATGTGGCTTAACAAACAAAACCATCCCTCTGAAACTGCTCAGGTACATGGACTGGACTGAAAATGAGAGCCTAAAACTTGCCAAAAATGAGAGCCAAAAAATCTTTCAGGAAAGCTGGAGAACTATTCCTTAAGACTACATAAAAAAATACTAGGAGGTCTGGCTCTTTGAGAGCAAAATGTGAAAAATGAGGGCTGCATGCTAAAGATCCAAAGGATGCAACTTGATGGCAGAGCCAATTAAATGAAAGTTTAATACCGTCACATCTGAGAGTGGCGCATCTAGTACTGCAGATGCCAGTGAGTGTATTGTAGCAAAAATAATGGAGAAGTCTCATAACATACATATCTCATACAATCTGCTACTGATATGAATAAACATAAACAGTCTGATCTCTTCCACAGCCAAACGCAGCTCTGTCAGATGGCACCAGCACGGCTTCATAATGCCCTGCCTGTTGATGTCCACATGACCAGTACCAGCTCCCTACTGGAACCGCTGGTCAGCGACATCTTCACATGCGAACACAATTACTCGCTTATGTTTCCTGTCGTCCCCCTCCCCCTGTTTCAGCCTCTGCCTCAACAAATCAGCCTTTCTCACAACCCCTACACAATAGCTTGAATGTACCAACCATGGATGAGTGTGTATATGTGTATGTGTGAAACAGAAGAGCGAGAAAACATGAATGGTGACTTAGGGGCCACTTCTAGCAACAAAAACTCATTTGAGCCCTTCTCAAAATGCCTGGCATGATTCGAACAACAAACATATATCTTTCCTTTTATTTGGTCTCAGTATTCGCAGTATTTCTATTAGCCCCCTCCTGTCATGGGTCTATTCAGTGTCTGGCATTGGCAACTTGGACTGACTGTGGACTCCTTTGTAATGCTTTTGAGAGAACTATGTGTGCTGGCCCGAATATTCCCATCGTCAGCTGTGCCTCAAGAGCCCAGCCGCCCACCGTGTTTTCTAGGGACAGGAACAATTTGATCAAGCCCTGCCTGATCAAGCAGCTGGGTGACAGTGTTAATGGGGGGAGACGGGGGGCAATAGGATGCAGCCCCCACTGCTGAAAGCACATGACTGACATGCTCTTGATATCAGATGGTGGGTAGGACATTGTTCCCTCAGCACTTATACAATGGCATATTGTGTTGTACTCATGCATTCATCTGTGCAGTCAAGCAACAGTGCAATGCCAGGACTTGAACTGTGTTTCACAGGGTAGACGGAAGATAGTGACCTGGGCCTGTCAGGAACGTGTCCTCTCTTCTTTCCCTATCTGGCGCTCTTTCATGTCTCTTTATCATTCAGATATCTTACAATTTGGTTTGGCCCCAGAAAAGCACCGCATAAGACTGTCTATCTTTATCTATGGACAATAGAAATGTTCCACTATAAGAATAACGCAAAAAAAAAAAAAACATATGCATTGTATGCTTTGTTACATTAAGAACAAGGTAAGGCTAAATTACAGTCATGCCCAGTCATAATCATTGATACTTTGATTGACCAACTTACACTCACACCTTCTTATTCGGCATTTGCATAAAATTTGCCATGTGATTAGGTCCATCTTGGTATAAAAAAAACAAGGGAAATATTCAGATTGTGCATTTTGTCCTCACACTATCATGTTTGCCAGGAATACCATTTCCAGGCTGTGGAACAGGTTCCAAACAACTGGTTCCACTGCTGATCATGCTATGTCTGGAAGGCAAAGAGTGACAAACAATGTTAAAACAAGACAGGCTGATTCAATTGCATCATTTGTGAAATTGGACAGAAAATGCTGCAACTACCACTGCAGGTATTTCAGGGTTACACACGATAAGTCATCAGACTATTCAATTGCATCTGGCTGCAGCTGGACTTGCTGGACATGCAAGTAAGGCCTTATCATGGGCCAATGTTGACTCTATGTCAATGTCAACATCATCTGAATTTTTTTTTTTCTGGTGCAAATGGACCCAGATTTTTGTACGAAAACAAATTTTCTTATTTATATGTCAGAAAAACATTTTGTGAGAAATTTATATGTGCAACATTTATTTTGTCCATGAATATTTTTTTGGTTTCCCTGATTTTGTTAGGATAGCTCTTGCTCTACACTCACAACCAGGTTCTCTTTTTCTTTGTCCTCTTTATGGTCTCTCTCTCTCTCTCTCTCTCTCTTTTATCATAGAAGTTCCACTTCTCAATCTCCCAACTAATCCCTCAGACACGCAGCATGTGTAGTCCCAATCGTTACACAGACCTTTAAAGCATTATGCTATGTTTCTCACAGTTGGTGCTGCAGACCCATTTAAAGAAAACACGGAAATCAATATTTCTTATTAGGAATCCCTGCTGATGTGCCTGAGGCTGAGTATTCTCTTTTCCCCAGACTTTCCATTCACGCTTTTTCCTAAAGGAAAAAAAAAACATTTTCCTTTATACAACATGAACAAATGAAATTAGATGTATGGTCTATTAGGAGCCATTATGTACCTATTGGTGGTGCATTTATTTTATAAGAAAATATTGTCAGCGATAGTTTTGAATTGAGCAAAATGCAAAGTGAGCGTGTATCAAATCACAAAATCTCTTTTCAAAAGAAAGCTGCTGGGAATAAAATCAGTTTGTTAGTGTTAGCTGTGTGTCTAAATGAACCGATCAACAACTACGTGCAACTATCTGTATCACTGTCTGTTGTGTAATGACTATGTTTGTCGTATGTCTGCACAGCAACAGCTGCATTTGCCCTTTTGTGCTACACTGTATGTGACCCTGAGAGGACTGACTGCTCTGGCTGTCAGAGCGTTAGCAGATACGGCCGACCGATCAGAAATGTCTGCAATGGGAAATCAGTGGATGCAGTTGCAGTTGGCAGTGAAGGAAGAGTGATAGACACATTCATTCTCAGACTGTTTGGGAGGAAGGCAAGAGACAGTCTTTCTGTCCTTGCCAGGGATAATTGGGCTGCATCTTTTGTTCCCTTGTGGGTCCCTCTACTGCTCTTCACTCTCTCTGCCTCTATTTACTTAGCAAAAGAAATCTGTTTACCGGGAATGGCAGAAGGGGCCAATGGCAGGAGGTTGGGGGTGTGGGGTTTCAGCTCTTCATTGTGATTGATCGAGAGGGCCATGGGAAAGTACCACTGGCATAATGCACATATTTCATGGTCGCTTGTTTCTTCTTTGCTTTGCTCCTAAAAGGTGCTATTAAAAGAATCAACCGGGAATAGCCATAGAGCGGCAATAAAAATGGCTGTTTGGTCCGTCATTATGATTGCGCAATTTTTTCACTTTTTAATGTAATCATCAAGCAATCAGAGTTAAACATTTTTCGAGCATTTTTGTTTTTAAACCACTAGCCCACATCACAATATATATTAAAGCAGCTAATGCCAGTATAAACATTCCCAGAGTGAAATAATCAAACCTTCATTTTCTGAGGGTTAGCTGGTTTAAGAGCTGAGACCGGTCGATTAGCTTATGTAGGGAAAAATCATTATCCAGGCATTACAAATAGCGCACATCAGAGAAATGAAGGCATCTCTCCTCTTCTCTCCTCTCTTGGCTCCACCGACTTCAGAGTCTTGTTCGAGTTCCTGTCCCTTAGGAGCAGTAAAAAAAAAGCTGTGTGTAATATGAGATGGTAATTACTGATAGCTCCCCCCTCCCCAGGCCTTCAGGGACAGGAGACACCTTGCGTCTCATTAGATCACTCACTGGCAATAACTCGGATTCCTTCACTCCCTCTTCCTACACTAATTCACTGTGCCACTGAACACATATCCCGTTTCATGTGCCTGTGGTTATCCATATGCACTTCTGACAGATCAATTTATTATGCCGTGCCATTTCCTAATCAATTGTCTCCAGCAGGTGGATTTACTGTTTTGGCATACTGAAAGTTAAAAGCCACTGAACTTGAAATAGCTGCCAGTTCCTTAACGGCCTCCATTTACAAAATTAGGATAGTTACGTGAATCAAAGTGAAAGGGTATAAAAAAAACTGTATTGGTTTTCACACTTAGTCTATACAAATACTTTAAATCTTCAAAAGTGCTTTGAAATAGTAATGACAGTACACTGACATTCAGATTTAGGTATAAAAGACATAAAGTCTAGTGTTAGGTGAGAGCAGGAGATGTTGTGCGCAAACATACAGCACAAAAAACAAAATGATGCTGGCTGATGATTGATTATTAGTCGGAGTAAAAGCCAAGGTTAACCTTTGTTTAGAAAAAGGAAAAGGTGAAGAGAGGAAGATTGCACATGGAGAATCATTTGATATTATTTCCACAAAGTTATGGCTGATTGCTTTGAATCCCCTGGATTTGTGGAGCTTTAAGGTAACTCAACCTTACACCCTTCTACCTGCCACAAGAAAAAAAAAGATTCCCCTGCTAAAAGAAAAGAGTGATGCATGATGTGTGATGCTGGGATCTGACCTGGACTCTTGATGTTTAAAGAGCATTTGATTAAAGGCACAATAAGCTTTTGTATGTGGGCGTTCAAGTCAAACCGGGACTTGTCGTCACATGAGCAGAAAAAGAGATCCGAGTGCATCCTTTTAGTCATGCTGGTACGTAAACCGTGTGTTAAGGAAAATGGCTTGCGACCGTATTAGTGCAAGCATGGAACAGTGTCATGTGAAGAAATTTCTCAAGTGTAAAACTAATTGACATTTACAGAGGACGGTGATGAGGCTCTTAACCGCAGTAAAACATTTGAATGGTGCGAACGTTTTAAAGATCTTGCCAAACGTTTCATCAGTGATGATGATGACGGGAAGTGGGCAGTCTGATCGTGGCTCCGGCGAAAAATTTCTACCTTGATGGTATCCAAGCACTAGTAAAACACTTGGATAAGTGCAGTAGTTTAGCAGAGGATTATATACCGAATAAAGGTTTTTTTTTTAACTCTCATAACTGTGTTATTTTGCAAAAGTCCTGGTTTGACTTGAACACCTCATATTAACATCAATAACAACATAAACCTATTCATTTTCGAACGAGTGATTTTGGTCCTATACAGAATGGTTGAAAAATACAATTTGACTGTATGAATATTTTCCCCCATGGATCCTAATAAGGCATTGCATAGTGTGGGCAGCCGCAGGCAATGAGGCTGTTCAAAGGCAAAAGACAACTCAGAGCATTCCGTCTGCCTCTAGAGAAAAGCGTGACACATTCTGTTTGAGAAGCAGGCAGGCTTTAACCGACAAATAGACAAATCATAATGCACATTCATTTCAATTGCAGGTTGCATCAGATCAAAGATAAATCGACTTCCTTCAATCCCAAATGGCAGGTTTAAAAACTGCGAATGTTTTTTTTTTTTTTTTTTTGTGCTTTGTGTAGGTGTGTGTGCACAAATTCTTTGCAGCTATTTGTCAAAGAGCACTGAGCAGCTTCTGATTGAAGGGCCTATTAGCCAGCCCTGGGGAAACATGTTTACCTGCTGTCAGTTCAGCGGTATACATAGATCATTGTCATTTAAATGAGCAGCAACAACAACCAAACAGAAAAGGTAATTACGTTTTACCTTTCAGAGAGATAGAATTGATTTGGTTAGCTGGGGGAGCGCCTGTTCGCAATTTGGTGATGAAGCTCTGTTTTAATACGCTCTGACAGCTAAATGGATTGGGAGCATAGGAACATGGCTGCCACTTTATGGCTTGGCTAAACCAGTGGGTGAAGGGGAAAGGACATAAATTAAACTTGGTGTAATCAGGCCAGAGTTGACCTAACCACTGCCAGGTGCAACAATCCACATGCTGATGAAAAATTCAGAACGGCAACATTTCTCTGAAAACCAGCAAGTGACAAATTCGGTGGTAACAAATGGAACAGTCTAGACAGACTCCAGTGTGCCAGCTGTATTCAAAGAGTGTTTGCCTTGTTTGTTTGTTTGTTTGTTTTTTGTATGAGTGCCAAAAAAAAAAAAATGTGAGTACAGGTTGCTAGAAAGGAGTCACACTCAGGACTTTGATGTGTGAATACATTTGATGTAATTATACTTTGGAAAGATTGACTTGTGGATAAGTATCACCTTCATCTCTCAAATATGAAGCTTCAGATGCCATTTCATTGCTTTTAATATGAACAGAAATTCACACTGGGAGCTTTCACATTGGGAGGTTGTCACAGACTTCCCCATTCATATTTGATAGTTCCCTAAAAGCGGCCGCTTGTGCGGAAGACTTCCAAATAAAGCTAAAGCCGGGCCTGGCCAGCCAATAAGCCATTTGTTTGCCCCTCACGTAGAATGAGAGCAACATTCAGCCTGGGCCAAGTAGCAACAGCGCCCATTTCAGATGTCTGTCCTTCTTTCTTTTCTCTGTGTTCCCTCCATTCATTCATCCCTGCTTCTTTCCTCCAGCTCCCCCACCCCAACTATCACCCAGATGTGCATCAGGTTCAGTCCAAAGTCAGCCAGTGTTCATTGCATGCAGCTGGAGGAAACGTAGTTCCGCTTTAATATTAATTCCATTTATACTTATAGCTTCTGAGAAATCTTGTCATGCTTGTCAGGGAGTGCTTCTAAATTCATTCACAAGCAGAATAGCTAATGCTAAAGCATTTCTTCAGGAAGCCTGTGGCTTTATGGCATGCGTTTGAGCTAGGGTTAGAAGTGCAGCGGTGGATCAGGAGAGAAGGCTAATTACCATCTTGTCATAGCCTGTTTGTACTGGTATACATGTGCATTGGTCCACAGTTGCTGGTGACCCATTTGACAGCTGGACAACAATGCGGTTAGGGCCGTAAAATTAAGATGGAAGCTTAAGGAAACAACAGCACTGTGCACTTGTAAAAAAAGATCTAGATAGAAATGGTGTATAAGCATACATTAAGAAAAACAAATTTAGGAAATTCAGGAAATATTTCATGTGCCCCCCCCCCCCCTCGCCTTAAAAAATGTGTTAGATGTCTTAGGTGCACTGTCATGCAGAAAATCAGTTTGTCAGTTTTTCCAAGCCTTTTAGGGACCCTGATGTAAAAGACATACAGTGAACATCTAAAATAAAATATCTGTAGAAAGCCAAAGATTGTACGACTTTTGCATTCATGCCTGAACACGTACCCTCAATGCATAAGTTCTGGTCAGTCACTGTACGATGGTAAAGAAAGCAGAAGCAGTAGGTCTTTCCAGCTAGAAGTAGAACATGTGACCCATGTAGTCCTGAAGGTTTCGAAAAATCCTGGTGGCAACATGATCTATATTGAGGCATAGCAGGCTGGCTCTTATTTCAGGGGTAAGACTAATTAAGTAGTAAGGGCTTACACAGTGGCGAATACAGTGGATAGTAGATAGAACACAAGAAACAAGAAAATGTTCTCAGAAATGTAGTGAATATAGAATTGAGCCACAGAGGCTCTATATCACTGTTATCACTGTTAGAATGGAGAGGGAAGATAATGATAATGACATGGAAAACGAAATATAACAAAGTCAGTAACCAACATTAGCTGTTACTACACATCCTGCTGGTGAACACTTGACATGATGCTGCAGAGCCTTAAATGTTCATGCCGTGCTATACTTATACCCATGAGGCAGTGGGGGAAATAGCAACCTCAAGTTGTGCCCCATTTTATCTCCCAAATCCAGGTGTAAATTAGCAGCATGCTTGAAGCAGTATAGCTAGTCATTTTCTGTGGAATTTGAATGCTTTTGAATTGTCACTTTGGGATGAAACTGAATGTTAAATTCAGGTGCGTTGCGAGAACATTTTGCACCGATCATCTTGTGCTGCCTTGTCACACATGAGGCCTATTGTGTGTAATGTTTAAATTGTACAATCATCTCGCCTGCTCTATGGATGGGTGTCAATACCTGTGGAGTTGTCTTACTTTTTTCTACTTTTCCCTAAATGCATCAAGACCACCAGGAACTACAGCTGCCGCCCCCCATAGGATAATCGTTTTGCTCTCTTGTCTTCCTTTTTTTCCTACTGCCCAGCTGATGCAATTGCAGTTGTTACCGATATCATCTCTCACGTGTGTTTTGACTGCTTGCACATGTTGTCTCTGTCTCTTCTGCCCTTATCTGTGATGGCTTTGCATGTATTGTGAAAAAGCTTACGGAGGGACAGGAAACACAGTTTTGCCGTTTACTCCAGACAACACTACGTCAACCCCATACTGACATTATGCCACTGGCTACAGAATTAACATTCATAAAGGCAGATGAGGGAGTTTACGGTGTGCATATCTAGACTTCCTATTGGGCAGAACTGCGGAAGGTTAATAAGAAAACAGGGATGCCGGGTGCAGGAAAGGCAGAGGGGTTCGACTCGAAAGTATGTGAAATTCCGCTTAGAATGCATTGTTATTACTGAGAAAGCCTTTGAGCAAGTTTGAGCATGCATGTTAAGTGGACGGACTAATAGAAAGCCTGATGCACGGCGTTACTTGTGAGATTAGCAAGTAATTCTAGAAATAAATGAACTTTGAGGATGCCTCTTCTATGCTTAGCGATGCTTGACTGCAGCGAATAAATTGTTTAAATACTCATTTCGTATCAGCCTAAGAATATTGGTCCCTTAAACAACATTGAAAGTCAAAATTTTTTAAATGCCATGAAGGTTTTCTCTAGAGAAGGCAATATGTGACACACACAAAAACTTCAGCAAGCACTGCCAGATTTTAATTCAGCACATTGAGATACGATACAACTATCCACATCAGCACCGAGGTCTAGCTGATTAGATCTCATCAGGGCCGTCAGAGTTGCATGGAACAACCTCTAAGGAGAGAGGTATGCTGAATCAGATAGTTCACACGGGGTCGGAACGCAAACAGGAACGAGACAGACAATGCAAACACTGATTTCTGGAGAGACGGCACGCTCTTGTCGCCTCACACAACAAGATAAGTGTAATTAATTAGTCTGAAACACACCCTTGGAGGGCTCTCTCACTGTGTAAAAATGATTCTAGATTAAAGCACAACTCATTTGTGTATTTCATTTACGTTATTACCAACTCATTAAGCTCATCTTATTCCGTGCATTACTGTCTATTAGGCTTTCAGTGGGGAATTAATTCAACTATTCAGTTCAGCAATTAAAATTCCATCTAATCAATTTGACATTTAGCTCCTATACCTGACCCTCATCAGACCATCTAATGTCTCCTTTTGTGTGCCAAAGACCACACAACATGCTCACTCCAGTGCGGCCAGCAAAAAGGCCACCGAAAGGATTCTGTATACATTGTTCAGGATCACTTTGGACTTAGAGTAGGAAATATAGCCCTATAGCTGCAGGAGGGAGTTGAAGATCATAGATCAATTAGCATCATATAAACACATCATATAATTGAGTTCTTTGCTGGAGTGAACCAAATGACAACCTCTGGTTTTGAAAAATAAAGCCAACGCGCAAATGCTAAAACTTATACTGGGCTCTGGCTCCAAAAGTAAGTCAGTCCCCATGTTAGAATGCCCAACTTTACAAGAGAACTAAACATGTTTGCAGGTTGGTACAAAAAAAAATAATAATAAATTATGCATAATTAGGGGTGATTTTAGTGAGCGCTACAATGCTAGCTGACTGCTATGCATCATTTTAGCTAACCAGCTAACTGGAATCATTGTAGTTTTTACTTACCACGAGAAATGTAGGAGTTGACACAGGACGAAGTGTAGTGTATCGATAAAAGAATTTAATCAAATGCATTAGCATATAAATTAACATTAGCCACCATAGCATTTAGCTAAGTTAGGTAGGCAGGTTCCAAACAACAGCCGGCTCCGTTTATGCTTCATAGGTTTTTGGTCAGAACTCTCTCTCTTTCAGTTATATCCTTATGTTTCATACATTGGAGGAGCAGAAACAAGTCTCGGTTTTTCTGACTGAAATTTTACTGTCTGTAAGTCTGTCTGTCTGTCTGTCATTAAATTCTGTCAGCCAGTTTTGCATGATGCTGTGACT
>JAOVVB010000041.1:9038892-9049881 GCA_028570985.1 Heterobranchus longifilis
AGGAGGTTTGTTCAATAAAATTTGAATTATACCCTAATGGTTGATGACTTGAAAATTATACTGACTGTCATTTGCATCGACTAATTATGAAAATCAGAGAAAGATATCATTTGTGTAATAATTTGGAACACGGTGTATCTATCTTTCCTTATCACTGACGAGAAATTTCTATGTAGCCTACTCAGACTGCCGATATGTGTACGAATGGTTGCGAACCTGGTTGCATGTCTGTTTATAATAATAATGATAATAATAATTTTAAAATAATAATAATAATAATAATCAACACAAAATAAAGAAATTTGTTCTTTAATAGTTTTGCATACTAGTCAGCCAAGAAAAAGATTTTGCAGATTTTCACTACAGAAATAAAATTTTTCTGAAAGAATAGATTTTAAAGTATCGGTATCTGTATCGCGATACTAGTCTTAGTATCATTTGGTACCGGTGTTAAGTGCTAAAATGCCCCCCTGCCATGGATTGCCCCCCCCCTACATAATCGCTATCAAATATTATATTAGAACATATATTCATAGGTTTATTATTATCAAATATGATATTACTATTATGATGAAGCCTAGGCACGTGACAGCCGTCAAGACCATTAATACAAATTCTTGAATAATGTTTATTTTGTGGCACATTTATTTTTCAGGGTTTTGTCATGAATATGCAACTAAATATTTATATATAATAAAAATAAATATTGTTTATGATGAAAAATTAGACGAAAGTAATTTTATTATAAAATAAACAATATAAAAGTATAAATGTTGTATATGAAAAAAATATTAATATTTCTATTTTTTCATATACAACATATTTATTTTCATATTGCTTTTTTTATTTTATTGTCTCATGTAATTTGTAATTTGTAAACCATCAACCTATTAATTTATGTTATTAAATCAGCGATTGTGTTGGGGGGGCAATCCATGGCAGGGAGGCATTTTAGCGCATAACACCGGATCGAAAAGGAGCCAGCCGTCCTTACTGTACACTCCTATCTATCACACTTCCTGTATGCTAAACAGCACTGGGGAGGAAATGTAGTGTCTCAAAGCCACTGCTAAAATCTAATTACTTTATTAAACTACTTTAAATATAGACCAAATACAACAAATCAAATATTAAAGTAAGTTTGTGTATTAATAAGCGCCATCTAATTCACCGCTCACAAGTACGTGTAGGACTAGTTTTCCCATAATCCACTTCGGCTTCGCGCATGCGCAGTGTGTCGCGGACCTCTCAGCATGTCAACAAACACAAACGTCACCTGGTGCTGGAGCTGAGTTTAGCTCTCTCGTGTCTCCGGTATGATCGGTAAGCCCTGACTCGGAATTATTAGATTGATTGTTTCTCTACTGGTCCTTTCTTTTACTTCTGTTGAGTTCTTCTGTGGTATTACACTGACCCGAGTCTGCATGTGTCTGATAAAGCATAAAAACACGCAGTTAAATCTCCACCTCCGAACAACTACACAGTGAATGTTATCATGGGTTTTTACTTTCGCCGTGCCGTGTTCAGGGTGGAGGGCAGAAAATGCGCTGACACAAAGCCGTTAGCTTACAGCGCTGTTCTGAGACTTTGACATTGGCAGCGCGCGCTACACTCACATTGAGCTCGGGTCACTCAAGGGAGGGTGCTGGAGTTGTGCTGTGACGTCACATACTGATGCACGTGCTGTTATGTCACATAAACTCCTGAATCAAAATTAAATCTTTTTATTTTTTTAACAGAGACTGGGGCTCCCCATTCTTGGTGTGTTCCCCAGGGGTCTCGGTTTCCTCCCACAATCCAAAGACATGCAGATGAGGCTAATTGGCATACCCAAATTGCCCATAGTGTGTGAATGAGCGTGTGTATGTATGTGTGTGTGTGTGTGTGTGCCCTATGATGGATGGGCACCCTGTCCAGGGTGTACCCCGGTTCATGCCCTAAGTCTCCTGGGATAGGCTCCAGTCCCCCCCCCCAAAGCGGTACAGATGATAAAATGAGATGAGACAATTTATATATAAATATAAACACATATACGTATAAATAAATCCTGATCTGCCATAAAATTAACAATGATTATGCGGATGGTTACAGCACTGGGATTTATATCTATATGTATCATTGTGTTCCACGTATTCTACAGTCGTCGCAGCATGTGTGAAAGTAGGCCTGTATGGAACGCACACAGGAGAGAACAGTTACCTTTCAAAACCCACATTTAAAACCAGTCACAGATACATTGCAGCAAGAAAATGCATCTCGTATGCTTATGTTATTTTAAACAACATAACAAAAAAAAAACAACATAAAAAGAAACATAAAAATGGGCAAGAATACGAATGTGAGCAGGCCAAACGATGATTGCTAGAAGACTGTTTATAACATCCCCTTTACTCAACATTTTGGTTTAATTTAGGGCACAGATTTAACTTCAGACCGGCAATGTTACATTACATTTTGTTCAGCCAGTTTTACGTGATGCTGTGAAAAGACTGGTTTTTGGTTCTCCAATGTATGAAATGTGAAGATATCATTGAAAGAGCGAGTTCTGACCAATGTACAGACTATTTATCCAGATAGATACAGACCCGCAAACTACTGTAGTGTACATTGCAATTTCTACTATTGATTGTTTCTCTTTATTCATAGCTGATAACTATAAATTTAATAAATTTCTTCATCCAGGAAGAAGTTTGACAAAAGAATTATGTCTAACAATCCTCATATGAGGATAATACACGGATATATAGAGGCCATGAAGTTGGGAGAAAATGTTGACATTCGGGTTTTAAGGCGATAGATATATCTTATATATATTTAAATACAAACATTTTATTAATAATAAAAATAAAGTGGTGCACTAAACAATCACAATACATCACCCATCACTTGTTGATATGCGTACAAGATCATGCGCATACACGCATACATGTCGCTCATTAGCTACCAGATCTGGCAGTTTCTAAAATATTAATCCTTGCCTTTCAGTCGTTGACAGAAGTGGTAAATGGATGTTTTTTTTTTTCTGTTTCCCTTCCTCTCATCCAGTGTTCCTAGTATAGGCTCCGGATCCTGGACTAGGATGAAACTTAAATGATGAATAAAGTTAGACGCCAGCCCAAAAGTTATTCTTTCCTGTGCCACTTTAAAATGTAACGGATGACCGTAGCTGGAATGAGTACTTGTAGGGAGTACCTGTCCCACCCTAAGGAGCTTTTTAAAGAAAGAGAAATCGATTATTTCTTTGTTGTGTGTCTGAGATGTCAGGTGTTTGCTGATCGCTGCAAGACAGGGATTTGGACTGAGAGAGCTGACTTGTGCCTGTCTGAGAAAATAGGAATGAATTGAGCAGAATATCTTCGCCCTCAGGCTGCATTGTCTGCAGTGCCAATGATATCTCTCCCAGGAATCTTGTCACATAAACGCAATTTTACATTAAGTCAGCTTCCTAGTGTATTAAGTGCATGACAGAGCAAATGATCTTACCATTGGCCCCTAAACGCTCAGCGAAATTGGAATAGGAGTTTAATTCAGTTTTGCTGTGTAGTGCAGTTGCCCGGAAGCAAATTTGTTGAAGCTGCTGCATAGTGTGTTGGAAATTTCATGCCGGCTTATATTTTATTCTTTAGAGGATACCTAGATATACCATGTATACAAAAATGAAAGAAGCTGTCCTTTAGTGACAACATAAATCAAAAGACTGACTTAAATAGAATTTAGAGTGTCTAAAACTACAACTTTATTTCACAGGTCTCAGGTGAAGCTTTGTTCATGCAAGCCTAATACGATATATAAAATAATATAATCAGATATAATATAATATAATATAAAGGTCAAATAATCGCCCTGCATCAAAAAATGAACAGCTGAGGGGATCTGATTAAGAACTACCCAATGCATTATTAAATAAGAAAGGATAATGACAACTTTGCAAAAAATCATGAATGACCTTGAACAGAGATCACTTAAATGCTCGATGAAGTTGAACTGTAAAAATCAACGGCATAAATAATAATGTGCTGTGAAAAAGTATTTGGCTGCTTCCTGAATGTATGTTTTGCGTATTTGTCACACTTAAATGATTTAGATCATCAAACAAATTTTAATATTGCACAAAGATAACGCAAGTTATCTTGTAACTAAATAATGATTTTATTTATTAAATGAAAAAAGCTGTCTACCCCTGTGTGAAAAAGTAATTGCCCCAAAACCTAATAACTGCAGTCAAGCGTTTGTGATAAGTCTGTGGAGGAATTTTGGCCCACTCTTCCTTGCAGAATTGTTTTAAGTGTAAAATATATGCCCCCCAAAAAAATTAAGGGCAAAAACTTTTTCACGGCGCTGTATGAGTAATACTAAAAGTAAGCTCATTTCCACACACACACAATGTGATGATTAAACAGCTGTCTGGTCCTAAAAAACCCACTTGTTATTGAAGCTATATAGAGGTAAGCTTAACTTTGTTTCTGCCATCAACTGCAGCTGTTTTTCTTGGCTGGCCCGTCGGATGTCTAGTTGTTAGTACGCCAGTAGCAGGAATTTCAAAGTAACAGCAGACACCAGCACTAGTCATTTTCATGTGTTGGTTTTAGTTGTATTCGTTTCTAGAATGCCTTCGAACGGCTCCCTGGTGTTAATGGTGGTTTATCCTTTTTAACAACAAATGCCGTTTTTACAAGCAAAAACCAAGAATAGACATTCTAAGTTATTACCCGTTTAAACTCTTAATCTAACATGACACACCTGGGCAACAATAAACACCTGTCAGTCGCATGTTCTAGTATTTTAGAAAAATGGTCTTCAAAGTTCAAACATCTTCAAAGATGTTCAAAGTTCAAAGAAACACACTGGTTCATGGAAGCTAAAATTTTCATTGTTCGTCTTATATTAGTTTTGGGATGTAAAAAGCAAGTGGAGTTGTCATTCCAATACTTTTGAAGGGGTTTGTAGGAAGAAATACATCATGTGCTACTAAATATTAATTTACTCTTCTATAAGTTTGGTGTAACACATTTTTTCAGGGTGCAGTGTTCTGAAGAGTGAGTAGCTGTTTTGAGTTAAATGCTGTTTGTAAGACATGCACAGACAGAAGAGAATAAAGAATCATTTGACGTTTATTAACTATAGAATTATTTCTGTCATTTTGCCGCACAGTAAAAGTGGCCCTGCCAGGGTCAAGAGATTTATTTCAAATTTGGCAGTAACCCTTATGTCACAACTGGTTGCTCTGCCAAGATTGAACCTGGAAATTAACAGCTCATGGTAAGAACACATTTGTTCAAGCAAAACCGTAACTGCTGAAGCTCTGACATGCCTTCATCTTTCACTGCTTTTGGAGCTGGTATGTTTCCCCTGTGGCACAAGGATACTTAACAAAAGCATTATATCTAGCCAGAACAAGAAGTGATTGTTGTAGAGAACTTATATAGAAACACATCACACTATTGATGCACCACTGTCCACTTACAGGTATTTATGCGTCGCTCGGGTGTTTCATCATTAGCTGTCTTATAAGTTTGTATTAAGGCTCATGTTTCCTCTGCTGCTTTTCTGTAGGTACTGTATGTTTTTAGCATGGCCCATTTATATTGTTGTAGGTTAACTTATCTCAAGAAAAGTAGGAGTTGATAGGGGAAAATGGGTATTGTATGGATGACGTAGTTGAATCAAATGGGAAGTAACACTAGCAAATAAATTAACATTAGCCACCTTAGCATTTTAGCTAAGCTGAAGATATAAGCTACCTAGTTTGTTTTAACTGAGGTAAGTAGGCACGTTCCAACCAACACCCAGGCTACGTTCTTTCCCCCATTTGCCCATTTATGGATTAACTGGGGTTTAGGTGGCGTCAGCTCCTGCGAAAATCACAGTTGAGCGTCAAAACCGCTCTTCAGAAAACCGTTGCACACAATGCCAGTACAGGCCATCAGGAACCAGAGTAATGTTGGATGAAGGCAGTGTCCTCCAATTTTTGCTGGACCAGGGTTCAATGGTTTGGTGCAGACATGAGTACAGAGAAAGTCAACATTGGCCAAACAAACAAAACCGTTTAATAGGGCTGCAAGATAGGTGTGGGAACTGTTGTGAACTGCAGACATACCTGTGTATTAGAGAGATGACCTCTAAGTTGTCAGGATGTCTGTTATAGGGACAGAGAGTAATCATGCTGCCACCATTGACAAAAGGTGTGCTGTAACTGCTATATTTGGGCGACTGCGGAAGGGTTTGTAGAAAAGAACCGGACGTGCCAAAGATACACCATTCACCATACATTTTCATGTTAGACAACTTGTGACTTGAAGTAGTATGACAACGCATTTAGATTAATTGAGCTAGCACATTCAAATGGTATATGTGAGGAGTGTATTTTGGGTGGATATGAATGCACATACTACATAGGGAGTGGAGGATTATGAAGAAAAAGTGTCTGTCTTTGCATCTGAACTAGATTCTTAGTGCAGTATTTTAAGAACCAATGATTTAATGTTTGTAGGATTTATATGGAATTATTAATTTAACCAGCAGAAGAACTTCTTAGATTTTGATACAACAAGGTCACCTTGCTTACTTGTACAGTGTAAGGATCTATCCAATGACAGAAACCTAAGCACTATTGTAAGTAGCTTTGGACAAAAGCATCTGCCAGACGCCTGAATGTAAACTTTACAACAAAGTCAAATGTCTGAAGCCCTTTTCAGAGATTTTGGACTTCATCAATCCATAAACATGTCTTTCTATCATTCAGACAAATCTCACTTTATTTCTTTCCCCGGAAATAGCTGTCTAGTTCTGACTGGTCATGCAGCAATTTCCAGGGAAAGAAGAGTGTTAAATGTGTTCTAAATACACCATAAAGAGATAGCAAATTAAGCTTGGTGGCACTGCAGAAGATTCACATGAGTCTTTTGAATGTCTTATCGCACATAACAAGGGTTGGGAATCATGATGCATTTGAATATCATCATAGGGAAAGTCATGATAATTTAGACTGTATTCGTATTCTGGGTGACAAACCTCGTGTTCGGTGTGCAGAGCACCTTGTTTTTGATTTAAGACCGACTTCTCTTTAAGACTTGGACAAAGTAGATTCCTGCAACAGTCAGTGCACAAACAGGCCTGGTGTTCTGCTCAATGCAAAAGGACACAGATCAATCAATTCACCTGTGAATTAGGGTTGTAACACTCCCAGTTTTTATTCCTGCTTAACAGGACTTTTAAAAGCCTCCTGTTTTTGTCGCTTTCCTCCTCATTTATTTACTAGCATAATTATCTGCCGTTGATGGTAAAAGAGTTTCTAGACATAGTTAAAATGTTTAAGCTAAAAATAAGCTTTAAAGTATCATATCAGTGATGTTATTATTACAGGTCGAAGCCACCATAGATATCTGCCTGTCTTTCTGTACTGCAGAACTATCTGCCTAACTAATTAATACAAAGAAATATATATTTCATTTAAGGTTGAGTGCCCTACGCCTTATTTGCGCCAAGTTGTTCTTTTTTCGCTGTCAGCCAAGTTGTGTTGTGCAGTTGTTGTTGGAAATGGGTCTACTTAATAAAAGTATTCCTAGTTGAGTATTAAAAAAGTGTTTAACAAAGGTGGGAGAACTGGTACTTCCTATACCCGTCCCATTCCCCCGAACTTACACCATCTGATGCCTATAGTACTTAGGGCTGCAACTAACGATTATTTTAATAATCGATTAATCTGTCGATTATTTTTCGATTAATCGATGAATCGGATTAAAAAGCCCAGGAAAAACATATATTTCCAACCCTTTATTCAAAAACAAAACAAAACAAATAAAATAAATTAACCTGCACTTTATCTTTGAAAAGAATCGCGACAGAGCAGTGTTTCTGTGTAGAGCAGAGAGAAAGAGTGTGTGTGTGTGAGAGCAGGCTGAGACAGACAGAGAAAATGGATCTTTAACCTCTCTAATAGAGACTTGCTTTTGCTTTACAAGCGCACTGTACACACACACATACAGACACAAAATAAAATATGTTTTGCGCACACACACATGATCACAGTGTTATAGTAAACAGGACACGCGTGCACGGATGTTGATTATACCAGTAAGGGATGTGCAAAAGAGCGCAGAAGACCCAGCAGAAGAGACGATTACCCACAATTCCACAGCGCAAAAGAGAGAAAAACCATTGGCTCAGTTGTGACATGTGATGCTCGGCGCCAAAACAAGAAGCGCATGTGTGCTACATGATACTCGGTACTTATAAACCAAGACTTGTTCGTTTTCCAAGTCAAAATAAAAAATAAATCTTTGCTCGTCTTGCTGAATACTCGCAAACCGCGTTACTCGCAATCCGAGGTGTCACTGTACTTTCCTGTTACCTGTCGTTTCCTTGTTTCAGCTTTGAGTTCAGCAGTAGGTCCCTGTAGAGCCTTGAGTGGCAATGTAAAAACAGGGTTTATATTTAGAAAGGTGCCTGACACTAAGTGATGGTGATGAAATACTGCCAAGAAGTTGGATTATTCGCAAAGAATGAATGGGGGGGTCGTGCAATTTACAAGGTCCTGACGGATATACTGCAGGACAAAGACCCCGTCAATCTAGAAAGGGCATGTCACTCAAGCAGTCATGGAATTGCGTGGTGTTACATGCTCACAGTTTGGTACATGGTTTATTATATCTTCAGGGCAATCCTGGGGTTATGTTGTTGGCAGCCTGTGATACTAGCACCCTAGCTCAAAGAGCACTTTATTTATTGTGCTAAGAAAGCTTGCCATCCAAAGCCAAGCTGACTTTATGTAAATATTTTTTTGTCAATTTTGTAAATTTCCATATAGTAGCTGCCAGACAAGCACTGCAGTATGAGTGAAAGTGCAGTTTTGACGTTTGCTTGAACATTAATGTAAGTATTTGTTTTTCTTTCTTCAATTTCTTCACAACCTCTTTAACATCCAGGGGGCAGATTTCATTGGTGAAATTTATCCTTTTGAACTTCATATAGTATTTCTCGATGGCTTGTGTGATAGCTTTCCTTTAAAGAAAAAAAAAAACGTAAAAACTAAGTGAGCCTTAATTAAAGCTCCAGGAATCTTTGACCTTGTGGAATCCCAAACAATGTAATTTAAACATAACAATTCTGTTGGTCATGCCGTAGTAAAAGGATAGGGTGAAGTCACTAAATGGACTGAGACAGCTGGAAACATCGGGACCATCAAAAGGCCTCAGCCAAAATGCTGCCCCTTTAACCACCGATCTCTCCCTCTCCTCCTCCCTCACCCTCACTTTCACTCTTACAGTCCAAGCAACAGGCCCCCTCCCCACAGCTGTTATCTGATGACGGCACATTAATAGGAGACCACAGCCTAGCTAACACTCTAAATAAACCTGCTGGAAGTTGTTGGCTTTCCATCTATGCAGGGTTCTTTCCGATTGAGTGTGTTTTAGCAGTGCCGGAGCGGTCGTGTTCAAAATTTCGACCCTGGACGTGCTGCTTATCATGTTTTCTCTGTTGTGTTTATATTTCAAATTCAAATTCCAATTTTTAGAGATTAGAGATTTTAGAGATTACGAGTTGTATCAGTGAATGTGGTCAGAAGCGGTAGGGTTATGACCATTAATATGATCATCAAGCAGATTGCGCTGAATTGGCAGCAGCTGGGTAGTAAATTGGACGTGTTGAAATTTGTGTCCCTTTCACATAGAACCATGAGGGCTAATGTAATGTAAGCTTCAAATGATGTTCAAATCCTGCTCTAAATAAAGATGCTTGCTCATACTGCAAATCAGTCTTGTTGATTTGTTTTCTAGCAGCAGATGCCAAAAGATGAAATTTGTGATGTTTGTGTTCTTGCTTGCATAAATCATGCTACATCCAAATGACAGCTGGTTGGTGGCGGTTCCATTCAAGTGTCAGACAAAGTGGTTCTTAATTTGGATGGCTCTTTGAGTTCCCACAGAGAGGGACAAGCCAAAGAACCATTACATTTGTATGATTGTATAACAAATACATTTATATAGCATAATATAATTAGAATATATAAATATAATTTATAATTATAATATGTAAATTTGTATAACAGGTGTACCTCAAACTGCCAATGATGTGTTTGTTAGAATCTTAATTTAACCCAATTATATCCTCTGGATAAAAAATTTTTTTTTAATTAAACCTTTTCATGAAAAACTCAAAAGGTTTAACTAAAGTTCAGCACTTTTTAAAAGAAGAGAAACTGGAATGGAGGATTTAAAATGAAATATGAAAAGATGACAGCAACAGTGTTCATATTAGTGTTTATTATCTATTTGCTTGTCTCCTAATTTCCACCTGACGGTGAAGTTTTATAAGCGAGCCACCTGCTAGTTGCCTGCTGTGGTTTTGCCAGATTTCCATCTGGATTTTTTCAGAACAGGATGTCTGTCTTCTGAACAGCACCACTGCATAACATTAATATTGTAGCACAACTTTCATAATGAATCTCAACTTGGATTAGAAATCCTAATTTTCATGATGGATCTCAACTCACTAAGAGGAGGTTATGGCTTTGGAGAAATCTCTGATACAATGTCAGATTCATTCCCAATATAAACTGAAGCTTCTGTGGTAGAATAGTATCTCTTTTTGTTTGCTTCAGTGCTTTAATGTTTACAGATGAACTATTCTTCCAAATCTAATCAATTTCATGTTGTATATGTATTACAGTGGTGATGGGAAATCATTTTTTGAATTGATGTGTCCAGCACATTGTGTGTTAAATCACAAAGCATTAACTACACAAATTTCATGCATCTGAAGTAATTTTAATGCCTGAAGGATAACTGAGCACTGAGCTGTAATGTTGCCTTGAGCATTGGAAAATTTGCCCTTTAAAATAGTTCAACAGTTTAGTAAGTCTAATAAAGTTTGCTAAAAAATATGATGTAGAAATTTCCCACATGAGAAGGGCATTAAGGTTAATGGATACAAGCTATGAAAGAAAACATAAGCTACGAGATGGTATTTTGAGAGCTTATGATTTTGGCT
>JAOVVB010000041.1:9049981-9075728 GCA_028570985.1 Heterobranchus longifilis
GCTGTTTCTTTTCTCTCTCGCTCTCTCTCTATACAGTCCATTATGCCTGAATAACGCGCATGCGCAAAAATGATAACAATAATAATAATATCGGTTTAGAATGACACTGTTGTTATGAAGTGAAGCTCTCCTGGTTATTTAGTAGCGTTTGATCTGTCTATCGAACATCAGAGGGACACAGGAAACAATGTTACACCGACTGAGGCTACATTAGAGGCGGCTACAATGTATCTCTCTCTCTCTCACGCAAACACGCTCACACACACACTAATACACAATATTTGCACCATTACACTCAAGTTATTTCATTGAAACCCCTCCATGTGTGTGTTATAACACACAGTATGAATGACACAGGTGCTTAAAAACCAGGCCTAGACAAGCTTGTGTATTTTAAAAAGAAAGATACACACACACACGCACACACACATACACACACACACACACACACACAAGTCACACCTACAGTACCTGGATAAACTTTGCTGTTATTTTGCATACTATACGTCTGAAGAGCACAAAGGATAAGACTTAATCACACACAGCAATCTTCACAGAGGACAGGGAGGAAAAGCTCGACGCTGTAACACCCAAAACAGACTGAGGAAATACCTCGCATGCCGGCTCGACGCATGAGATGTTCGACAGCCTGGAGATTCCGTGTCATCCGTCCGAGTTTGAGATATCGGTGTGGCCCACATTTCCTAATTAAAACTGAATGAGCGCTCGGGTTGAAGTTCTCAGACTAAATGGAAGACAGCGAGGTTATACAAAATGCATGAATCCATAGCTGTGTCGATCCTCAGGACTCTAAACACCTCAATCGTACATCATTAAAATAAAAAAAATAAAAATATGCAAGTAAAACAGAAAACCAAAAACTGAACCGGGGAAACAGATCATGCAAGCAAGAGGATTGTCATTTTATATTAATGTTTAGTTTTTGTTTTGTTTGCATTACGTATTTATTTTTAGGTCGAATTCTAGAGAGCGCTATCCACTCACAAATTTGTATTATTTTTTTGTTTATTATACAAGACGCACAAGTCCGTCGTTATTCCTGCCGAAGTGCTGATGACCAACCATAAACAATAATTAAAGCAATTTACAAATCAAACAAGAACCGCCACATCCAAACATGGTTCGTCCGTTTATTTGGGTTACTCGTTCGTTTGTTGGTTCTTATAGCTATTTATTTTATTTATTAATTATGAGGTTAATTATGCTTAAACAGCATAAAATGGCTACTGTTTCAGATAGTGATGATGGCACGTTTATCCTTGTAAATTTTACACAACCAGATCATGGTTTTGGCAAAAACAAACAAAAACAAAAGACGCAACAAAATCTAGAACCAGTGAAGAGGTTTTGTTTGATTTCATTAGTTTGTGTCTTTCTTTTTTAATGTAGCTATTTATTGATGTTTTTGGAATTCCAAAACAGACAGAATGTTTTTATTTGTGTTTTTTGTTTGGAGCATTTTTTTTTTGTCTATTTGTTTGTTTATTATTCATTTAGTTTGTTTGTTATAGTTTGTTTCTCAGTAAATGCTCAAATTGAGACATTTATTAAAAATTCTTTCAATTATTTTCAATATGCTTTACAGCTGAATTCTATTTAAATTTCAAGAAAATCCACTGTGTAAAGTGAAAAGTGTAGTTTTTTACATACATAATGTTTTCAAAATTTCCCACAATAATGATCTCAAAATTGATAAAAAATAATCATAATTATGATTTCTTTCCTAATCGAGAGGTCCTATTACATATTTCAACAGTTATAATATTTTTAGAAACCACTGGTCAGGAAGAGCTCCCCTTTTTAACATAGACCGCAAACCTTTCTCAGAGTAAACCTAAAGTCTTACAACTGGCTACAGCGTTCATCCAATCCGTCCAGGCTGGTTTGTGATGTCACAGCGATGATTTGGCCGTGAAATTGTCTTTTGCGTTTGTTGCATAAGCCTCGCCGATTTAATTCTGTAATTACCCTTTACACCAATTTCTTCTGTAATTTCCCCTTACACCAAGCCTGGAATAAAAGTCTACTTTGCCCTCAGTTTGGCCCCGCCCGGAAACATGAGATGATCTTGGCATAATACCCAGTACTAAATCCATAAACTTTTTATTATTATCATTATGAGCATTGCATTACGTTTGCCATGTTGTGCCCCCCAACACACACACACACACACACACACACACACACGCACACACATGCATGCACACACAAAACACAGATGGTTTTTTTTCGGATGTAGATTAATCCCAGAGTTTGACAAAATTTTCATAATTCAAAGTACTAGGGTCGGTATAAAACACAAAGATCGGAATAAAGAGACTGCAGCCAAGATTAATTTCAAAGGTCGACAGATTTCCATAATGCAAAGCACTAGGTTAGTTAGATGCTCAAGGCATGTACATACCAAACATTAGTTCTTTCAGCAGCGAGGTGCATATGCTTTAATACAGGCTACTCAACAGACTGCATTCCAGGATCAGGGGTTATAAAGGGGTATTAGTGTTACATTAACTCTGATAGTCATATACAGTACGTATATCCTAGGTTTTATGTGTCAGTTGATATGCAGCGATTTAAAAAAAAATTTGACGTGCATGTTAGATAAAGTAGAGCACAGTATCTCGTAATTAACATTTTTATACTAATACTATATAATACAACCTAGTAATTAAACCGAGTTAATAAGGTGCATCGTTTCTGTTTTGCTTTCTTACATTTTTTAAACAGATTAGATCAAGCAAGGAGCCTGTCCTTTTAGTGTTTATGTTGACCTTTGTTTTCTTTCTTTAATGATGTCACTGATGCAGATCACCGTCAGCCTTTAAAGTTGTTATAAGTATCTGATTATATTGTAGTTACGAGTTTATACAGATGAATCAGTCCGTCTCAGTTTAAGCCAAAGTGGTGACAAGGCGTTTATCCTTAAAGGCGTCAGCACACAAATCATGCTTTTTCCAACAGAAAGATCTACAAATAAAACCATGAAAACAGACCAAGTCCTTAAGGGAACTGCAATTGCATACGTTTCTTTTTAAAAAGGTTTATTTTAATACGTTTATACTTTCACACCTCATGAAAAAAGCTCAAACTGTGACTTTTTTCAATAAGAAAAAAAAATTGAAGTTGAAGAAAATACGCTGTTAAAGTTTTTAAATATTTTTTTTTTGTTTTTTACATACATGATTTTCCGAAAATAATCCAGATCTTAATATTAACCGAAATATTCATGATTGTGATCTTTGTCCTAATCGAGAGGCCCTGGTACATAATTCATCAGTTATAATATTCTTGAACATCATAAGTCTGGAAGAGCCTCCCTTCTGACATACAGTGCAAAAGTATTTCAGGTTGAACCTAAAGTCTTACAGCCGGCTACAACAATCATCCAAGGCACGACCCACGGCCGGTAGTGATGTCAGAGTGATGATTCGGCGGTGAAATTGTCTTTTGCATGCGTTGCGTAAGGCTCGGCGATCCCTTTCCCTCACCTACCTCACCTACCTTAATGAGCTGTGTCATTCCCAAACCAAAGGGTTTCACCCTGAACTCTTAGTCCGTTGTAGTAGATCAGCGTATCAGAAGAATGTGTTTTGTGGTAAGTAATAAAATAGCAAATAAGCCCCATTCATGGGAGATATCGATTGATTAAATCCCTGTAAAGTATTCCTAAGACTGCATGATGCTGTAAAGTCAATCATAAAGACATATTGTACTAAGACAACAATGGAGTCGTAGTAAAGCATCAGTTTCAATCTAAATTTATTACATGTTATATGTTATATTAAATAAGTTTTATTATTTATATTCACAGCCCGAGCATTATATTCCGTCCCACCGTTAATAAAAATACAGCCACTTTCTGTTGATCGTCTCCCCTTCGAATATTATCACTATATATGTGTAATAGTCCGTGCGAGTCCGAGTGCATCTCCGCACCCAACACAAAGGTCCCCCTGCCTCGGGTTTAACATACGAAGAGCACGAGAGGTCAGATGTAGCGACGTCACCCTCTCAGGTGCAGACCGTCTGGCCGTCCCACATGACTCCGGATGCAAATTAGGGCTCTATGCAAAGCGAGCTGCGAAAGGATTTTCACCATTCGGAAATCAACCAGGACGTCTGCGTCGTTTCTTTCCATGTACAGCAAACGCATACAAGCATACGAGGATCTTTCCATCATGTCGTCTCGTCAACAGAAATAGACAGGAGAAGTTTATGTTTATTAAGGACGAGTGTATAAAAATAAACAGCAGTCAGGAGAACTAATTAACGTTGATGTGATACAAGTATACAGTTTCAGATACACGATCTGAACAACAAACAAATCTCTTTTCTGCATTTTGTTATGCTTTATTTAGATGACATAAGCTACGTGATAGGAAAAAGCACTTAACATGTCAAAAGAAGCACCCTTCCCCTTTATGTTTTTTTATTGCTATTGTTACGAACATAATGCCTGGTTTTAATTGTTGTTTCCGTTTTTCTCATCAGGAGTCCGGCAGCGGGGAGGATGATCGCCGATCTCACCCCAGAAGGTACAAAAAACAAAACAAAACAAAAAAACCTCACCATGTTTGACTTTTTTTTTTTTTACTCCTGATATAACTAATAATTACACCTGGCAGGAACAGAAAGTTCTCCTTGATGCAGTGCATTGTGTTGCTGTGTAACTTCCTGGCCTGTACGCCGTCAACAAGTAGATTTTGCTAAACGATAAAAAAAAAAAAAAAAAAAATTATATTTTAAGAAATCAGGTCCTAAATCTATACTGCTACTTTTTTGTTTCCACTTGGGAGGAAACCCGGTTCGAGGCTTTCCTCCGGGTTTCAGGGTGTGTTCTTGCGCCACCAGACATCAGACCGCTTTCCTGAACCGAACACAGGCGTCCACAGTGAGCCTGTTTGTTTTTGACATCGGCTCCGGCTGCATTATGCTGGATATATTATGTTCGAGCATCTGTATTGTGTTGTGTTGACATCACACTTCAGTGCTTCCCCTCTGTGTCGCCTTATACCGAGCGAGCGAGTCCAACCAGTCTCCTCGGGCTTTACTCAGGTTTCCTCAGACCGGTGTTAGGTTGAGATTGAGAATTTCCTGGCCTGTGTCGTTTACAACTGATACACGCTCCGGCGTTTTAATCCTCATTTAATACAGTGGACATGTCACAAGGGTGGAGCAGGAGTCTTTGTGGATTTTCAGTGATAGTAGGGTGTTTCGTGATTAATAGTGGTGCGTACCTGACAGGATTCTTTATTATGCTTTATCAACAAATCAAAAAAAATGTTTTTTTTTTATAATGTCCTTCACAGATCTGGACATATAAACAGAATAAGATATAACTCCTTGTTGTGCAATAATCCACACATATTAGGGTGCATTTGAGTTTTTGTTTATTTGTTTTTGCTTTTATAGCCTACTAATATTAATATTCATCTATCTTCAGTAAGCCTCGTGTAATCCTGGTCAGGGTGAAGGTGCATTCCTAGGAACACTCATGGGTGCAACATAGGCAGTCCGATTAAATCTCCTAACTCGGAAATAAACCCACCGCATCAGCTGATTTATTATTTATTTTTTTGGATTTCTTTCCCTGATTTTCTCCCTAATTTAGTGGTGTCCAATACCTCCCCGTCACTGGGGGGCTTCCAGATTAAGCTACTACTACCACTCAGTCGGGAGGGCCGAAGACTACCACGTGTTTCCTCCGAACCAAGTGACACCAGCTGACCGCATCTTTTCGAACTGCTCGCTCACGCACCGTTGGGGGCGGAGTAACGCACTCGGAGGACAGCGCTATCCGCTCCTTCCGCTTGCGTGAGCTCACAGACGCCCCTGATTGGCTGTAGAGCTGTGATTAAAGTGGGAGCACTAAGTACCTCTCATCCCTCCCCTCTGAGAGAGCTCGGCCAATCAGCTCTCTCTAGATCTCCGGCACGAGAGGTTACAGCATCAACCGGAAATCAAACTCGCGCTCTTCGGATGATAGGGCGAGCACTTTAAAATGAACAGAATCGGGATATCTATAAAATTGTGATGCTTATACTGTAGAATCGCTATACAGATTGAATCGAGACCTAGGTATCGGGATGATATCGTATCAAGAGATCCTGGTAACTTCCATCCCTAATACGGTATGCGCCAAAATATAAAATACCAAACTCACGCATCTCAGGCGCACATATGCATTTGTCAACGGGGCAAAGCTCCAGACTTGCGTGTTCTCAGTAGTGAAAAGGAAGTTGTGTTGTGCAGTTGTTGCTGGAAATGGGTCTCTCGACGGAGGAAATATTATTCATAGTTGAGTATTATTTCCGCTCATATGGAAGTGGTCATGAATGGGAACCGAGTTTAAAAGAAGGTCACAACAATCCCTTCTCATACCCGTCCCATTCCCCAGATCTTACACCATTTGATGGTTACTTGTGGGAAATGTTAAAGGAGAGTGTGTTCAACTGTGAAGATCCACCAACAACTGTGCCTGCATTCCGCGAGCAAATCGTCTCTTTTGCAGGAATCTGCAGCAACCTTTGTTCCGGGAATCCGGGTTGAGAATCTGCATGAACGATATGAACACTGTCTACAGCGAGGTGGTGCACACACACTTCGAACGCTTACATTAAGCATACTGTGATGAATCAACACGCTAATAGTGTGTTTGTTAGTTCCTTTCCAGAGAAATAAACTCACAAATGACGACAAGATATTTTTTTATATTTTATGTTTGTTTCAGTACTGTATATTTTGCAGCAAACTGTAACTAAGGACTGACAAAGTTTCATGAAATTGAAAAGTTCCTCCTGTGCAGGAAAAATAAGGATATCATTGAAAGAGCGAGTTCTGACCAATGTATAGACAAAACCTTTCTTTTATTTATATAGATACACCTCAGTAGTATACTTTTTGTAATGTGTAAGGTTTCATTTCAATATGAAGTCAATATTTCATTTCAAAAGTGTGACATTTCCACGGTAGCAGCAACGGGTATCTGAGGTTTTTACATTACTAGGGTAACACATGGACAAATTGATGTCTGCGTTGGGGACATTACATTCTCCATGTGTTACCCTAGTAACGCAAAAACCTCAAATGCCTGTTGCTGCTACCGTGGAAATGTAGTACTGAAAGTGTTGCATTCAGAGTGTCCCTTTTAATTAGGGAGCACTGTTTATGTACACTCGCTGATCATTCTGAGTGATGTGTTAATATTTGATTCCATATGCAGATGTGAGTGGAGTATCCTTGTCGGAAAATAATTTCAAATATTTTAGTTGTTAGTGGTGTATGCTAAGATTCGCTGGACAATGATCCCTTGGTAATTTGTGGTCTAATCTTCTGATGAGTAATTATGGTTCCTTAGGCATGCAACCACAGGCATGTCTGCACTAATTTAAACTCGTGTGGTGTCACTCGTGCTGCCAAAGAAAAAAACATTCTACAATATTCATCCTTGCTTTTCAAATGTTGACAGTGATATGGACGTGTAGATTTGTTTTTGTTGTTGTTTATGAACGACTGCTATGGTGCAAAGGGACCACAAAGAGCCCACGAAAGCAGGGAAGGTAATTTCCTGCCCAGTAAAATGGATTTACTGTTAACTGAAATGATCAGATATGTAAAAGTATACGGCTTTTCCAGTAAGCACGTATTGCGCGTAATATTTTTTTTCCCATTAGAATAAAATCAAACCAGGAGATTAAGTGTGTGAACAAGCACATCAGAAGGTTTGATGAGGTGTCTCTCTACAATGCAGCGTAGTAGCTTGGTAGTATTTAATAATATGCTACAGAAATGGGGCATTCCGAAAAATTCTGATGACACCAGGTACTGGTATTGGAAGTACCCAAATGGAGGTACTTATATTTAAAAGTGTACATCATCATAATTATGTTAGTGACAATTACTAACTAAGTGTACTGTTATTCTGTTGGGTTAGTCATACTTATGCTTAAATTTAAATTAGACTACAAGGGGGGTTCATGTAATATTGGCACTTGTAATGCAATTCCTTGTGAACGAGAGTGTAAAAAACTAATTTTACTTTCACGGAAGACCAAGCTCACAAGCTCACTATGGTGATGAGTCTCTTCTGATTTGAATGGTGCAGATGTTTTAAAGAAGGCCGTACGTCCATGGTTGGCAAGTATAATACCTGATCCTGGGAGTTACTGCACATCATTCGTACAATCCTGTCCTTACGCCAACCATGTTGTGTTCTTTTATGTCAAAGTGTAAATATATCATTGATATTGATTGGTCAAAGCCAATGTTTTGGGTAAAAACTGATTGAAAATCATCTGATTGTAGCGGGACTATTAGGCAAAAACAACCTCTGATGAAAAACATACAGTACATACAGTAAGCTATTTGTTAAATTATTTATAAATTTATATGAATAAAACTGAATACCCCCCCTACAGCTTCCACAGAATTTAGGAGGGTAAATTGCAGCCAGGTGCTGCTAATCACCAGCCCTGATTAACTCATCAGCAGCAGGTGTGCAGACCTCCTATAATTCAGAAGTTTTGGCAGTTTGCTGGAGCGTTCAGGTGTGTGCTAACACAATGCCAAGAGGGAAAGACATGAGCTATGGTCTTAGAGAAGAGCAATTGTTGCTGCACATCAATCTGGAAAGGGTTACATAGTCAAAGTCCAGACCTCAACCCAATTGAAACACTGCGATGGGACTTTAACAGAGAGATATACATATTCGAGTTCCGCCAAAACCTCAATGAACTGAAGCAATGCTATAAAGAAGAATAGGCCAAAATACCGCGACGATGTTACGATGTTAGAGAGACTTCTGATTACTACACGTTATTGCTGCTAAAGGTGAAACTACAGGCTATTGCATTATGGGAGATACTTAATATTTTCCACATGTCGTTCTGTTTTGTTAAAATAATGGAGTGGTGAAAAAAGTTCTATGCTGTTGATCGTCTGAGGCTGTATTTGCCTAATACTAAGACCCACTATAATCTGATGATTATTTATCATGTTTTTACACAAACCTGTATAGAATTAAAAGAAGGGCTACTTACTTGTGAAGTAAGTTACCAGCTGGGATTTTTATTCTTCTGCATTGCATTAGAGTATAGTAACAGAGCGACACTGGATACTTTGGCAAAGTGGAAGTGATCAGTGAGGTCAAGCAGGTTCGCTCATGAACTAAGAGAGGGAAAGAGACTCAGATTCAGAGAGACAGACGCCAGGGCACCTCTTGGGACTGGAGCAAGCGGGGACAGGATTATTTACTCACTGTGTTTGGAGTCCAAGGAGAGAATAAATTGCTATTGATTTCCGGGCCTCTTTGCAGTTAAGTGTCTTTCCTACCTTTGGAATGACTGTGGTTTAAGAATAATTTCCTTTAATATGTACCCACATTTATCTCAAGTCTTTTTCTCTGACTGCTTACCAGGCACCGGTTGGTATTCAGCCAGGTTGAGGACAGGCAGGAGGAAGCAGTTGTGTGTGGAACCAGGTAGCGTTAAGAATTTGGAATGCTGAGAAGAGACAAGTTGAATTTATTGGAATTGAAGAGGCTTTTTTTATTGGCAAGGTTGTGCTAGAAGCAAGCGATTTCTTCACAGCAGTGGTCTAAAGATCTGTTAAACGTGACAGGATTGGTGTGAGGTAGAGACCCGGGTTCGGGGAGACTGCTTGACAAATGAGCTGTAAGATTCCGTCTTGACTGGGCTGCAGATGTCACTCCATACGAGACACAGTTAACGTTATGTATATACAGTATATATATCACATGTCATTATGAGCCATTTAAGCAAGTTTTAATATAAATAGGCGCTCCAGAGAAAAGTTACCTGTCATCCCCGCTATCTGATAACGAAAGGAATTCAACAATCATTTTAATCATACATCAATATTCAACAGCACCTTTGCTCCTTTATCTGTCTGATGCTTGATATGTCTTTTCAGTCATTTTGCGTTTCCCGGGTTCACCTGAGACACACAAAAAAGGGGACCTTGAGAAATCGGGGTTTTGGCGCGTGCTGGCAGAAAGGAAATTGGTGTGTCAATCATGAGTTTTCATATCTCCAAGCAAGCTGTCATGAGAGTGAGAGAAATTGATGGAGACAGGGGACTAGGGGAAAATAGCAATAAATGAAGAGCTGCAGAGAAACAGAGTGAAGGGGACAGATACTCGACTAGACGAGGTGAGTCCTGCTGCCTAATTACAGCGGAAGACCTTCTATAACATAGAGCAGGATAATGACTGTATTACTGTTCGTCAAAACCACCGATAGCGCCGCATTGTTTTGAGGGCAGCTCTTTAATAACCTTGACAGCTTTTAAAAGGTCACATCAGTCTCAGATGATGCCATTTTTCAAATGAACACCTGGCGGATTCCCGAAATTACATTATAAAGTGGACCGATTATGCAAAATTCTATTTTAAGTCATTTTAGACATTCACATGGGTCTCCAGATTGCGTGTACAAACAAAAAGATTTGGGGAAAAAAATATTCATTGTTTTTTTGTCCTGTTTCCATTTTAATATTGGCACAAAATGAGGCTTAAATAAGCCAATTAGATCGTTCTCTGTTGTGACATCATATAGGAAGATATGGCTTGTTGCTCAGCTCTGGTGTTCTCTCCCAGAGGTGTGGCCCAGGAGTAGCTCATTTACATAGACACTAAAATGGTGTACTCAGACGAGTGAAACAGAGGGAGCATATGAAAATGCATAATACAATGCATTACACACACACACACACACTTTGGGGAGCTCTGAGACCTATGTTAACTTCATAAAGAAATAATAAAATATGCGCCCTTTAAAATGCGTTAAATATCGTTCTTCATTGTGGATATGAATGTTTGTCTTGGATGCTGCAAAACAAAAGAAAATGATTACCTAAAATTATTGGCACCCTAAGACATTTGTATGAGTGAATTGTGACTAAAGAAAATCTTGTTCCTTTCTTCCCCAGACATTCTAACATCAAATTATGCAGATGTGTTTGACAAGAGAGGGTGAACTATCCCTTCCTCACTTTTTTTCCCCCACTCTCTCTTTTGATTCCTCACCATGGATTAGTATAATTATTAAGGAGTGGTCCACAGCCTTCCTACTGTTTTTAAGTGCACATCTAGAAATATTGACTCTAATGTTAAACTGTACAGTAACTGCATTACTATCTTTTAATATAGAGCTAAGGAGTACAGTATATAGAGTGACATATCCTTTTTTTCCCAGCAAAACCTAGGTGGTATGATGAAGTTAATTTTATTTTATTTTAACCGACTATGCAAAAATGCCTGACGAAAAAAAAACAAGTGCGATTTCATGTATTGCGATTTCGAGTTTTATGTGGTTAATTTTGCAGCACTCAGTATTTCCAATCAGTATTTCCTTTCAGTAAATGAGCTATTATAATTTTTTATGGGTGTTTTGTGTTTGTTTTTTTCTGGTTGATTAGTTTGACTTCCTTTCATACTGCAGTGATTCTATTGTCTAAAAATGCCTACAAACAAGTCTAATGATTAAAAGTCAATATCTTTCATTACAGTCAAACAGTTTATTAGTATACATTTTCAATGTGGACTAGACATGCGGTTATGTTAATTTTGTAATAATTGTTTGTAAACTGTATAATCAGCTGGTTGCTTATATCCAAATTCAAATATTTCTTCAGATTGCAGTTAAATATCGGTTCAATCAATGTATAGATGCTTAATTATTTGTATTGCTAGCAGATTGCTGAACTGATCTCTACCACACACTAGAGTTTTATCTTTTTTCTGTAGAATTCAGTTTTCTCTCTCTTCGTGCCTCTTTATCTCTGCTTAAGTAGTCTTACTCTTGTTCATTGTAAGAGATAAATGGGCCATACAGTGTAGGAAACGACAGGCTATCTGAGATCGCTTATCAACTTGACAAGATTTGAATCAAGGTTGTGATGATATAGGCATTTTCTTTGACAGGAAATTTAATATTTGGCTGAACCGTCCATTTCATGGTACAATGCCGGAGCTACAGGCCTCTCGGAAAAAAATCATGACTGCAGCTACAGATGGGTGAGCGATTAAGGGAAGAAAATATCTGTTGTCATTGTTTAGCTCCATTTGTTCCCTAAGCATCATTGCATATAAATGCAAAGTTATTCTGAATAATGTCTTTTATTTAAGGGTTTAACATTTTCTATAAATCGAATGCTTTGGCCTTTATAGCCATACGACCCTCCATCTGACTGACTACCTCTGGTAGATTTACATGTAGAGTTGCATCCTAGACAGTGTGTCCATCACCAAGAACACTAACTGAGGGAATGTCCTTTGTAGAAGTTGTGGTTTGCTTTCCAGTACATTGCTTTTTAAAATCTATATATAAGTGTATTGATGCTACTCTGGCAGCTTGCAGTGTCCTGATACTACACTAATCTATTACTCATCTAACGACAGCTAAATGTCTGTGTGTGAGAGAGAGAGAGAGAGAATGCGTCACAGCGTGCCCGTTCTGTGCTTTGACTGCACCCAGAGGACCCCAATCCCATTCGCCCACCACCTAGCTTTGATCCATTTTCCCTGAATTAATGTTTTATTGTTTAGTCAATGATTAGACCCGCAAATAATTTCACGGTTCGGCTGCACCAGCGAGTGAATAGCCACCTGAAACGCACAGGGCGCATTCTGCAAATGCATTGCCTTATAATTAAAACTCGAGGATGGGGTCTGGAAAACAAATTTTGCCTGAAATTGGAATTGGTTACACAGTCTCTCATGCATATAAGCGTCAGCATCAGACTCAGACACGCGGAAGAGGAACAGCAGGACACAGGTGCGGTGGCTGCTGAAAAATAGCGGGAAACAGGAAACAAATCGAGTGGATCTTGAAGATTAAGGAAACTAATACAGCTCTTAGAGTGAAATATGACCTTTTAGTCACCAGTGCAGAGCAAAGCATCTCCTATGTGACCCGTTTCGAGGATAGCTGGTACAGGCAGTAATTAAAAAACAACAACAACAAAACGATTAATCATGTGACATGGTGTCATAATTTGCTTTAGTAGAGCTAAAGTAGATCTGATTTTAGAAAGATTACAGAACACTCGTCACAAAACTTTAAATCTAATTACATTAACAACATTAAAATTGTGTTCAAATCTGAAGCATATTTTTTTTGCTCACACACACAATAAAGGTGGAGAATGGTTCGACTCAAGGTGACTTTGGAGTAAAACAATGATGCTTATACCGAAAATAACCTAATCCTCACTGATAACTATGATTGAGTGTTATATGGGTTTGGAATTCTTGTTAGTACACCTGGCATCATGTACTCTATGAACTACTAAGAGATTGTAAATAAAAATGTCTGTCTCTGTCAAGGAGCTATAACTCCAGCTGTAAAGCCCAGTGAGAGCTTGTTATGCCAGCTGAAGAGGGGAGTCTGGAGAAACTGGAGAGATTCTGAATTGAGGATTTCTCCTCGGATTCCTTGATCTGTATTCTTCAGTCTAATCAAGCCGTATAGGAGAGGATTCAGCGCTGTTATGTTACCAAAAGCAGGATGAACAACAAGGACTAAATGCAGGCCTGGCTTAAAGTTTTTCCTAGAAAAATGTAAATGCAAAAAAATTAAGTTTATTTTATTTTTGAAAAATGCTCCATGGTTACTAGAAATGGAGGAATGGTTTTAGTTATGCCACGAAAGTCACACGTTTTAAAAAGCCTTTAATCAACCTTTTTCTCCAAACTGTGCGAGTGAATTAGTCTCAAAACCCACTCGTCACACACACTTACACCAGACTCAAAACACTACAAGCGCTAATTAGTCTCAAAACTCACACATTATTATTATTATTATGATTGTATTATTTAAATGTTGCCCTTGGTTTTTAAGTGAGAAAACTAATGTCATAAAGAATGGACTTCATTTAATTAGTCATCTTCATTGCAGCTGAATAAAGCTAAGGTCTAAACTTTAGAATTGGGAAATTGTGATACTTAGAGAATTGCAGTATAAATAGAATCAGCACCTACACACTTATCTTGATAATAACATATCAGGTGTCCCCTGGTGAGTCCCATCCCTGACGTGTACCACAGGTGCCAATAATGCTGCAGGTGATCGTCCATGAGTCATGGGCCATTTAAGAAATTACCTTTTTGGTATTTACTTTGTCCAAGTTTTACTACTACAGTAAATACATGTGGCACATTGGCTTTGCGCACCTCCAGGGTTGCAGACTGGAATCTCACCTATGTGCATTTTTTCTGGTACTCTGTTTTTCCTCCAGGCATTTGGTTTCTACCTACAGTAGAAAAAACTTGCAGGCTGATTGGTGTTTCCGAATTGTCTGTAGTGTATGATTGCATGTGTGTGTGTGTGTGTGTGTGTGTGTGTGCTTGTGCCCTGCAATGGATTGGCACCCCTTCTGGGGTGTACCCTGCCTTGAGTACCCTGGCATAGCCTCCAGGCCCCCTGTAACCCTACATGGAATTAACAATATGAAAAATATATGATTGTATTATGAAATTAGTTCAATTACTCATGTATTTTCTCAAAATGGCCAATTCTGATTATGCGTAACAACACAAAAAAAATTGAGTGAATACAGAGTATGCTATAAGCATTTATAGCTAGTAGTCCAAGAGCACAAGATTGACTTTTTTGAAATGGAGAGATGGTGTTAATCCTCTACTGTCAATCAGAGTGACACTAGCCAATCGTGGGCATATGATCTCATGTTTGAAGAAGGAGGGTAATTCCTCAGAAGGTCTTCATCTGTCATGTGATGCAACTTGTGACCACCAAGTTGAACAGGTGCGTTGGCTTCATTTGTCTTTACTTGACAAGGGAGAATTGTCCGACTGAGAGAAAAAAGAAGACAGTACCAAACCACTGTAATTTCGATTCTTTTTTTCAAGAATGTAGGTATGGCAGAGAATGATGATGTTTTCCCCTCCTTCTCTCGGTGTCTTTCTCCAGGATGGTGGAGCACATACTCCAGGGATGCGGTGTGTTCTGGCCAGCCATGTGTGCATGTACTGCTGTCTTCTCAGTCTCTGATGAGCTCGACTCTAGGCTGAATGCCACCATCCTGATGCTTAATTAGCATTGTTAATGATCCACCTCTCTGCCCAGTCTGAGCCTCTGATGGACTTGTGACAGACAACACAGCACTCGTATCCAAAACCATCAGCCCCATTTGGTCTGCTTGGCAGTTTACCATCTCTGTAATATATATCTCTATTTAGCCTGATCCAGCAGAGAGTCAGTACAGGATTGATATTAGATGAGTAATGTTTCAATATGCAACAGGACACCATATAGCGACAATTGATTTCTCTGGTAGGTGTACAAGGCTCAAGTGGAAATCTGGGTCGCAGCTTCAATACCACATGGCTTGTGACCTGACTGCTTTTTTCATCTTTTTTTTTTTTTGTAGTAGAATGTGTGATGGCTTTGACTTCGCTTGCACCATTCAATAATAATGCATTGCTGGTAGCATTTTTCTGGGCCTACCTGTTTCACTTTTTTTATCCGAACAATAAGTGATTTTTATTTTTCTTTGCTTGCTAAAATACCATAGATTTGTCAACCTCGCCACCACCTACCCTTTATTTTTTTCCTATCCTATCATTTTGTATCCATGTATGCTGGTGAGACCTTTAAATCCTATTGAGATGTGATCAATCTAACGGCTGGGACTGGGAAATGTCCTCAGATCTGGGCAACTGCTATTGTTAATTCTTCTATTTGTATGGCTGGAGGACCCGACTAAACTTGCACTGTAATTACAGATCGGTGTCAAATTTATTAGCATTTTTTAAATGCTCAGAAATTGAGCTATTATAATATAAACCTATTACATTGGAAGGTGAAGCAGAACGTAGTAGGATCAGTAAAAATACTTTTGATACCGTCAATCATAAAATACTTATGAATACTCTTAACGTATGAATAAATACGGCATTACGTTTCTCAGCAGGCTAGAAATTGGGTTTGACCAAAGTCTAAATAAGGATATCAACGTTTTTATTGCCATTGCTGTTTCCTCATGTCCTCACAGGGTTCCTTCTGGTTCTCCGGTTTACTCCAAGCTTGCAAAAAAGTAGGTGGATTGGTTGTGCTAAATTTCCTCCAAGTGTGAAAGTTCGTACATGGTGCTTGCAGTGGACTTGTGTCCTCTGTAGGGTGTATTTCAGCTTTGTGCCCGAGATAGGCTCTTAATCCACTCCCAAGTAGGTATTGATAAGTAATTACTGAAGATAAATGAATGATTTAATGCAAATTGCGTTTTGATAGTTTTCAGAATTTGGTCGCAGTGACATCTCGGCAGGTTTTCTTAGGCCACAGCACATGTACTTTATATACCATAATTATGCCACATGAATCATACAGGGTTACGGTGTGGGACCAGGCTTCCCAAAAGGTGATAAAAAGTGGCATAAAAAGGTGATAAAAAATGTTTTCCCCAGAAATTCTTTTAAGTTTGCAGAAGGCCCAGCTTTGCTTCCTACCCTTAGCCACATGCCCAATCTATTTGGGTTTGGGAAACTTTATACCATTTTTGACCTGCCTACTGACTACACTGCCTTTACTGTTTACATGCATAGTGGTTGCAAGCAATATACAAAACTAATACAGGATATGTGAGGAAACCATCACGCATGTGTGTATGCATAGTTTATAGTAATACTGTATAATTTCCTATATTAGTGCCAGTCCCAAGCTTGGAAAAAATTTAGATTGTTGCCAAAACATGCGTCAGAATCAAACTGTGCAGACGAGGTGATTCTCTGTGGTGACCCCTGATGTCAGTTAGTCACAAAAAAACCCCCAAAAAAAAACATTTTAATTGAAACTACTGGAGTCAGGACACTGCAGACATGG
Organism: Heterobranchus longifilis; assembly: GCA_028570985.1. Classification (NCBI taxonomy): domain Eukaryota; kingdom Metazoa; phylum Chordata; class Actinopteri; order Siluriformes; family Clariidae; genus Heterobranchus; species Heterobranchus longifilis. Next base: position 9,066,859 of record JAOVVB010000041.1, read on the forward strand.
AATGCTCCAACTTTGGAAGGCTGTACCATCTAAAATAAAATGCACACAAATATACTGTAAATATCAGAGAAAATATTAGCTTAAGGAAATACAAATTGAGTGGGGGGGTATAACGGGACGATACAGTGCCCTAGCCAGTCCTGATAAACTCAGGATTAATTGAAACATTTATCTGTGAGATAATCCTCGACTGGACAGAGGATCCAACCTGACCTCCTTTTCCTTTTCCTTTTCCATATGGCCTGTTGGATGGATCTGGTATTCGACACCAAACTAAACCCAACCATCACAACTGAGCAATGGCATGTCCAATCCTAAGCCATAAAAGATATGAGTAAGGAGGTGGCAGAGGCTTATCAAAGTATTTGCTATCCCCAGTGCTCAAATTGGAATGTTCTGAAATGCTGAAATCAATCTTCTTTACTGTTATGCTGAAGGGAAATTACAGGCTATGAGGTTGGCAGTATTTTTAGACGTTTTTCTCAGTGCTCTAGCTGGTTTTTTATTGCTAATCAATGGCTAGAGGAATGACACAAGCTCTAGGGAACCTGGCATGCCACATCAGCCAACACTCTGGAGGTGATCTCTTTGAGTTTTTGAGTTCTGATGCATCGTTGGCATTAACTCACTTCCTCTTCTCCTGCTTCCAGTTCCAGTGATGTGCTCAATCGATATGTTTCGGTTCTATTTCACTCAGTCGAAACTCCTTGAAATTCCTTCCTTAGATTCCTTGCAAGACCTTCCAACAAAGTGATAGACACACAATATGTGACTACACACATCCTGTCCTCCCAAGCAGTAATAGATTCCAGTCTTCATCCCTTTTTGCCCTTAGAATTATTTTTTTTATGTTCTAGCACAATTTTTGGGAGAATATTCCATGGCATTCATTATCACCAAGGTGTATTCCTTCATTAGCGATGCTAGCCTTGTTAGCTTCACTCACTATGCAGTTTGATGACTTAGCTACTACAGCTCTTTGTTGTTGCCTAGCTATACTATCTCATTCTTCTGCCGGGGTCTGTTCCCTCAGCATCATTTCCGATACCACTCCCTGCTGACTTATTCTTCTGCAGGTTTGGCCATACACTCAATTCCTAAGAAAAGGCTCTTCACGCTTTTTCTTTTGCCATTTTGTTCAATATCTGGCTTGTTTTGTTGATGGCTGCTCGTTAGGATCCATTGTTGTAGTTTTCTGTACGAAAAAAAATTGGATTATTTCACATATTACGATTGTGATTTAAAATGCAATGTTTAACTGCAAACTGTTAAATGTACCATTTAGTATTCAAATCAGCAAATAAGGACACAAATGATTGCATTAAAAAGGATGTTTGCCAATATTTATTTTGCACCTCAAAGGTTATAAAAAAAAATCAAATAATTAAATTCCTGACTGTGCATATATTACCTGTGAAACATTTTGAGATTGGATAATTGCCAGGTCCATAACACAATTAAAAAATTTTATGTGGTTAAATTATGCAGCAATACTTAGAACAAGTTTATGTAAAAAAAACAATGCTAAACAGTATTGCATCGTCAGTATGACCTAATTTCCAACCTCAGCACGTTCAACAGACGATGTGGGAACCTGGTTCATGAGCTGCCAGGACAAGAAGAGACCAAGGAAGTGCACCTTCGCACTATGCTTAATATTTCGGACATTTCTGAAAAAGGAATATCGTGTGCCCTTCTGCTTCATCAGCTATGGTCCGTATAAGTGGACAGTACAATCCAGTCCACTTATACGTTCGGGTATGGTGGGCTTTCATATTTGAGTCTACCCATCTCTGAGTACACTCTACCGTGCTCAAGATCATGTTTTCAAGTGGACTCAATCACAGTATGTTGATCTGTGCCCAGACTGTTCCGCAAATGTTACACAAATGTCCCGAGCTTCGAGGAGAAGTGTGTTCTTGTCCTGGCCCAAAACTGTAGTGTAAGAGCATCCTAAGTACTTTGGCAAGCAGTGGCGTCTTTGTAAACACCAAAGAGTGTTTAATTTTTTATTTTTTACGTTATCTTACTCTTCAGATATGGGTAGATTTAGGGCAAGGGATTGGATCTGTAAAATATACTGTATGAAAGTACTAGAAATATCCAGTATATCAAAATATTGTGTTAAAGGTCACACATATTTGTTGCCTGTCATATTAGTGGACCACTTTTGTGCAAAGCAGGTAATGTCAGCCCGGTTCACCGCCTACCACCGCAAGTATATTTTAGACGTGTGGGAAACACTGTACGTCTTTTCACGTTTTTGTTGGAGGCCCTCAAGTAGGCATCTGTGTGATTCTCAACACTCCTGTCTTGGTTATCTGGTGCTTTCTTGCTTTTTTCTAACTATCCCTTCTCTTCAATATTAAACACCACCTGTCACATTTCTTCTCGGTGCTTTTCAATGCTTTCTAGTTGCTCTGACCCTGAGACACAACGACACAAACATAGAGTACAGTACAGTTCATCTCAGTTCTCTTGTGTAGCTGTCATCTCTCTGCTTTATCTCCTTGCCTGAGCTCTCTTAATCAATCATCCACAGACTCACTCTGGTCCTTACCGCTTATTCTCCATTCACAAACCGGGGCTGGTCCATGCCCAGGTGGCCACTGTTTCCTTTTTGACGCAACTGCAAGATGCTCTGGCTTCTTACTGCCTGCGTAAGATGTGATTGATCTTCTCGACTGCCACTTAAGTCTTATAATCTTGCTTTTAATTGGCCTCATGCTAGCTCATCAATCTGGCACTTTTTTCTTTTTGATTTACAATCATGGTATTCTGTTTGTAAGTAAAACACGTTTTATTGCTTGTATTGCCTTGATTTGAATAATGCCCTATTACACAATTGTGAGAAAAAACATTTTGTGGTCGGTTGTGACGCAACAGTTACTGCAAAGGCTGATAACTCAGTGAAAAGTATGCTGTTGCGCAGTTTTTACTAGGACCGTTGGAGGAAAAAAAATCATCATAAAGTTGTGATCCTCCAGCATTTGCATTTGTGCAACCATAAAACAGATTTTATTCCTCCTTATTCATTGCGATGCCATGACCACATGACTTTCCAAAAGCACCTGAAGTGCTGGGACTTCATGCAAGGGCAGAAATTAATGTGAAAGCTAAACTGAATTTATTGTGAGAGTGAACACAGTGTACCGTCTCATTTAAAACAAATCTGTGAAACACATGTGTATACAGTAAATGCTCGTACACACTGAATGCAAGACCACAAAGTGGCTTGTCCGTGTCTACTGGAAGAAAATACTGGTATTTGTAGTATTCCTAGAGTTCCAGTATAGATCTATGTTTTTTTTAAAGTGCAAGGTCAAAAATGATGACTGGAAGTGCTGCTGAGGTGTTTTTATTTCTCGGGATTTAATGTGTCCCACAGAAGAAATAACGCTTCCAATTGAATGAGCAGCTTTCGAAAAATCTACAGTTATAGTAGAATGATGGATGATTTTGGAAGGGTTTTAAAATGTTGAAAAAGAAAAAGGGGAAGAAATTAAAACCAAGTATGTGTCTTCAGCAGACTACAGCCAGTGTAATGCCTATGCCTTTATATTATTGCATGTGCCGTGATACCATGATTACACAAAAATATAGTATAGTGAAATAATATTGTTGTATTATTAGGCCTGTCAATGTTAACGCATGTGATTAATTTAGACATTTTAACTTGCTACTATTTTTTTTAACGCAAATTAATCACATTACCAAGTTTGACCCTAATGGCTCCCCATAATCACAGCACCGTTACCTCCCAGTATGTGATAATGGCACATTTAACCAGATAATAACATGACTGAGGAAACCTCACCAGGTAAGCTAAATGGCAAGTTACATTATAAAAAGTTTTTTATAAAACCAATGTTGTGTGCTCGAGCTACCGTTAAAGGGGAACGATTTTTTTCAAGAATACATTAGATGTGAATTTAAAACGGCTATAAATGTGAGGCAGTTGGCAGAAGCTACTTTTATTGCACTTACTGAAGATCACTGAACATCAAAAAGTAACCATAACTACCTCGGTGTAACAGCACACACCATCAATGACAAATGGCAACTGCATTCGTTCACTCTAGGCGTGTTAAAAGCAGAAAAAAAGACCAAAAGTTGAAAAGGAGATAACGGTCATGGTCACCTCTATAGGAGCAGACAGGACTCACAATGTGATTACTGCTGCAAGTTTACCATTTGAAAGATTTTGTTTATGATGTTATAAAACTGCTTACTATGTTGCCTCTAACCAGTTCGTCATGCATTTCTTTATTCCAACCTTTATAATACAAGTAAATCAATGATTGTGATTAACTATGATTATTTAATTGCACCTGTTATTATATTGCTGTGAGTAAAAACTAGTACATGTACGCATTAATAATTTGCCACATCAGTAGAATGTTTTAACATTAAAACAATGGCTTATTAAAAAAAAAAAAACAGTTTTAAAAACGATACTTTTCTAAGATTTAGTAGTAAATAACAGTTAGTTTTGAGTTTCAAGCTTTGGGCTTTTGCAGTACAAATGTGCCAGCTAATCAGTAATTCAAAATGCAGACAAGTCCTCATTTGCGAACATCTGCTGGGAAAATGTAACTACCACGTTCGTCTACAGTCTATTAATGTAAGAATGGAATAAATATACATATTGTACCTTATGAAGCTGGTCAAAGAATTGAGATAATTCAAAGACAAAAACAAATTAATTCAAGGACAAAAAAAATGTGATTCTTGTTTTGTGCAGCCCTCATTCTGAAACACATTCTCTCCCTCTCTTTTTCTCCCCCTTTCCCCTCTCTTTCTCATACGCATACACACACACTTCATTATGATGTGATCTCCCCTACTAGCAGGGCTTCCATTCAAATATTTGCATGAATTTAAATGAATCTCTGTGAAGACAAAAGAAGTTGCGAACAAATCTGTTTCCATCAACCACAGTGATAAAAAAAAAAAAATAGATCAGATGCAAAGATGACTAGGAGGAAAGACTACAGTGCCTGTGTATGGAAAAGTGCATATTCATGCATTTAATCCTGGTCAGGGTTATGGTGGCATTTTATATAGCTTTTTTTGTTGATTGAAAAAAACCTGCAGTTTCATTTGTCCAAATAGTGCATGATGTCATGTGGTTAAGTTGAATCTTTTTTGGTAAAAAAAAGTTTTTTTGGTGTGTGTGTGTGGATTTTTTTTTTTCTGTGGATTTTCACCGTAATTTAGTCCTAGCTAAATCCTCTTCCATCTTCCTTTAAGGAGTGTGAAGACTATCACATACTTCTTTCCTGAGACCCATGCCTTCAGCTGATTGCATCTTTACAAACTGCTGCTGAAGAATTGTTAGGGAACAGTGTAACAGCTGTCCGCCCCCTTTGCTTACATGAGCTCACACCCGCCCCTGATTGGTTAGTGTCGCTATAATTGATGCGAGAGCGTGAGTATGCCACCCATCCACCGTTAGAGTTTCAGTTATAAGAAAAGTGAACAGTAAATGAGACCAAAAGCCTTTCCAAAACCATTCTTGTGTAAAATCAGTTAAATCTTGTTTATGGACATGAACGTCCTTAAAAGGATAGTTTGGATTCACTGAAGTCAAAACTTAAATTTAAAATCAAATGCATATAAGAACATTACATTACATGCAAGTAATTGGAGCCAAAATCCACAGCCTTCGTTCCATGCACAAATGCATTAAAAAGTTCAAATATGACTCATATGAAGCTTATGCAACCCACTGAGATCATTCGAAATCTTAAAGGTACGGCGTATTTAGTACAAATTTAGCTCTTACCCCAGAAGTAGTTGTACCATATGGCTAACCAGAACACTGTAACTTTGAATTAAGACTTACTCACTTAGTCATCTTCTATACCGCTTTATCCTGTATTCATCCTATCCCAGGAGGCTTAGGGCACAAGGCTGGGTACACCCTGGACAGGGTGGCAATCCATCGCAGGGCACACACACACACACACACACACTCATTCACACACTATGGGCAATTTGGGAATGCCAGTTAGCCAAACCTGCATATCTTTGAACTGTGGGAGGAAACCGGAGTACCCGGAGGAACCCACCAAGCACGGGGAGAACATGCAAACTCCATGCACACAAAGAAGGGAATTCCCTGGCTGGGAATCGAACCCGGAGCCTGGAGGTGCAAGGCGACAGTGCTAACCACTACACCACCGTGCCGCCTGATTTAGGACTTTCTCATTAAAATATTCAATGGAAATGTCTTTTATGTTCTGGCACATTTTTTTTATTTTGTTCAGCAATAGTCTTACAATAGACCTTCACTCACGTTCTTTCACTTTTCCCTACTGATGGAAACCACAGCAATTCCAGACGCATTATGAAGCCCTTACCAAATGGACTCCTGGTGTGATGAAACATGACAAAGGTGGAATTCACCCATTTGTTATTCCCATAGAAGGGACATAAAACAACCAGGAAGATTATGGAAATCATTACCATCGGTCCAAAGTGCCACTGAATTTACACCTTCACAGGGGCTTATCTTTAACACAGCTGTCAGAAAAACACTCTCTGCTATTAGCGCAGTTATTAGAGAGCAGAGAGGAAGTGTTGTCTATGATTATCAGTTTTGTATGCCTTTATGAAACTGTAAACTACAGTATCTTAAAGATGTCTGTAAGAATCATATCAGAAGTCATATTTCACCAAAAATAAGAGTATGTGAATTTGTTTTGTCTGTCCAACATGTACATGTATCATACTGATCTGCTTGTCTTTTTTCCATTCTGTCTACCTTTATGATTTTTGACACTTATTTCAAGTGTTATATTCTAGCACAAGCATGTACTGATGAATGTCATGCTTTAACAACAAGCAATCACTCAAAACTCTCTTCAGTGCCGGTGCACGACCTATGGCTCTTGTTGTTTAGTGGCAATCAGTAAATGCTCTGCACCGTTGTACAATAAATCAACAATATCCACAGATGCAATTTCTTGAAAGAGCTGTGAATGACTAAGTGCCTATGAATTTGTGGTTGGTGTGTGAGGCTATGTGTTGGCTGACTGGCCGCTAGTGATCTCACGACACCAAAATTACAATTCCCAGCGTGCAGGCTCCAGATCACTGGAGGATTAAAAACTCACACCTGATCTCAGTCAACCCTGAGGTATAAGCTTCTAAACAAGATGATCATTGCAAGGTACAGATATATGCAGTCATGAGTTTTTCGATCGTGAATTTTGTCACATGGAACGAGAGTACAGTAAGTCATCTACATACGAACATTCGAGTTATGAACTTTCGATGATATGGACATGACGTTAGATAACATGTCCGGCGTACGTCGTCACGTGCATGCTAGGATCCCAGGATGTCTGGAAGGGAGTGTAAAAAGCAGCGACGGTGAAGCTGGTACTGCTAAGTAGTGGCAAGCAATATCGATGGAGACAAATATGAAAGTAATTGAGAGAATGGCGCGAGGTGAAAACATGGAAGACATTGCTCATTTTTTTTTACATGAATCGTTTAATTATCGGCACGATAGATCATGGAACATGTTTTTATACTGTGTGTAGGCAATTGTGTTAGTATCGTGTGTGAATAGGCAATTGTGTTAGTATCGTAGTACCTAGACAATGTTTGTTAGATTTATGAGCAAATTGGACTTATGAACAAGCTCTTGGAATGGAACTCGTTCGTATATTGGTTACTTACTGTACAACCCTCATTCTGTGCAAAAATGCATTTGAAATTTTTGCTTAAAATCGTATGAAGCTCCTGTAGTCCCATCAAGCTAAATCCATCTGGTATCTTTTAAAGTTACGGTGTATTTAGTGCGACTTTAACCTTTGTCTTTCCACAGAAATAGCCATATGGTTAAGTTCCATTTAGCGGAACTGTCCCTTTCAAACAACACACAGCAGATCTGCTGTTTTTAGGGGCTTACTTTTTCTAACTGAAATAACTCCAAATTTTACTTTAGTGTCGCCAGCAACGATGTTCTAGACTACATCACACACACATTACTGCTGTCAAGACAGATTCCTATTAGTCATATCAAATAGACAACGATTATTTCAAAAAGCTTGTCACACACACCCGCTTTGCGACCGGCACTAGGACCCGGAAGTAGTACGGTCGCAAAACAGGAAGCATAAAAGGAGACAAGATGGCGCTTCACATCACTCAGTCATTGAGTTCGCCCGATGTCGGTTCAGATCGCCTGTCTGCCATTTCGTGAGTACTCACTTTCTTGGGTCTACTTTCTGATTCGAGTGTGTGTTTATAGGACGCGGGTTAAATTTGTGTTTTTCCCTTGCTCCCCTTTCGTGAGAGTCCTTAGACTAAGTCGCGTGGTTATCCTGCCTACTCGCTTGCTTCCGCGTTTGGGTTTACCATCCACGCTACAAAGGGCTAACCGCTAAGTGCTAAGTCTTCTGATCATCCCGGTTAGTTCGTGACAGAATGACTGAGTCCTCCGCGGTAAACCCAGCGGATTATGCGCGCCTTTGCGATGTGGTTGATCGGCACGCCGAGCTAATCAACCAGCTAAACGGAGAGCTCGCTACTCTTCGCCAGAGCGTCCAAGACGTCGCGGCCTTGCGCCGCGAGGTGGCGGAGCTTCGGCAGGAGAACGCGGCCCTTCGCGAGGCTGTTGCTAGCGCGGCTAACCGGCCGCCCGTCGCTGCGGCCGCAGCTCCGCCCCCCCTCCCCCCTCCAACTTCTGATGTCTTTCTTGCTTTACCGGATAAATGGGATGGCACGGACGGGAGATGCAGTGTTTTTCTAACTGCTCTCGACCTGGTGTTTGAGTTCAATGCCATCAAATACTCCACCGATCGATTGCGCATTGCTCTCCTTGTCTCGTTGCTGTCGGGGCAGGCAGCTGAGTG
>JAOVVB010000041.1:9079181-9090576 GCA_028570985.1 Heterobranchus longifilis
AGAATATATATATATATATATATATATATATATATATATATATATAAAATCAAGGCCACATATACCTTACTAATGCCGCATTTTCATTCTGCCCTCCTAGAGACCAAACAAACACCACGCCACATCACCCTGAGCACAGGTTTACAATTGCCCTCCGGCTATCAGATAAAAAAAAATGAACAGACTAGGAACGAGTCCAAATTGCCCACTATTCGATTGTTTTCTTTGTCTAGCGTCAGTTCAATACATGACCCAGTAGTTAACACTTTTAATTGAAGTAAACATCTTAAAACAAAGTAAACAGAGCAGAACTAATTGGTCCTTTATTTGTTCAGCGAGGTGGTGTATGCAGGAGAGTTGCCTTCTCTCAGCAGGCTCGTTCTTCTTCTGCAGATTATGAGGATTAAAACCAGAATAAATACCAGTTTTAGTGACTGGAGTCTGTATATTTCAAATGTGGAGGATTTTAGATGCTGGATGCTTCTTGGATTGGCACATAAAATAATCGATCACTGGTCCATGTCAGTAAGTTATGTCACCTAATAGGACTTCTGTTCACCCGTGTACTTACAGATTACTAATTTCTGTAATTTATGTGGCGTTATTTATTGGTTAAGACTAAGTGAACTGGCTACAGTCGGTCTCTTCTTTTCACTGGTTAAGCTGTGGGACAGAATAAGGACAATAGGCCAGTAATGGACATTATGTCCATTTCCAGAGATACTGCACCTAATACCTGTCACATTCAGTCAACAAGTCAGGATGGAGCAGTAGTTGAAGACAACCCAGACACACACACACACACACACACACACACACACACTCTCTCTCTCTCTCTCTCTCTCTCTCTCTCTCTCTCTCTCTTTCTAGCGGACAGAGTCAAAGGCAGACATGAAGGTGACCTGTATGTGTGCATGGAGCTGTCTGTAAAATTGGGTTATAAGACATGAAGGACAGTGAAAACAGAAGTGACAGCTCAAGAGACGAACTCTTATGTTTCATTCAATCCCAAATCCACCTTCAATGTTTATCAGTATTTAATCTTAGGTATCTTAAGATAAGTATCTTAGGCCTCGTTCAGAACGCAGGCAAATCCGATTTGTTTCATAAGTCTGATCTTTAGGACTGACTGTGCACGTTGTTATTTGAAAGTAATTGTATCGGATTTGGATCTCTTTAGACCACCTGCCCAAACCTGACACCTTGCTGACCTGTCTGCATTGGTTGCCTTTCTAACGATGCATTAGTCTCACATGCACCCTATTATTTCCTCATATATCCCTCTACCTGTGCCTTTACTGATGCATCCCCCCCTAAAGCGCTATCAGACATTTCTACAGATACGATACTATTGTTCTACATTTCCAAACCATGTTTATACCAGCTGCTCTGAAGAATGGTAACGTGCCAGATTGTGAAGGATCCTTTTCTGCTTTTGACACTATTACTGCTACTACTGCTAATTATAAGAAAAAGCTGGGCTGTGAATTTTCCGTGTGGCTAAATCAACCATGCTTTCACCATGCAGACAGCTTAACTGCAGTATTAACATCTCTATTTCTCCCATTGTCTTCCTGCTTACTTTTCAGTCATAGAGCCAAGTCCATACCACGTGATCGTGTGGACCGAATTATGCTTTAAGTGCCATAATGGTCAGTTTGAAATCTGATTTAAGGGGGTAGAGCATCCAGACTGGGACATATCTTGAAGGACTGGATTTGAATCTGATTTTAAATGACCTCTGCATGTGGTTTAGGTCGGATTAAGTGTGGGTTTTTTTTCCTGTTCAGACTACATGATAGGAATATGACTCCAAACTGATTCCCATCTGGATATGCCAAAAATCGAATTTGGACTGGCAGTCTGAACCAACAAATTAGCATCAGAATTTTACAATATTGGCTTAGCAGTTCGACGAGGCAGAGTGAAACATGGTTACTAAGTTCCAATGAACATGCCTTGCTTTTTATTTATACAGTGCAGTTTTAGTTGAAGTTGGTGTAGTATGTCGTGAGGAGAGTCCTCGTGCCAGGTGGGGTGAGCTGGCAGGGCAGACGGTGGCTTGGTAAATATGCGGCGGGGCACTGTCGCAAACGTGGTGCAGGCTGCTTAATCTGGCATAGGAAACCGACATAAGTTTGAATACCGAAAGAACCTACTCACCGGACTGGGCTTTCACGACCCTTTTATAGGCCACGGATGAGCTTCCTAGCTTAACCTAGTTTCCACTCTTCTTTTCCAAAGCTTCATTGTATGGCTCATCAGCTTTATTCCTCTGTAGTTGCCACAGCTCTACACATCTCCCTTGTTTTTAAAGATTGGCACCAATACACTTCTCCTCCATTCCTCTGGAATCCTCTCACTCTTCAAGATCTTGTTAAACAGATTAGTCAGAATCTTTACTGCCACCTCTCCAAAGCACTTCCATATCTCCACAGGTATGTCATCTGGACCAACTGCCTTTCCACTCTTCATCCTCTTTAACGCCCTCCCCACCTCACTCTTATTGATTTTTGCTATTTCCTGCTCCACAACAGTCACCTCTTCTATTGTTCATTCTCTGTCATTTTCCTTATTCATCAACTCTTCAAAGTACTCCTTCCATCTTCCCATCACCCTCCTGGCACCTGTTAGTACATTCCCCTCCCTATCTTTAATCACTTTAACCTGCTGCACATCCTTTTCATCTCTATCTCTTTGCTTGCCAGCCTGTACAGATCCACCTCTTCCTCATTACTATCCAACCTAGCATACAAGTTCTCATATGCTCTTTGTTTGGCCTTTGCCACCTCCATCTTCACCTTATGCTGCATCTCCCTGTACTCCTGTCTACTCTCTTCAGTCCTCTCAATGTCCCACTTCTTCTTCCTCTTTCTCTGTATACACTCCTGGACTTTCTCATTCCACCACTAAGTCTCCTTGTCCACTTTTCCCTTTCCTGTTGATACACCAAGTACCCGCCTACCTGTCTCACCGATCACCTTAGCTGTAGTTGTCCAGTCAACTGAAAGCACCTCCTGACAACCCAGAGCCTGTCTCAACTCCTCCCTGAAAACTACACAACATTCTTCCCTTTTCAACTTCCACCACTTTGTCCTCTGCTTTGCCTTTGTCCTCTTCACCTTCCTCACCACCAGGGTAATTTTACACACCACCATCCTGTATGCGTTCCTGTCCTGAAGACCAAACCTGCCAATTACATTCTCATCACCTCTGCTTCCTTCCCCAACATGACCATTAAAATCTGCACCAATCACCATTCTCTCACCTCTGGGGATGCTCTGTATTACTTATTATTATTATCTAACTCACTCCAGAATTTCTCCTTCTCTTCTAACTCATAATCCCACCTGTGGGGCATAACCACTAACAACATTGTACATCACACCTTTAATTTCTCATCAACCTATCTGATACTCCTTTCATCACCAGAACATTCCTTACAAACTCCTCTTTCAGGATAACTCATACTCCATTTTTTGAACTTGAACCCTGCTCCACCATTTCTAGCCTTGCTACCTTTCTACCTGGTCTCCTGGACACACAGTATATCCACCTTCCTTCTCTGCATCATGTCAACCAACTCTCTTGCCTTCCCTGTCAACGTTCCAACATTCAAAGTCCCTACTGTCACTCCTAAACTCTTGCCTTTCCTCATCTCTCTCTCTCCCTACAAACATCTCTTACTCCTCTCCTTCTTCAACCAACAGTAGCCCAATTTTTACCAGCACCCTGTAGGTCAACAGCACCGGTGGCGGTCGTGACCGATCCGGTATGGAAGTCCTGTTAAGGATTCGCATGATTGATTTGACAAATGTTTTTTGCGTTGGATGCCCTTCCTGCCACAACCCTCTGCATTTATCCCGACTTTAGGCTGGCACAAGAAGACACTGGATTGTGCCCCCCTGTGGTTGCATTATTACTACTACATCTACTACTACTACTACTATTACTACTACTACTACTAATAATAATAATAATAAGGGTATTGTTTTGCCCTAAATGAGGAATAAAAGGCTATTCAATGGCTCATAACTAATCTTGGACATAACATGGCATACTATTCCTTAATTCTTTAAAGGCTGTAAATATTCACTGTTTTCTATCTCTTTAGATACCTACACTCAACTTCCACGATCCATCTTTTAATTTACTGTTTACCGGTTATTATGTGTATGGGCACACAGGGCCTGGAGCCTATGGCAAGGACTTGGGGAACAAGGCAGATGGAATTCTTACCATTAGCAGGGCACAAGCATGCACACTCACACACACACTTACAAACCCAGTAAAGGCTGACTAACAGTATTAAATATATTCTGTTGGGTAAAAGAGATACTGTATTTAAATAGTGCCTTTGGTTTAACAATACTGTAGATTTGTTTAAGGCACATTTATGGAAATGCACAAGTAGGCAAAGAGAGCTTCATTTGATATTTCTTCAAGCCTCGAAGGCAGCTAAAGTATACTTACTTTTAGAAATTTGTTTTTACTTCACAGCTTCTGAGTAGCATATCTTAGCAGATCTACCTTTGAAAACACGGAGCCTCAAAGCACTCGTTTAAGGTCAAAACATGGTGCGGGCCACTTACTTTTATTCTTATTAGCCTATAATTCACCCCTTATTAACCACTTAAGCATGCATGCTGGGATTTCATTAGGATTAGACTGTTGCGTTTGTTTTATTAAGTGTGTAAGTAATCAGGTAGATATGTATGTATATGATGTAATGAATATTTACTTTGTCTGTGGGAATTGTTCTAGAATAAACTTATAAACAACAAATGCAAATCTGTGACAGTATTGTATGTTGCACATGGGCTGTGACAGTATTGCATGTTTTTCCTCACATTACTGTTAATCTGGAAATCATTGCACTTTATTTAAGCTAGTGTTTTTAAATTGTGGTCACAATCTTTATAGCACTTAATAATTATTATGTACAATAGTAATTATGTATGAATCTTATAATAACAATTATAATTGTAGCTAAATCACTTTTATTTAGGATTTATACACCGTTCTAGTCAAACTGGGACCTTTGATTTAGAGAATAGCAGAATGTAGTTATGAGAATTAAAATTACCTTTATTTCTCTAAAGAATCCCCTGCTACACTAGTGCACTTATCCCAGTGTCTCACTCGTGCTTGGATACCATCAAGATAGAAAGTTTTCATGATCGGACTGCCTGCTTCATGTCTTATGCACTGGCCTCCCTGGACCCTCCCTCCATGTTATAGCCCAAACATGTGGAAATGGCTTAGCTTAATGTGGCCATAAGTCCCAGACGAGTTCCTGTGACGCACAAGTGGCAACAGATTTGTCTGTACTGTGTTGTACTGTGCTTGAAGTCTTTCTGTAAATGTCAATCGGTTTGTATGTAAGTCCCAGTTTGACTTGAACGCCCCTCATACATAGCAGTGAGGGCTTATGCTGTTAAATGTGTAAGAAAAGCCTTACATGAAATGGACATGGAGTTCTTGAATTACTTCGTGATCGAGTCAAACTCTTACAAGGTTGTGATATAGTGGTTTGTGAAAATAAACGTGTGTGTGTGTGTTGTGATTCACCTCACGTCTGGGCTGTAGTGTCTGAGGAGCGTGTGTGTGTGTGTGTGTGTGTGTGTGTGTGTGTGTGTGTGTGTGTGTGTGTGTGTGTGTGTAGCTGCAGGCACAGACAGTCTCTGCTGTTTATCTGTCCGTGCCGCGGGACTCGCAGTCTGACATTTGTAGTGACGAGAGCAGCATTCGCTGTAATGCGCTCTATTAGCTTCCCCATCCCCGAGGACTACCAACACTCATCTCTCTCTCTCTCTTTCCCTGTCGCTCTCTGTCATTCATTCTGTGTTTCCATACTCTTCCTCTCTGCCTTTCTCATCCCTCTCTCGTTTTCCTATAGTACGTCTCTGTCCAATACACTCGGCCTCTTCGTACACGTCTTTAACCCTTTTCTTGCCTGTTGCAAACTCTCTGCATGAGTTATGCTCATGACTCGATCTGAGGGAAGAGACAAAGAGATGCCACTCCCTGCTTGATCAAGGCACAGAGCTGCCATGGATGCATCACATTTACCTCCTTGCCAGGCTAACAGATAATTTGTTTGTTTGAATCACTTTAAAAGCTGGTATGATAATTAGCTTTATCCATGAAGTATATCCAGACTAACCTTGAGCCATGAAGGATTTATGAATATTTCATTATTCAATGTCAAATTAATAAACTATTAATTGTGCATCTCATATGTTTTTTTTTTTTTTTTTTTTACACTCTCCATAATATGTCTATTTTATTGAGGAATCCCTTTGCTGAAAGAGTACCTCGAGGATGTTGGTCCGTCACTGACAATCACCCTCGAGAGTGTGTGTCTGTCTTTTTTACTCTGCTTCTTTTTCCTTCTCTGTTATTTTTTGTCTGCTGAGACAATGGTTCACGTTCTTAAGGTTACCCTCAGACTCGAAGATTATTTGCTTTCATTCCTGCACCCCGGCCAATGAGATGACATCCTCCTCATTTCAACTTCGTCTTGCGCTTGTTTACCGCCACACGATGTTGTTACCGAGTTCAATGCCGTCGTTCTCCGCTCCGCGTCAGGCTTCTCGTGCTTGTTTGACTGAGCTGCCGTGGGACTTGGAACTCCCTGCTCACATTAGTCACACAGCCATCGCAGGATTTGTCTCTCTTAGCCTAGCTTTTTCCCACCATCTGCTCGTGTGTGTGTGCAGTGGGAGCTTTCCTCAGCGTCTCTATCTGCCTCAGCAAACTCATTGCGACCCAGCTTTCCAAAAGCGCGTATACTTTGTTGTCAGATTTGCTACAGTCGGAACAGCTCATCAGCCATCCTGGCACATTTTGCAGTCGGATGTTAAAAGTGTGTAATTGTGTTTATCTCAGGCTTAGAATGACAAAGCTTTTTGCAGGTGTGTCCAAAAAAAAAAAAAAACTCCAGTATTTTGAGGCTCAGTTGGATATAAATATGTCTTTTCCACCTTTTTTTTTTCTACATCACTGCCACTGTGCTTTATAAATAAAGACAATGAAAAAACAGAGTAAACAATGTGCCGGTTCGAGCTACGTCCAGATGAACATTTTGTGTTGAATGATCCATAGGAGATAGATTTACCCTCTAATGACCTTGGCAAATTGAGTGCAGTCCTTCGGGCTGCTTATGATTCTGAATGAACAACCCATTGATTGTCTCCTCACTTTTAAAATTGAAATTCTGTCATTGTGTGCCTCCAAAGACTCGAGACATTGCTTATGCAGAACGTCCCTGTCTTTAAAACACTGACTTGTTGATCAGGCTCTCCAAAGAGCACATCATAATTTGGAAAGGTCATACCAACGCCAAGTGAGTGCTCAACACATTGACGATAGCCGCAAAATCCTCCAGAGTATTGTGGCAGGCACTGAACAGGCTTTAATAGTTACTCATGTTTAATAGCTATAAACATCTATTATATCTGTGTTTACTTCTATTGAACTTCTATGTTTTTAGTATAGTGGGGTCCAAGGGTCTGAGAGTTGTTGAAAGTTGTTGAAATATTTAAAACAAAGAAAGTAAATATTCAATATCTTTAATGTGTAATATTTAGGATTCTGCACTACTGCTGAGTACCTAGTTAAAGAATATGTAAAGAATATACACTACCGTTCAAAAGTTTGAGGTCACTTGCAAATTTCTTTGTTTTTATTTTCTACATTCTACAACAATACTGGGGATTTCAAAACTATAAAATAACACATATGGAATTAGGTAATTACATAACAACAAGAAAAACAACAGTTAGTTGTTATTTTAAGACACAGAGGTCAGCCTTTCTGTAATAGTTCTTGCAATAACAGTATTCTCAAGTGCATTTGCAAAATCCGTCAAGCACCATAATGAAACTGGCTCTCATGAAAAAGGCTATTATGGCTCTTAATGCTGTAGTCACTTTCAAGTCCATAAATAAACAAAGAGAAGATTTGAAAAGACAGAACCTTAATCAGAGGCATTTCTTATTTTAAGTGAAGTCCTTTGAGAAAAATTATGAACAACACAAAATTATGAACAACACAATCAATTTAATGATTAATCAGATTTCTGTCCATGTTTAATTTTCAGCACCAGGTCATGACCATAGATTTTGGTGTGGCAGTAGAACATTAATAGCAACATAGTCTCAAGCAAAATTTGGTTCGTTTTCACACGTGCCAGTCTATATGCCAAGTTCAACAAATCAATTGTGCAACATCTACAAGAGCAAATCAATAGATCATCCATTTGAATTAGTTCAAATATTTTTTAAATGATTGATCTCTAAAAATAGGCAATTAGTAGTTAAACAGAAATATAAACTGTATATAGTTGTGAATGAAGGCTTTATGAAAATGAATATTTACTGAAAGCTGATATGTCCTATGGATGAGCCACCATTTTTCATTTTGTGCACAGGTGTGATCGACAGCTTAACAGTTACAGGTAACATTTAGTTGCAGTTGTTGCTGCATAAAGAGGACACACTAGGTACTGAAAGTATTTATTTTATATAACATATAAAAATACAATACAATATCAAATATTATTTTTGCTATGAGTATAATATATAAAAGGTAAACAAAAAGGTTATAAAAAGTATATGTATTATTTATAATTAAAATAAAATTATTGACCAAAACAGCAAGTGAGTATCTATAGTAGGATAATACTTGTAATTTGTGTCTATTTTAAGAATCTCTTAAAATTCCCCACATAACTAGTTACCAGAAAAGTTATTTCAGAAAAAATATATCTCTGCTTTTTTAATTTGTTACAAAACAAATTTAAGACCTACGTCATCAGTGATAGATAGATAGATAGATAGATAGATAGATAGATAGATAGATAGATAGATCTCACAGTTAATATCCTGAAAATATTCAATTTACAATATGCCTGTGTTGAATGGTTTACAATATGGAAAACACTGAAGAAGAAATTGGAAAAAGCATGTTGAATGCTGATGGAGGTGAAAGACTAAATTCCTATATAAAATCTACAAAAAAAGTAAGCAATAAGCATAAATTATTAAAAACTGTTGAATTGGATGTTCCCAATGCTTTCTTTTTACATTGTCACAGATCTGCTATCTTCTGCCACAATCTCCATCACAACCTTGCTGGCTTCAATCATTACAGCTGTTATGACCTATAAAAACCAGCACAACACATTTACACACTTAGGCATTTGGCAGATGCCCTTATCCAGAGCACCTTAAAAAAGTGCTTTGTAGTTTCTGTCATTGGATAGAATCTTACACTGGGTAACTAGGTCACTAACTAGGTACTGTACGTAGTCAAACACTGTTGGGATTTTTTAGGAAAGATTAGATAAGTACTGAAGAAACGGATACGTCTTAAGTCATTGTTTAAAGGACATGTTCGCCCTGCACATGTTCACATGTTCAACACTACAAGGACATGTTCACCCTTCCCCAAATTCTGATCATAAACACCTGTTTCCATTCACCCATGGCATATGAGCACACTCTGGGCTCACAGAGTAATACCTCAGCATCATCTTACAGACATTGTAAAGTAATACCTCACTAATATCTTCACCTGAACTTGCTCTGTATTAAGATTTTTGAAATCCTGATTACTATTCTTTTTGCACACAATGACTGATTTACTCTCTGTTTTCTACCATGTTTCAAGGTACTGGTTAGAATTTGTTCTAGTTTCTATTAAAATGTTGAAACAGCATTTGCATTAGCCAGGCTCTCTCTGTTACATAATAGACATAACATGTTGTGTTAATTAAGGATTAATATTAGGGGGTTTTATACAGAGTTGAGAAATCCACATAATTTTAATGGGTTCATAAGCTTTTTTTTTTCACATACTGATAATAGAACTTGAATACCATTGTATGTGACATTTACTTCAGTATAAAGTAGCTGAGTGCTTTCTGCTGGCACCCACAGTCTTCTTTTTAGTTTATTATTTTTTTATTTCATAAAACATGTAATGAATGTTGAAAGAAAATAATAAAAAGAGGGAAGAGGAAAGGTTTGATTTCAAGCCTCTACCATTTTATAAAGCTGAGGAATAGAGGCAAATGTGAATTGCAATTACAGTAGCTGCTCCAGGCTACAGACCAATTATTTATCAAGCCACTCAGACCAGACGCTCCACAGATTTAATTTGCAAGATTTATATGGAAAAGCATCCCAACTGCTTAAGGGTGGGGAAATCCAACAGTCATCACCTACCTCTCTTTTTATTTTACACTTTTTATTTTGAGAGCTTTTTTTCCCCAACTGAACATTTGTAATCGCAATGTTGAACTTGCATAGACCAAGCCACAGTAGATATGTTTTCTCAGTGCAGAAAGAATCTATAATAAATACATTGTCTTGTCAAAAAACAGTTCCCTTTCTGAAGGGGCCAAATTATTTGGCTGCATAAAGCAAAGAAACACTTCAACACATTACTGTCAACTTTGTAGAAGAAATGTGGTCAGCATGAATGGACTTTATTTAAACACTTGTTGAATTTGCTCTGTTTAAAAAAATGTACAGTAAAAACCATAGGTACATTATGTTTAATAGTGAAAGAAAGAGGATTTCCTTGCATACATGCACAATGCGATGAGAACTCACCGAATTGGGACTAAACTGTCTCATAGCTGTGTGGCCATAAGAACACCACTTGTCAGTGATGCTAATCAGAAAACGCTGGGCTAGCTAGGGAGGGCAAGACTTTGCTAGGAAGCACAGATATTGGACTTTGGAGCAATGGGAAAAGCTAATGGTCGGATGAGTTCAGACTGATCTTATTAAAGAGCAACAGGTGCATCAGGGTAAGAAGTCAAGCACAGGAAGCATCCATGCATAGTGTCAACTGTACAAGTTCCTGAAAACAGTGTTATGAGCTGTGGTTGATTCAGTTGTTTAGATCTAGAATCAGCAATGCTATGTTTCGATAAAATGATGTCAGCTAATGACTTGAATATACTGATGCATAGCCAGGTTATCACATCAATGGAGTTTTTCCTTGCCTGATGGCACAGGCATATTCCAGGACTCAAATTGTGAAACAGTGTTTCTGGGAGCATGAGAAGTCATTTTCACACATGTACTGGCCACCACATTCTGTGCTATAAACACCATCTTAGGCAGATGGGCTACAGCAGCCGAAGACCACACCAGGTCTTCTCTCAATTAAGAATAGGAAACTGAAGCTACAATTTGCATGGGCTCACCAAAACTGGACAATAGAAAACTGGAAAAATGTTACCTGGTCATATGTGTCTCGATTTCTTCTGTTCCATTTGTTTAGTAGTATCATAGTTTATAGCGTGTTATATCGTTTTCGTATAAGTTTATATCGTATAAGTTTTAATTGTTTTGCAGCACACCGCTTCTAGCCGGCT
>JAOVVB010000041.1:9090676-9102577 GCA_028570985.1 Heterobranchus longifilis
TGTTCAAAGGAGATTAATGCATTTTTTGGACGCCTTCAGCATTCCTTTACAATGTAGAAAGAAATAAAAATCAGGAAACATCATGGAGTTAGAAAGTGACCCCAAACTTTTGAACGGTAGTGTATATTATGAACAGTTCACTTTTTAGTCATTTTTAGACATTCAGATGGATATACAAACAAAAAGCATGAGGCTTAAACAAATCAATTAGATTTTCCCCCTGTTGTGACATCATACAGAAAGATCCCATCCACCACGTAGTTGCTTAGCTCTCATGTTCTCTGGAGGGCTGAGGGTCAGCAGCAAATCATTTACAGTATAGTCAGGTCCATAAATTTTGGAACAAAGATGTTTTTGGCGTTTGGCCCCTGTACACCACCACTCAGGGGGTTTGACAAAAGTTTGGCATTAACCATTGAGGAATTATAGCCATTTTCATATGCACACGCACCCATTTTGGGGGGCTTATAAATAATAGAACAAGCTAACATAATTACAAACATAAGTATTGCCTTTAATACTTGGATGAAAATCGTTTGCAGTCAATGACTATCTGAGCTCTGGAACACATTAAGCAAATGCTGAGTTTCCTTCCTCTAGATTCTTTGCCAGGCCATAAATGCAGCTGCCTTTAGCTTCTGCTTTATGTGAGACACTCAGTCTTGTCTTCAGTAAGTGAAAAGCATCATCTATTGGGTTGAGATTAGGTGGCTGAGTTGGCCAGTAAGGAATATACAATTTCTTTGCCATGGGTATCTTTTACTGTATGGTTTGGGTCATTATCCATCTGCAATATGAGGCTGCATCAGTTTTGTAGCATATGACTGAATCTGAGTGGGGAGTATAGCCTTATACACTTAGAATTCATTCTGCTACTTTTACCAGCAGTCAGGTCATCAATAAACACAAATGACCCGGTTCCACTCACAGCCATACGCCGTTTATGCCATTACACCGCCTTCATGTTTGACAGATGATGTGGATCATAAGCTGTTCCTTTCTGGCAAAGTCCTGGCATTTCTGTTTCTTAAGTATTACCAGTGGTTTGCACCTTGTTGTGAAGTGCCTATATTACTACCCTGATTCCAAAAAAGCTGGGATGTGATAATTTATAAATCTCATAAACCTATATTGTATTCATAATAGATGATAGAAAACATATCAAATGTTTAAACTGAGAAGATGTACGATTTTAAGAAAGAAAAAAAAGTTTTTTTTTAAATTGATGGCATCAACACACCTCAAAAACAGGACTATGTTTACCACGATGTAGCATCCTGTATAATAGTAGTTGTAAGAGGACTTTATAATAGTAATTATGTATCAAACTCAAAATCTATTTTTAAGATTTATCGAATGGTTGAGTCAAACCGGGACTTTTAAAAATTACTTATATGGCAATGAGTTGCTGGAGTTTTGGGAGAGGGATATTGTCCAATTCTTATCTGACATAGTATTCTAACTGCTCAACAGTCCTAGGTCTTCAAGATGAGAGGTCAAGACAAGAAGGTTTTTCAAGATGTGCCAAATATTTTCAATTAGTGAAGAGTCTGGGCTGCAGACAGACCAATGCAGCACACGGACTCTTCTACTACAATGCCATGCTGTTGTCATAGTTGCAGTATGTGGTTTAGCATTGTTCTGCTGAAATATGCAAGACTTTCCCTAAAAAAGATCATATATGAATTTAGAGCATATGCTGCTCTAAAACCTGGATATCTTTTTCAGCATTGATGGCGCCTTGCCATATGTGCAAGCTGCCCATTCCATGGGTATTAATGCCGATTATATCATCAGAGATGCAGACTTTTGAACTGAGCTCTGATAGCAAGCCGGAAGGTTCCTCTCCTCTTTAGTTCAGTGGGTGCGGTGCCCATGTGGTCCAAAAAGAATGTTAAATTTTGATTCGTCGGACCACTGAACAGTTCTGCACCTTGCCACAGTCCCTTTTATTAAATGAGCTTGGGCCCTGAAAATATGGTGGGGTTTCTGGATCATGTTCATACATGTCTTCTTCTTTGCATGATAGAGCTTTAAATTGCATTTCTCCCCGAAACTCTTGATGATATTATGTAGCGTAGATAACAATATATTCTCAAATCAATTTCACATTGATGAACATTATTCTGAAATTGTTTGACAATTTGTTGACACACTTTTTCACAGATTGGTGAACTTCTGCCCATCTTAATTCCTGAGAGACTCTGACTCACGGAGATGCTTTTTTTTTAATACCCAGTCATGTTATTGACCTGTTGCCAATTAACCTAATTAGTTGCAAAATGTTCTTCCAGTTCTTCCTTGTTAGTACTATAGTGGAACCTTGGATTGCGAGCACAATTTGTTACGGAAGCGGGCTCATATTCCAAAACAGTCGTAAACCAAATTGAATTTCCTATGAGAAATAATAGAAACTCAAATTATTCGTTCCACAGCCCCAAAAAAATAAATACATAAAAAGTATTAACACAAAATATTAACTAAAAATAAAACAAATTAACCTGCACTTTACCTTTAAAAAGTGAAGTGTGTGTGAAGCTAAAGTACAGAGCCCCTCCCCTCTTCCCCTTCTTGTCTTACACAATTACCCTTCCTCCACTCTTTTCACACATGCGCGCACACACAACGGAAACACTGTTTTATCTGAAAAATAAACAAGAAATCTCTCTAATGACACTCGATTGAGCGACACACTAATGGCATCACTGCTGTAAAGTAAAAATAAAACAAATTAACCTGCACTTTACTGTACACACTCGCATACAGACACAAAATAAAATATGTTTTACGCACACACACATGGTCACAGTGTTATAGTAAACAGTACACGCGTATACGGATGTTGATTATACCAGTAAGCGACGCGCACTAAGACCCAGCAGGGGAGACGATTACCCACAATTCTGCAGCGCAGGATTAGTTGTGATCACGTGACGCTAGGCGTCAAAACAAGAAGCGCATGCGAGATACATGATACTCGGTACTCGTAAACCAAGACTTGTTTGTTTTCAAGTCAAAATGTATTAAAAAATCACAAAAATCGCAAACCGCGTTACTCGCAATCCGAGGTTTCACTGTACTTACTTTTCCAGACTTTTGTTGCTTCTGTCCCAATTTATTTGAGACGTATTGCTCCCATCAATTTCAAAATTATCTTATTTTTTCTTTAAACTGAGAAAATAACCCTGTAAAATCTTTATTTTATTCACAATAGAACATAAAAAACTTTTTTTTTCCCAGCTTAACAATGATCATCTTCACTTGCATAGGCACCTCGTGTTGAGAGTTTAAGTGAACAGGTAGCAAATGCAAAGTAGAGCTACTTGCAGGCCTTTTTTTTCTTGATTAGTCATCTGAAGAATGGGTCTGAATGTGTCTGAAAACAGCTGTAATGCCTGCATGGGTAATGCCATCCCTCATTGCTTGAGTGTTCAGTTTCAAATTCAGTGTGGTGGTATACAAAGGCCAAATACAAAGTTATCTTTGTTCCAAAAATTATGGGCCCGAAATGTCAAATTTGGAGGAGGAATAAAATAAAGGGAGTTTAAGGTATAAAAAATGCCATTGTGTAAGGGGTGTTTTAGCTGGAGCATTAACGCACACTTCGGGGAAGCCTGTTATAACTTGTTAGAGAAGTAGTAAAATATGGGACCATTGAATGAAAGAAAATGTGTGATATGGACCATGTTAAGTGCTTTGTATAAAAGATCAGATTTTCCTTATCACTATTCTCTTTTATTGAATCATGTGTTCAGATGACACATGGATTTAATCTAAAATGGATCATAAGGTTTTGCACGGACTTGTTCTGTCCATGCCAGCTCAGGTGCACAGTGTCATTAAAGCAAAAAGATGACATACCAAATACTAAGAAACTCATAGAATCGATGTTAACCTTAAACTTTTGTAGTCTCAGCCTCTTAACCAGTTATTAATCTTTAATCATATTCAGCAACTGAATGTCTACAAAATGAGCTAATGGGAACATGTATGGTATACATAGTTATGGAAATGAGAAAAGCAACAATGTCCACAGAAGTGTTCTGGGAAGAAGGATATTTTAGGGCGTTCAAGTCAGATTATGACTTTTAATTGTGCAAAAAAAAAAAAAGTCTAACTTCTTTATTTCTCTATATAACTCCCTGTACTTATATAACTAATGCACTTATCCCAGTGGTTTACTAGTGCTTGGATACCAACAAGGTAGAAAGTTTTCTCAGTACGCCAGAGGCATGATCAGACTGCCTGATCAGACGTCTGAAACGCTGGCCTCTCAGGAACTCTTTAATAGCCCAAACACAAAATGGAGTGGGGTCAGGACTATTTACCAATTCAACTCTACTCAGACCAATTTTTGTGCATGTGATGTTTGTCAATAATTGCATGTACAGTTTGCACATTATCCATTGATTTTAAAGGAGCAGGAGTTCGTCTCACTGAATGTTCACAGGGAACGACTGCAGTGGGACGAAAGCCAGGCTCGTCATTCTGGGATCGTCATTCACGGACATACAGTCTTCTTTAAAATATTTATACCATTCCGATTTTTTTCATCACTTCATTGTGCTTCTTACGCCTTCATTCTGGAGAAATCCAGTTTTGACTTGAACGCCCCTTTAAGTAATGGTTAAAATTGTCTGTCTGATGTTCCATCCTGAAACCAAATTAAGGCTACAACAATGTAAATTCCGGACGGGGAATTGATCAGTGTAACAGCGGGACATGTCAAGTAGACTGACTTATCCATTCAGGTGCACTGAGTCAGTGTCAGCGTGTGACCCCTTCAATCACTGGGGTTATCTGACTGACACAGGAGGCCTTTTGTCATTGATTACAAATGCAATGGCAAAACAGAATGCTATCATAAAACTCCAAGGTCCTATTGACTGCCATAATACACCATATGCACCATGTGTGGCTGTTCTAAATGATGCACTCTGACTCTTCAGACACCCATCATGCAGGATATAATCAATGTTCATTTCCATGAAGTCATCACTCCTGTCCTTATAAGGCTCTGGAATGGCGGAGTATCTCAAGTTAACTTTGAGCATGTTTGAGCGGCCTGTCGCTGTTAATGCTCATCCACTCCAGACCAGAAGGTCTTCAGTTTGTTGCCTGACACAGTCGTCTTTGCAGTTAACTCAGGGAAATTGAACACAATCTAATTAATTTTTTTTTTTTGCAACCGCCTCCCCCCTACCTCATTTCATGCTATATTTTCCTCACTGAGAAGTGGTCTCGTGTATACTGTTGCACAAACAAGGACCTTTTCACCTATTAGTATGTGTGGGTGCTCTAATAAGCCTCTCGCTTTCAGTGAGAACATGTTTGTCACGGGAGAGCTAATTTGCATTGCGAATTTCCATTTGAAAATGAACATGAGAAAGAAACAAATGGAGGGAAGTCGAATAGAAGCATCTCACATTCCACAGAAAATAAATGGCCTGGATAATAAGAGGCACGAAGCGAGACATGGTAGGTGTTCGAGCTGAGTTAATGTATGCTGTAGAGGGAATAGGCATGCTTTGACTTTGCACAGACCACAGCTTCACACCATAAAGATTGAAGGAGAAGGGTAAAAATGAGGGCCGTTCGAGACAAACCGGAACATTTGATTGTGCAGAATAATAGAACACAGTTATTTCTCTCAATATAATCCCCTGCTACACTAATGCACGTATCCCTTGGATGTAATCAAGTTAGAAGGATTTCTCAGTACACTGGAGCCATAAATGGACTGCCTATGTTACAGTACATCTGTAATGCTGGCCTCCCAGGAACTCCTTTATTGGCCCAAACATGTGGTTGGCTTGAAGCGAGGTCAGGATTGTACTGGGGATGTGGCAATAACGCCCAGCTGAGTCCATGTAATGTGCAAGTGGTGTTTGTGAATGATTGTGTGTAGAGTTTCCACAAACAGATGCATCTCTTCTGCATGAAGGTATCTATCGATTTTCAATGATCAGACATTTTACTTACTGAATTTTTACGGGAATGACTGCAGTGGGCTCCGAGCCATCTTGGCAGGGATCGTCATTCACTGGCATGAGGCCTTCTTTAAAATGTTTTATCTGGCTCAGTGTCTCATCACCGTTCTGTACTTGAAGTCTTCTGTAAACGTCAATCAGATTTACATCTTCATTCACAAGAAATTTCATCATGTACACCACATTTGGCTTTTTTTTTTTTTTTTTAATAGAGAGGGGTTGATTAAGTTTTGTATACAGTCACACATTGTGTTATTTTTCAGCAGCCTAGGGAGGCAGTGTCAGTTTTCTCTGTTGTAAATTTTGTCCTTCCTTCTGTTTACCAGTGGCTTTGTGCCAGTGCTGTTGACTGGCATGTTTATATCTCTCTGCTGTAATCCCAGCGGCCTGGAGTGCACTCATCCAGCTGGATTAGCATTGTGCGGCGAATGTTTTTCCTTTTTAATTGAGACTGAAATGTTCGAAGTTTCTCGTCATCAGACGTCTGGCAGAAACTTAAGACAATAGACAGCAGTGTATTAGGAGGGTACCATGGTTATGCACTTTATTGTGCGTTACAATTCCTTATTTTTATAGGCTGTCATACACCACAAGAAAGATGGATTTTATTTCCCTAGAGCTTATATAATGATTTCAATCCATTGCTTCATCTCGTCAGAAATTGTTTGTGTCCAATCACGTCATGTGTTTGGGTATATCAAGTTATGTCTTAAGCCCTTTACAGCTACTGGGGATCTTGTGAATGAATGGAATAAATTTTCAAAGCGTGCAATAAAAAAAGGCATTTAAAAAAAAAAAATTAAGTAAAACATGTGTTTGTATGTATTAATATTTCCTTTATATGGGCATATTATTTTTAATGAACAAAAAATTCTAGGTGTCATTGCACATAATAAGATTTTTTTTTTTTTTTTCCGCAAATTGCAATTGAATTGAAAGAGCCACCTTAAGAGCTAACTGGGTAATTGTGATGGGATTTTTCCTCTCCTGTTGTGTTAGGGTTGTGATCTGCCAGAGCAGAGCACTGTACACGTGGTGCTGCCTCCAGCTGGTTCAGCACGCCGCTCTGAGCTGGTGTTGCAGCGAAGACTGAGCAGAGCAGTAGACAGCCTGACCCGACTGGATCTCAGCTCCTCGCGACTGCCTGCCACCTCCACTGGCCTCGCTGTCATCCTGGATAATGAGAACTCGCACACACAAATAGGTACCTCTGTGTGGTGGTGGAAGGGGGTGGGGGGGATTCAACAAGCCTTTTCTTTTGCCAAACTGACTTGAATGAAATTGCTTCTGCATTAATGATAGCTTATTAGTTATAATTTGTGAGTTGTAATGATGTCATGTTTCCACCTCTGCATGCTCGATATTTAAAGGTTCCATATTTTACTATTATTTTAATAAGTTAGAAAGAAGCCTCAGAGGTCCACAAAGTGTGTGTGTGTGTTTTTGTAATGCTCCAGCTGAAATGCCCTCTTAGAATGCCAAAGAAGGGGCACTGATTGGCTCGCTATTTTATACATAGCAAAGCATCCAACCAATCATAGATAACATGTACAGTGACTTGTAACCAATCATATAACACAGTAGTTGTGATTTATTGGAAAAGATTCGAAGCCTAACCTAACCTCAAAGGTGAAGAAAAAGCATTTCTGTTTTATTTCTGGGAGATTAAATGCTACACATTAGACAGAAACAACATGACAAAATTAATAATCTGATTAAATGCTTCGAGCATAAGGGAAATGCACACCTTTTTATTAGATTTGCATCCACCTCCAATCAGAACGATTTCAATCAGACTGAGGACATATTGTTAATGTAAACAAGCCAGTGGAGGGGATCATCTTTTATGAGGTCAGAAGGGGGGGAAATCTAATTGGCTTGTTGGCCGATACAAAAATGGAAAAGGACAAAAAATAGGTCATGTTTTTTTCATAACTAAAAAAGTGAATTTTGTATAATAGTTCCCCTTTAAAGTAGCTTTATGTTCTACTAGTCAACTTACAGCCGCTCGAGCAGACAATAGCTAAGCACCAAGCTAGCCTGCTAACATTAGTTTAGTGTGTAAGTATATTCACAGTGTATATACCATGCGCACTGTGAAGAGGGTATTCCTTCTTCGTCAGGTTAGAACTATAACTAACGTTAGCCGAGTAGCTTTTTGCTACTCTCGATTATCCACTGTTGTTGGTGTGATGTAAACAAAATGTGTGAATAATTGTTGTTCACAGCCAGAGCAGGTAGACCCTGTAGACATTCAGGATGTAGACTTTCATCGGCTTTATGTGCTCTTTACACTTTGCACGTTGAACATGCTGAAGTGAGAAAAAAACTTGCAAATTACCACTTAGAAGGCACTACAGACAGAGAAATATGTTTATAAGTTTTCATTGTTGTTCTGGCGGGGGGTGGGGCACATGGCACTATTGTGATCCTGTAGTACAGTAACTCTCCCTCACCTGCGCAGTTGATGCCAGTTTTCATAGCTGCAGATCAGGTAGCTGGTCCTCTATTGAAGAAAAAAAAAAAGAATTTTTGTGAATTTCCCAGCCTGCTCTCTGCCAGATTTGTCCTTTAACCATTTTTTTTTCTTTGTGTGATGCCGTCGTTATCGTGCTCCATATTGATGGGTACTTTTAAAAGCTGTCCTATGTTCGTCCTTGCACCTCTTCGGTGGCTCCCCACCCCTCTGTCTTGCTCCACCCAATCCCATGCTCGTCTTTATCTTACTGTCCTCTGCCCCTCGCTTTAAAAGCATTAGCATAATGGAGCTCGCTCACAACAATGTCATAAATTAGAGGGGCCGTGCTTTATAAAACTCCACTCCACTGGATTTATTGAGAATCGTGTCAAGGTACCACATCCTTCTTCTCAGGCCCATGCTTTTAGCTCTAATGAGAACGCTGCGGCCAGGTGTGTGTGTGTATGTGTGTATGTGTGTATGTGTGTATGTGTGTGTGTGTGTGTGTGAATTAGACAAGGGTGGAACAGCCAGACAGGACGTGTTCTCCATTTCATTCACCATAAAGATTTCTACTTGCCGATTCTCCCGGCTAATTGGATTTGCGGCTTTTTTGTCCTCACTTTGTGTTTGTCTGTGCACTCCATGATGCACCTTGTCCTTGTCTGATCCCTCACTCAGCAATGTTCCGCTCCTCACTCGAAACGAACAATAGCTGCCACCATCGAGCAGCAAAAGCAATCTCTAAATGAATCAGGACTTCAGACGAGTGTTGGAATTCATGCAACCTTCAAGTGCTGCTCTTCTTCTGCTCTAATTTTAGTTTTCTAAATAGAACAGGTTTTTTAGTGTTTAAGGTGTCTAGACTAATGCATGAATGCTGTTAAACTGTGTCGATACTAATGTTTGTGGTTACATCAACAGAGCCCAAACCCCACAGCACTTTCTATGTGTTCTGTAAGACGCTATGCAAGTCTGTGCAACCAGGAAAACTACGCGTGCGCTGCCGAAAATGCAAGCAAGGAACCCTTACGCTCAGCCGGGTGAGTGTATATAAATCTACAGCAGCAAAATCAATAGATCTGATTTCACAAGCACATCCAGTCTACTGTACAGTTTTTCAGCAGATTACTAGAGCACACACTACAAATATCAGTCACATAGTACTATTTTACAGTTAGCATGCCAACATAACCGGAGGTTTCACACATTTTGTCATTTGCTTTAGGTTTAACTCAGACTTGGACCGTTTCTATATTTAATTTCATGTAGCGTATGTATACTGTACGTGGGACTTGTGATGAAATTTCCCTGAATGAAGGTGTAAAACGGTTGACATTTACAGAAGACTTCAAGCACAGTACAGTGATGAGACTCTTAGCTGCGGTGAAATATTTGAATAGTGCAAACGTTTTTAAAGGAGGCTGTATGTCTGTAAATGATGATCCTGCTCGAGGTGGCTTGAAGCCTACTGTATTCATTCCTGTGATTATTTAGTGAGGGGAACGCCTCATCATTGAAAAATTCAATCAATTCAGTTATTTATCTTGATTCTGTCTTCTTGCAATCCATGGTCTCCAAAATCAATTAAAAACATATTTTTAATTAATCTGTATTCTTTTTTTGCATTTGAGGTAGTAAGATGTTACAGTTCCTCTAAAATCCTACAGGTGTTGCGCTCTAAACTATTTACACATTGGCAGGCAGAACAGCATCCTGTGTGGTAGGACTGAATTATTTACTTAAATTATTTATTTAAGTTTGTTTAGAATTGTAAGGAAATCTGGAAAAAAAAAATCATATTAAATCAGGATATTTATAAAATCGTGACGCTCACAAAATCACAATACAGATTGAATCGGCACCGAGGTATTGTGCTGATATTGTGACCCCTGAATTGGTTTCCCATCCCTACTCATGACTGTGTTCTATCATTTTGCACAGTCAAAAGTCCCAGTTTGACATGAACGCCCCTCACATTAAATTTAGATATACTTTAGTTTTGGTAGTTATTTTGAATTGGTTTTGTGCAGCATAGTAATTATACTGAAACTAATGCTGTTTTTCCTGCAGCAGTAGAATTGACACTTTCTGCCAACTAACTATTGCGACTGCAAACTCATATAAGAAATCATTTTGTCCAAAACTTTTAATCACCCTTAGGCAACAGAGCAATTACCAAACAATGACATACCTCAGCTGAATCAGAAACATGTGACTCGTTGCCTGGATCAGCTGCGTGTGTGTGTGTGTGTGTGTGTGTGTGTGTGTGTGTGCGTGCAACCTGGTGCTTGTGTTATCTGGTGTTCCAGCATGTGGGCTTCTGTCCCACCGCACCATATCCACACACGCTCTGAGTGACAAGTCACTAAGCTGCACCTGCCTTTTCTTCCTGCTCAGGGTGGTCTTTGGCACATTGGGACTGCTTGTTCACTGCCCATGTGCCAGCATCGCCTGCTTCCTGTGCCAATCTCATGCTGAAGCTGGCTCTAAGGATCCTCCGGCTCTGCTTGCCAGACTGTGTCCTCAGAAATGTCTCCCGATACGCAGCAAACTCAAGGGCTAAAGCAAAGGTCCCGAGTTCTGCACCTCCCAGTTTTGCCTTTAGAGAAGTGAAGGGACCGGGATGTCGGACAATTCGCTGTCTCTGTCCATGACTGTTTGCTTCGGCGCCTCAGGCTGTGAACTAGGCACGGTTCATGTTTGTCTTTCAACATTTCATCTCCAAGTTCTGTCTCTAGAGGAAGAGCTCTTTATACCGCTGTGCTGATATGATGCCTTGCAAAACTCAGAACTCGGGCAACACAGAAAGAAGTGCTGATTGGATTCCTGACACACACATGCCAAATATCTACCCCATGTGGATGGGGATACTGAACAGAGATGTCACGTTACTTCTGCATCCTGGTCCTGCTGTCGTCTCGATGCGCTGTCATGCTCAATTAACATTCTCCTCATGTCCAAGTTGAGTCTCACATCTGCAGGTTTTAATTCTGATTGTGTCCAAAGCCCTGTTTCGGATGTGATTACTTTCACATGGGGAAGAGTGGAATATCCTGTGAGAATAGCATTTTCTTGCTTGGCTTTTAATAATTATGGACACACCTAGGAAGTAAAGACAATATTCAGAGGAGTCATGCTTCACTGGATTTATGAGAGTTTTTATGATGCAATGCAGCCTTTTAGTTATCAAGACCAACTTTGCATTGTACATAGAAATAACAATCTATAACCATCTGTGTTGTAGGACATACCAGTGTGGAATGCAAAATGCTAATAATGATAATATAAATAATAATACATTTCCAGAGAGTTTTTTTATTAGTAGGGGCACCCTCTGTTATTAGTTCCCAAGCACTATAGGGTGCACAGGACCCTTTTGTTTTCCTAAGGATTATTATATATATTTTCCCACTCTTTTGGACTCTTTGGGTGTCTTAACATGCGCAAAAA
>JAOVVB010000041.1:9109533-9139009 GCA_028570985.1 Heterobranchus longifilis
GTTCATGTCTGAATGCGTGCATCATATAAAAACCGTCCCAGGCATCATTCCAGGTCACCCCAAGTAATCTTTACGGACCACTTTCAACCTGGATCAAGTCTGAACAACATTCGTGGCTTGGGCACGCACATGATTACGAAGTACTGACCACATAGGATGTTGTTGCATGTACAGTAAAGTGAGCCAACCAATCATGCGCTCTATAGCCGGCCAGGTTGCGAGATTGAGCAGGTTTACCTCTTGGACTACTTTTGTATCATCTTGGGGTGAAAAATGTGTCAAGTGCAGGAAATTAGACGAATGTGATGAAATTTATGTTGAAATTAATGCTTATCCAAATAGTCTTCGCGTTCCTTGATGATAATGCACAAACCCACTGTGTACCCAGCATTAATGACTTTACCAAAGACATTTCAAGCCAAGCTGAAAAATATCCATTTACGGTGACCAAAAATTATTATTAATGCAAATGCAGACATTTTGCAAGACATATACATGGATGTAAAGTGTGCATGCATGTGTGCTCACAACCTCTGCCATGCTTATGTCGTTTAGGTTTGAACTCACTCTACTGAGTTTCGAGTTTAGTTAAATGCCATACATGTGCACACACAAACACGCACGCAAACACGCACGCATACATACTCTCCGTCTCTTTCTTTCTGGCTACAGGAAAAAATAAAAGCACAAAGAAGCACATTCAAGTTGCATTCAAGTCAGGTTTTTATTTTAGTACATTTTTTACCCCCAAAATATTTCCAACCCTGGTTGAGTAGGTGTTATCAGAGCGGGCTGGTTTTCAGTATTGCTTATGAAGGATTTTGTCCAATTGGCAACTGTTGATTATACTATACCTCACTTGATATAATATGGGATCTCATGCAAATGGCAAACATCATTCACATATCGCGGCTCTCTCCCTAAACGAAAGCCTGAGAAACAAAGACGTTGTTTTTATGGATTGATAAAGCCTGAAATGTTACATATCTTATGTCTGGGGAGGGCTTTTTGGTAACCTGTCATTTACTAGCTTTTTTTATTTATTTTTCCTTTCACAGGGACCCTCATGCTGGGATGATGTGCTTCTGCCAGAAAGGATTCATGGTGTGTGTCAGTCGGAGGCCTGCGATGGCCGAATGGCGGTGAGGGAGTTACTTTCTGCACTGAATGCTGTCCTGCCTTCTTACAATCACTGTCACAAGTGGGGCGTTTTTCAAATGCATTAAGACCTATTGTGGAAATGATGTGTTTTCCATTAGTTACTGGCTAGTTAAAAGATTGTTTGATAGCTTTTCAAGATCAGCAGAACCCCTCATGTTATGCATATTACAAGTACATCATACACATGTACTGAACTAAACATACAGACTTAACCATTTAAAAGGTACTCGTCATACTGGGAAATTAAGAATTTCAAGACTTTCCCCCCTCTAAGACATTTTTTTACAGTTGTAATTTCAATCAAGGTCAGTGTAGTTGCCATATGGGTAATATTTTTTTCCTTCAAAAAGTGTATATATAAAATGCATAAAAAATAAAACACAGATAAGGTTAAAGACACATATATCCAACCTTTTTTGCACCACGGACCAGTTTTATGTGAGACAATTTTCCACAGACCGGTCATCGCACGCTCATAACAAAGCATAGTAAAGTGCATAATAAATGCAACATACCTCATAATAACTCATATAATCAGTGTGAGCCCTGAGCTTGTTTCCCTGCGATGAGACGATCCCATTTTCTAGATGGATCATCTAGAAATGATGATAGGAGACAGCGACACTAGAAGTGTGTTCCTTACGTCCAGTCAACTCCATAATTTTGTTTTAGTTGCTGTCACTGCAGACACCGCGCTTCACAAAGATAGGTTGTTGCAGGGATTTCAGTGCTTTTATGCCGATCTCAGGATATTCCGCTTTGATTTTAGTTGAAGTTCTCTCACACATACTTTTATGGCTGCATCTGTTGGAGCATGTGAATCACCTGTTGCGATAAACCCGTAATTTAGGTAGGACTCTTGACCTTTTTTTTAAAAAGCTGCTTTCTCTTTGTTGGCAGTCTGAGTCTCATCTCATCACTAGGCCTTTCACCTTTTCCAAAGAAGCTCTCCAAAGATGTTTGTTTTTTACTCACTTTAGCTAGATTGTAACATTAGCTTAATTGTATAGTGGATCAAAACCAATACAGAAAGAAGTGTGGGAAAGTGTTACAGACGGAAATGAATGAGAGATGATCTGATCGGTTTTCAAAATAAAACACGATAGTGAAAAAGTAAAAATAAAAAATAGATATTTTTTATTCTTTCTGTGCAAGTGGTACCGGTCAGCGGTACCAGTTATGTAGAACAGTTTTTAATATTCTTCCTATGGAAGTTACCAAATGTGGTTCTTAGTGTGCTCTTTATTTTTCTTTTGTTTGTGATCATATAGAATCTTGGCCTTACATAGTTTTGAGTGACTTTGGCATTATTTTCTGTAATAATTCAATATTACAACAGCCGTTTTAGATATCACTGTGACTTTTTCAGTTGTCTTTAAAGCGTATAGAAAAGGAACTTGAAGATCTGTTAGTTCTAGTTAGGACTAGTTTTTGCATTTGAACATGCAGGAATAAAAAACTTTCCAAGCAGTTTTGCATATACAAGGGTCCTTCATGTCAAACCGGGACTTGTGATTAAATTTCTCCTGAATGAAAACGTGAAACAGATTTGACATTTGACGTTTACAGGAGACATTAAGCACAGAACAGTGATGATACTGTTAACGGCAGGTAAATATTTGAATGGTGCAAAGTTTTAAAGATTCATATTTTTAAATTTGTATGTCAGTGAATGACGAACCTGGCTGAACATTCAGTAGAGCTGTACACACAATCATTCATTAACACCACTTGCACATTACCGGAACTTGGCTGGGAGTTATTCGCCAAATTCCCCATATAGTCCTGACCTCGCTCCAAGTCATTTCCACATGTTTGGTCCATTAACGAGTTCCTAGGAGGGAACGGTTTCAGTCGTGAAGCAGGCAGACTGATTGTGATACTGAGAAAACCTAATCCCTTGATGGTATCCAAGCACTAGAGAAACACTGCGATACGTAGATTAGTGTAGCAGGGAATTATATAGAGAAATAAAGATAGTTTTTAATTTCATAACTGTGTTCTGTTATTCTGTACAATCAAAAGTCTCAGGCACACTTGCAGTTCTGCCTCACATTCCATCATGTATTCAGTATATCCAGAACCCCCAGAAACATGGTGTCTTTTCTTTTGTGTTTTTTATTAGGAGTTTTATTTGAAGTGTGCCGCCCATCCCACTTCTGATGATGACACATCAGTGGCACTGGACTTGATCATGACCAATGTGCGCCATATCCCCTGCATCGCCTGCACTGACATTGTGTGAGTGTACTTTAAGATGTCTAGAAGAAAACTTGCCTTGACTTGACTTAAAACTGAAACTGATAGATGAACAGTATGCTTCCAAGGTGAATTCAGGCATGCTTTAACTCACTGTCTCCTAAAGTGTAAAGCAGGGTTTGGTTTAAAAATAAAAAATAAAAATTTAAAAAGAGAGAGAGAGAGAGAGAGAGAGAGATATGGAATATGATACACCCACCAGGCCATTAGTCAAACAAGCAGCAAAGGAGAGATCAACAGCTCAAATGGGACAGATGTTCCTAGGACTACCACAGCATGAAAACACCACAACACTGGGCTCTATGAAAGAGTGGTTGTAAAAAAAAATAAAAAAAAATAAAATAAAGAAAAGTGTACAAACTGCTGTGTTGGAGTTTCAGTGGCCATGTGAGAAAAGGCTGCCTGGTTTGATGAGCCCAGACTTTAACTTTTTGACCTTGACACAAAACGCTAGGTTTGATGGAAAAATAACCATCACCCTGAGATGCATGGTTGGGGTGGCATCATGCTGTAGGGAAACTGGTTCGGGTTGAGGAGTCAAATAAAAGCAATCCTAGAGGATTTCACCTTTAAATAGAACAATGACCCTGCGTGGACTGCCAACCCTGCACTTGAGTGGTTTAAAACAACCAACCTGACAGAGTGTGAGCAATTTTCCCAAGAGGAAGAGACAGACGAGTTGGTTTGACCAAGTCTTGGTTCCACTGTCTGTGCAAGCACATATAATCCACCTATATGTCATAGTAAAAGATGTTTAGCACCTTCAAACATTAGACATGTTTTTAAAAAAATCACCATTGAGTCTACTGTCAATTAGAAAATTGAGGCTATTGTCAAATTTGAGTCAATTTAATGATGTAACGCTACAAAGTGTCCAAAAAGTTTAACGAGTGTCAATGATTATTGAAGCCAGTGCACACACACAGACACCCACACACTGCCAGTTATACGGAGTACATTAGAGTTACACAGCCAAAAGCAGATCGTCAAAATAGATATTTACTACAAACCACACAATAACTACAGAAAAACTTAGCTGGTTAACATAAAGTTCTGTATTTAAGTGTCTCACAGTAAGTTGCATATTGTAAGACAATAAAGGGTCCAGTACACAGTCATACAGACGACGTGGTGAAGTCCCTTGGGTTTTCGATTCAGAATTGATCCACACTTTTTTAATTAATTCACTTCAGTGTCATTTTATTTGTATACCGCTTTTGACAATTGTCATTGTCGCAAAGCTTTACACAATCAAAAGAAAAATATGAAAATGTGTATGAAATGTAAAAAAATGTGTATGAATCAAACTTATTCGATTGTCCCTGAAGAGCAAGTCACAGTGGGAAGGAAAAACTCCCCAAGATGGCAATAGGAAGAAATCTTGAGAGGAGCCAGACTCAACAGAGAACCCATCCTCATTTGGGTGATAACGGATATCAGGAATTGTTCTGCAGTCATACAATGTGTTAGGCGGATGGAAGTTCATGCTGGAAGTTTATCGAGTCCAGTTCATTATTGGTGGCTCCAGTCCTGGGAATTCCAGTCCTGACTATGGAGCCATCAGCCGAGGCCAGGAACGTCTACTTGGTATAGTGGAACTGTCCCCAGTCACCACACGCATCCCAAGCAGACAACACGGGGCATCTATGCAGGGCACCAGGACAAGATAGACAGGTCCAGAGGGCAGAGGGGGTCTGGATCACTGGCAGCTCAGGAGCGACATGTGTAAATTACACTCCCTCTCTTTCACTCATTCTCTATACCACTTATCCAGTTTAGGGTAGCTGGAAGCCTGCAGCCTGTCCCAGGGGCCTCAGGGCACAAGGTGGGGTACACAATGCTTGATGCTCTAACCTTGACCCTGCTAGCTGCTTAAGACAAATTGGACAATAAACATTAGTGCTACTGAACTGAATCTAAAATCACAATACCCCAAACACCGAATTGAATCAAATCACCAGTCTACCCCTGACTTACAGCTCTATTAGAAACGTCGCTACAACTCAGAGGAGGGAGGCAATTGCAGAAACAGTTGAACCGATGAAGCTTTCTTTAAAATTGTAACACAGGTCTTTTAGCTGTGTTTTTATTCCTACTAGGCAAACAGGTGATTAACACAAACAGGATGACTAATGGTCAAAGCACCTCAGCGATACAAATTCTCCTCCCACTACGCCTAGCTGCAATCACCAGGACGGCACAGTCTATGCGCTTGCTAAAGGTTAGCCATTAGTTCAGCACAACCGTCGCCACCTTCTTGCTTTCCAAATGATGAGAACAAGGCGAGATCTGGCACAATGCAGCCCAATCAGCAATCCTCACCATTCAAATCAAGAACTGATTGAAGTGGTATGGCAATTAGCTTCCCAAGTGGGCCTTTGTTTGGCCTTCGTCCTGAAGGGCAGAGGCAAGGACGCAGGCATGCTCTTTAAGCACCATAAGTAGAGGGCATACTGAGACTGTGACTCAGTGCTAGTAGCCTGATTTGAGATCAGTTGTGTTTATTATTGAGGGTGTGTGCATAATGGACAGGGAGTTCTTGAGATTTGCAGAGAAAATGATTATTTTGGAAGTCAGCTGTGTGTGTATGTGACACAGGCTCTTTTAGAGGATAAGTGGTGTTTTTTGAACATTCAGTCCTTGATTGGGTAAAAAATGATCTTAATCAAAACAAATAAGCAAGAAAGAGAGGCATTACTATTACATATGTTGGTGGTTTACTTTATAATGAGTTCCTTGTATTGCTCTCGTCCTTGCGCTCTCTCTCTCTCTCTCTCTCTCTGAGATGCACACACCTGTTTTTATGAGGCTGGTATCTAAACTGGATCACCCTCCTGCCTGCTGTCTCGAGCCCCATGCTGTCTTGAAACAAAGCTATTTCCCGAGACAGTCATCAGTTATTTGGGAAGCCTCAGGGGACACAACATCCTAAGCCAGTCGTTAGAAATTGAGTCCTGCCTCATGGCACTGCAGAAGAGTAAAACACTAATAGCACTACAAAACTATACAAAGACAAATACTACTAGAAATTGGCAAGCAAGGTGATTTTTATTGGCCTGACATGAAAAAAAAGGCAAAAAGGCAGATAGCTTATTTTGCATTCTAGTTTGAATCAGGGGTGTAGTGCTGTCGCATGTGGAACAGCAATCTCAGAGGAAAGCAAGGCTCTGTGTTACCGAATCATCATCTCCAGACAAGAATTCCAATAAATTTGGTTTCCAGTGCCAGGATTGTGAAGAACATCATTGATTCATTCATTTATCCTTCACTAACTTTAGTGTTTAATTGTGGTCAGATAGATCTACAGACTATCTTGGTAGCACTCGATGCTACAGTAGGTAGGAATATCTTTCTGGGTGGGACACCAGCTCATTGTAGTGCACCTTGCACAAACATAGCCATAGGCGGAGATTCCAGGGAGGCAGGAGGGGCATAGTGCCCTCAGTGGCTGAAATATGGTAATAAAAAATAGGTGCAATAAAAATTTCTTGTGGATATATTAGGGCTGGGGAAATGAAGGCCGTAAAGAAAGGTTTTGTCTGTACATTGATCAGAACTCTTTCTTTCAATTATATATTTCCGTTTCATACATTGGAGTACTTAAAACCAGTCTCAGGAAAATTTCTGTCTGTATGCTGGTCCAGATGATTTTGTCACTGTCTGGACAGATTTTAATTAAACTTTGTCAGTCCATCAAGTTAAACCTGAACCATAATTTAAATCAAAACGTTAAGAAGAAGGAACGTTATGAGTAGGTACAACATTTAACAACATTTAATTAATGTATTTTTTTAAACTCATTATTGTACAGTAAATGTCATTAGCTCTGGTTCAGATTTTTCAAGTTTGTTGGATAAAGTACTCGGATGTGGAAATTACCATCACTGTAGTTTTTCTTCGATACAACATATTGTTATGACTTTTTTATGACTAAAGTTCTGAG
The DNA here is from genome assembly GCA_028570985.1 of Heterobranchus longifilis. Classification (NCBI taxonomy): domain Eukaryota; kingdom Metazoa; phylum Chordata; class Actinopteri; order Siluriformes; family Clariidae; genus Heterobranchus; species Heterobranchus longifilis. The sequence continues at coordinate 9,116,897 of JAOVVB010000041.1, forward strand.
TCAACTGAGTCACTTTGTGCCACCTGGCGGTTATTTCACGAAAGACTTTGAAATACGACCGATTTATCTTGGCCGCTGTCGTTTTGTTGCGGCGGTGAGCAAGGCGGTAATAGGCATTCTTGTTGACTACCTACTGTATGTGCCAGATTACTATATTGATACAAATATAGCACTTTTTTAAAGTAGATTATTAAATCCGACACATTTTGATTTCACTTACTGTATGGTGCACATTAAACTTCAGGCAGATATTGAAGTACTGCAAAAGTTTTGTTAAATTCTGTCTATCCACTTTTGCGTGATGCTGTGACGAAACCTGACTGGACAGACATACAGACAGACAGACATACAGACAGACAGAAAATCTTCTGTGACTGGTTTTGGGTCCTTCAATGTATAAAATGTAAAGTTATCATTGAAAGAGAGAGTTCTGACCGATGTACAGACAGAACCTTTCTTTCATTTATATAGATACACAGCACCAGCCTGTGTGTGATATACCAGTGATCAGAAACTTCTTTGATTTGCTGCGTTATGGCATTATTATCTTTTGCTACTGTGTATATATACACAAGATCTTGTGCAGTAGTTGGGTTCTGTGCTCTCCCGTGCACAAATGTCAAACTCTGCCTATGCACATAGTGCATCTCTAATGTATTATGTGTCTAATACAGAGTTCGACAAGACAATCACGTGTTTGTCTTGTTGAATGTCCTGTGACAAAGTAAAGTCTAATGGAAACTTGTGCTGTCGTGCTGTTGTGTTGAATGGATACTAACTTATCCTGAATGGATAAGTTACAAGTCAAGTCACGAGACAACAGAAAGACTTTGTACAAGTTTAGAACTACAATAGACTCTTGCGGAAAGTGATGTGATATTTTTCATGTACAAGACTGTGACAGTCTTGTGATAGAATAAATATGATGAATCAGTTTCCTTACAAGAGCAAAGACTTGTACACTTAGGAAATATCACACAAAAGGGAGTGCTGCTGTCCTATACTGTATATCAGCACGGCTTTGATGCGATCGAGGGCACAAGGACGCAGCCCAAGTGCCAAAGCCGTCACAGTCGTGCTGATATCCAGCACAACAACAAGACCTCAAGTTTGACATTGCTTTTATACAACAGTTCCCCATATAAACAGATTTGGGATCCAGTTATACAGTACTTGTACAAGATCCACCAAATGAACTTTTTTATTATAATGCTTGAAGTCTCCTGAAGGCTTACTGTTTTTTCAAGTTTAAATTCTAGTTTCTCTCGCTTACATTTAATTTAAAATATTGAGTAATCAAATAATACGTAACTAACGTATTTGTGTATTCCGTTATTCATTCATTTTACATTTTAGTCTTCTAACTGTGCTTATTCTCTCTCTTCCAAACAATACGGCTATGTAATGATTACATGCACACACAGAGTCAGTGCTAGTGGTTACAGTCTAGTCTGATGTGTTCTGTCCTGCAGGAGTCCTGTCCTGGTGTCTCAGTGTGCCGAGCGTCATGTGATCTGTCTGGATTGTTTCCACATGTATTGTGTGTCCCGACTCAATGAGCGACAGTTCATCCATGACCCTGTGGTGGGCTACTCACTCCCCTGTGCTGGTAGGCACGAAAGGCATGTCTGCTCCTGTGTGTGTGTGTGTGTGTGTGTGTGTAAGACCATGTAAGTATGTGTGTTCACCAATGATTGATTGTAGTAGCTTTGTGGCTGCAATGAAGAGGAGATCCTATGATAGTGTTGCGTTCTCTCTCTGTCTCTTTCTCTCTCTCTCTTTTTCACTCTTTCTCTCTCTGTATACTCACACACACACACACACACACATACACACTGCAAGTTTAGCCCTTTCTTCTGTCTCAGCCTGAAAATCCATTATTGCCATGCTATAATGGGGCTCCTGGGAGAAACGCTGACCTCCCATAAGGTAAAGCATCCTCTATCTCTCTCACCTCTCTGCCTTACACACATATACATCGGCTCATGCACCCACCCACAAATTTCCAAGCCTCGTGCAAATGCGATGTCTAGGCTAAAGTTGCACAAGGTAAGGTTCAGAGCTTACGAGGGTGCATTTAAATAGGCCAGCTCTACTCTGACAATGTATTCTGCTTATACTGCGGGTCAAATGGCAGCCTAGCTGAAAGTTCACAGGTAAAGAGAACAATATTTATTCCTTTATTTTGTGATAAAAAAAACAAAAATCAGTGTTCAAAATGGATATAGATTTCTTCATTGCAAAACAAAACCGCAAAATGCTGCCTGACAATCATCATGACCTTGACTTGGATCCAGCTTGTTATATAGCCAGACACTTTATTAAAAGGTTTAATTCATGGTACATGGCAGGTGCCTAGCACTACAGTGCATTGTTTTTGATGAGTACATATGACATTAATCCACAGAATAAAGCATCTTGACTTCCAATTCCCAAATGGTCAGAGTGAGAAGATTTTTACACTTGATTTCAGATCATATTAAGTCAAACCACGTATTTAATTACTTGTATTAACTTTAACTTTAACTTTAATATAATCCTGAAAACTATCATTTATTTCATTTTGACAGTGGAATACCTACACCAATGATGCAAATTTAAGTGATTTGATGGCATCGAACCATGCCTTGAAGTCTTGTTAATATTTTAGAAAATTGAAGTTTTAACTTTTTACTTAACGAATGAGGCGGCATGTTGGTGTAATGGTTCGCACTGTGGCCTTGTGCAACCAGGGCCGAAGGTTTGATTACTGCCTCAGGTCTCTGTGCAAGGAGTTTGCACTCCCAAATTGCCCATAGTTGTGTGTGTGCCCTACGATGGATTGGCACCATCTGTAGGCTTTACCCCACCTTGTGCTGCAGATATCCTCGGATAGATTTTAGGCCCCACGTGACCCTGTACAAGATAAGCGGTGTAGAAGACGAATGAATGAACTTGTAGAATGACCAATAGTATTTTGATACCTGACCCTCACGTGTAGTTTGAACCTTTGAACTATTGCAACAGAGATGGAAGTGCACACATGAGAGCTATACTGACTGAGAAGTGTGAATCCTCTATCTCTGGCTACATCAGCAGGTGTCGATGATGTTGTGATCACCCACTCTGTCACTACACAACCCAATCAGAGACCCTGGGTGAGCTCTTGAGTTCTGCTCATTGGTTAAATCCTGTGATGTGTGCGGCATTAAATTCAGGAGGCAGAGTAGCACTTGGTGTAGCAGTGATCAACTTTGCCAGTGGAGAGCTGAGACCTTTTAGACACTGGAGGTAGAACATAATTTTACCACCAATTGGCAGGAAATTCAGGTTGCCTTTGGTTACAGGTCCCTGCACCTCTTTTCCAGACATATCAAATGACTGTTGTGCCCGGCTTAAAGCATTCAGCAGTAATGAAGGCAAATTCCACAAAACACCCCCCCCCCCAGGGACATGAGGTAAACCCTGCAGAGGATGTACTGGCCCTAAAGCCTAAAGCTGCTGGGCCTGATAATATCCCTGTCTGTGTTATGATTGAATGCACCAAACACTTGACTTTATATCTATAAAATATCTTTGGTCAGGGTGTTGTCTCTACCGGCTTCAAATTGGCCGCCATCAGCCCTATGCTGAAGAAAAACATCCAGGTAAGTGCCCCAATGACTACTGCCCCACTGCGCTCACTCCAGCCATTACGGATTGCTTTGTGTAGCCCATTATGGACCACATCCAGTGTTTTTTTTCTAGACCCTCACCAATATGGTAACTGGCAAAATTGTTCCACCATGCGTTATTGATGGCCTTATGCCACATTGACAACATAGACACTTAGGTTAGAATGCTGTTTAGTGACCTCAGCTCAGTGTTTCACACCATCATACCTCAGACACTCGTTCCCAAACTCCACTCACTTAGATTACTGTAAGTACTTCAATGTGCAGCTGGATTTTGGACTTCCTGAGCAACAGGCATCAGTGTCCTGATCCAACACTTATTATCCCACTCCATCACCCTGAAAACAGGACCCCTCCTGGGCAGTGTACTGTGCCTGCTCCTTTACACCCTGCTCACCCACGGCTGTGTCGTTATAAAGCACAGCAAGCACTTCATTAAGTTTCCTTACGAGAGCTCTGTTGTAGGGCTCATCACCAACAACAACAAGGCAGCCTACAGAGAGGGAGGTGAGGCAGCTGGAGTCCTGGAGCAAAGACAGCAATCTCTCTGAAGGCCAAAAAAAAGACTTTGGATTGTAGAAGTATCCAGGCATCTTCCTCCCACATGTGCATCAGTGTTACTTGAAGTCGTTGGGAGTACACATCACACGCATTATCTCATGGTGCCAAACACTTCCTCCTTAGTGAACAAAACACCACCACCTCTACTTCCTAGGGAGACTGAAGGAAGCCAGCAGCCCATCAGTTGCTTCTGCAGAATCATCATAGGGAGCATCCTGGCCTGCAGTATCACTGTCTGGTAAAAAAAAAAAAAAAAAGTGCTCCGTCTTGGACAGGAAGCGCTACAGCTGGTGGTGAAGATAGCCCAGCACATTACTGGTTCAAGTTTTCCTCCCACTGAGGGCATTAACATTGAGCTGTTTATGTCAAAAGCCTGCAGCATTAAGAATGATCTCTCCCAACCCTCACACAGACTGCTCGCACCCCTCCTGTCTGATCGCAGCATGTGAGCCAAATCCTCCAGACTTTCTTCCCACAGGCAGTCAGACTCCGGAACAGATCGGTGAACACTTACGCTTTAATGTTGAACTTCCTACTCGCATCTCTTGCACTACCTACTACAGTATAGTGCAAGAGTTTAATACTTTAACCTGTATACACAATCTGCACTTTAAACAGTGTAACTTGCTAATGCTGTTGCCATGTACAATGCTAACAGAATTTATTTAATATAGAAATCCCAAATAAAATATATTAAATAATAATATGAGAAGTAGGTGTTTCACTAGAAGGTATTGTATTGCAACAAGAAACAGGCAGTGATACTCAACAGTGATACTCTAGGAGAACTGGTGCGGGCCCAGACCCAAATTAATTATAGCAGTGACTGAGCACAAAAAATCTCAATATGAAGAGAATGAAAAAAAAAAAACTCTTGGCGTGACTTTTTTAAATTTGTGCTTTTCCAAAGATGTTTAGCTAATTTGCAACAGTGAGCTCATATCAAAAAGTAAAAACAGTGGATTTTAAAGAAAAAGGAAAAATTTACAGTGAAAAAACACTGTAAAAATATGCATCCATTCTTCCTGCGAGACACACAGAACCGATCTGCGTATGTATGTGTATGTGTAGACATCCAGTGAATCATAGGATTCCTTATATTGCCATATAAGGATTAGGAAAGAACTAAAAGGAGAAGGAGCATGCAAAGGTTATCATATATCATATCATTATGTAATTTGCTTCTCAGGGTAGCTTAGAAAATATTTTGTATTTGTTGTGTGGAAACCGAACATAGGACTATTACCTATTTAAAAACATTAATTGGTTTATGGTGCAGAGCTCATAAGGAAATTATGCTTTTTGTTTTTGGTTGTGTTCATCTCGGCATATCACTCTAACACTGATAACTATATACTCAAGTATAGTCCATGGTTATTACAGTTAATTATGATTTTTAAAAACAATGACTTAATGCATTGTGCACTGTTACCAATTAATATTTATGTGGACGAAAATTAGCGTGCATCTTTTTTTTTAATCGCAGTGCTTTACCCTTTACTACTCTTAGCAGTCTGAGCCCCTACGCAGCAAGATCCGGTATGATGATAAGTGCTATTATGCAGGCTGTCACCATGGTTTCGTACAATCTTGCAAACATAAGCAGCATGCGCAAACGATGAAAAGTATTACAAGTGTATACAACTGCACAGATTTCATAAGAAAATAATATTATAAAATACTTATGGTTTCAACATTCTATATGGCAGAAAATGAAATTTCCCTGCACGAGTGGACAAATCCTTTTTTAGAGTACCTGTGAATGCATCTAAGTATGTTGAATTTGCATATCTGCATTTAGAGAAAACAAGTGTGTTACTGTTGTGCCGGCTTTCCCCTACATGTCTGTATGTGTCGCAGACCGGCTAGTGACGTTAAATGATTAAGGCCATCTATCCCCGGTTTTGTGGCTGTGGATTGCAGATTGCTAGAAAAAGGTCAGGCTTCAGCCTTAAATGACATTTCCACTTTTAAGTAACTTTTAACAGTTCAAACCGAAGCGCTTGTCCAAAGGCACGGATGAAAGCAGAGGAGCGGAGGTTGTCAGCTACGTCTGGTGAATATGAAATACAGATTGGCTAACGCTGATAAACACATGGGCAGGAGCTTAAGAAGCCGTTCTCTCAAGAAATACAGCCGAGCAGGAATAGGGGAGGGGGAAAAAAAACATCTATCTGTAACCTTCCTTTTGAACAGAGCTTTAATGCACCGTTTTATTACAAGCGGCTTCAAAGCAGGAGAATCTCTGGTTAACATTTACACCCAGCCTGATGCTTTCAGATCATAGGCATAGGTTTGAGAGGATATAGCGTCATGTGCCTAATCCAAATTATGACATTCAATTAGTGGTTTCAATTTTAAAAAATCTGTTTTTGATGATGTTTATGGTGTCAGCTTTTGTCTTACTTATGTTTTAAAAATGTATTCTTGAACTTAATGGACTGCTGTGGTGCCCATCATATATATATTTTTTTCTGTTGAATGTAAGACAAGTCTGAAATATGGTTTAAAGAAAGCCTCTGGTTATCGCTTCTTTCCTGTAGCTTCATTTTCATATAACGTGCCTGCCACTAAAACTGAAACTAAAACAGAAGTTACCGCCACCTTAGAGGCTCAGTCTGGATTAAAAATGAAATACTTGTGTCACAGGCTAGTCATTTATATTTTATCTACAGTACTGTTCAAAAGTTTTGAGTCACCCCTCATTTCTTCATATTTTGCTTCTAAAGAGCTAGACTTTCTTTTCTTTTTTTAATTTTTTTTTAATGTATTCTTAAGGAATAGTTCTCCAGGCTTCCTGAAGGATATTTTTGGCTCACGTTTTTGGCAGGTTTGGCTCTCCAATCCCTGTACCTGACCAGTTTCAGACAAATGTGTTTTGTTTTTTAAACCATGCTATAAACCATTTAAACATAAAAAAGGCATGAACCAGTGGGAAACAAGTGCAGATGATGACAGATGATCGGGCCAATGATTTTTACACAGATGACGCTGAATGCTGAGTGGTTGAAGGGGATGAGATGAGAGGGGAAATGAGGTTGCTGCTGAGGTTGTTACATAAACTACCAGTTTTTAAATTGTTCCGTTAGGTACTCTGCAGCCTGTAACAATAAAACATTTGTTCCCATTTCTTTAATTTATTCTACACAGTGTAATTGAGATTAATTTGAAGAAGTGATTGGTGACTACTGTATATCTCACCGAGCTAGATTAGTTTTGCATCTAACTGAAGGCTTAGGAACATCTGTCGAGTCAGTGTTTTGAACTCACATGTAACTGTATTTGCTAATGAAACTATTGTGAACTGTGCACTGGATAGATTGGTAACCTGACCCTTTGTCCTTAATGTCCTTGTTCTTTTTAATTTTTATATTTATTTTTTTAGTTCAGGTACCCTAAGGAATTTGAACATCAGGCATTTTGACTTTTCCTTTGTCACAAAAGTATAGACTAAGAAGGAAATATTTGGGATAGGGTCAAAGTCAGCTCGCATCTTATATGACAATATCCGAGAATTAAATGACAGTGAGACTCGTATGTATTCAAGGCCATATACATTCTTACAGCTGTGGGCGGTGGACTTTTTTTATATAAAGCATCATGTTTATCCCTCTTTAGCAACTTCAAGTTTAAGGTGGATCAGGAGCCTGTTCTGGCAATACCTTAAGGCAGTTTTGCATGGCCAATCCACCTAGGTCTTTGGGAGCTGGGAGGAAGCTTGAGATCCCAGATGAAATCCATTTCACAAACACAATGGGAGAACCTATATGACCCTTCACACATGCATGTGACCCTGATTGTGTTAGGCAGAGATGCTCTCTGTTCCATCACCACACAAAAATTAGAATTAACACTGCTGTATTGCTGAATCACTTTTAGACCATTTAGATCATGTTTAAATCTCTTTTAAACAACAGAAGGCCACCTTTGATGCACCAGTTTATGAAATTTCTGTTAGATCTGCCCCGGTACATGTAAGTGTTAGTATTATAAAATGAAACAACAAAAGCAGTCCATATAAAATTCCCAACACTGCCCCGTGCTGAAATTTAAAATCTTATCTTATTTTCTGTTGTATGCCCCACATGCCTCAGGAAGCGACATCAGCAATGCCCTAAACAATTTAGCATATAATGTACAGTTATCACACCTGATTCAAGTTCTTTGTGCATAGGTGTTGATATTAGAGAAAGCCTTGAAGTAAAGGAATTTTTAAATTGAAGTACACTGCAATCACATTCCAATGTGAGTACTACACACTAAGGTCGAGGGTACTACTCCACCGACTATAAAGGGTACAGTTTATGTTCTCTAAGCAAATAACGTCATTTCTTTCCTTATTTCTCTTTATTTTCTTTCATTCGGTCCCCCCTGTCCGGTATGTGCTTTGAATGATATTTCTGTATTCTGTTAATAATTTTTTTTTTTCTGTTTGTTTTGGATGTGCTCCCCAGCTTTTAAAAAAAAAAATAATAATAATAATTTTTACGGCATCACCCCAGCAGCACTGTTGCTAATTCTTAATCTTTCGCTGTAGGAATTAACGTCGCCGTTCATAACACGTTCACATTCAAAAGAACACTCCCTCTGACAACATCCCACAGAGCTCCTGTTCTCGGTTTTCAAAAGGTATTTTCATAAATGACTCCAGATCTGGTTGACTGCGCGCTGTTGCGCTGGCTCATTTATCACACGACTGATATGTGCAGGGTTGCATGTTTAGGTGACTCAACCAGCCTGATGGCCATTGGAGGGCAAGATAAGGTGAAATTGCTGCCTAACCTGTTAAAATCAGCCTTGACATTTCATCTGGGCTGAAAACATCCTTAATCGTTGCCAAATGACTGCTGTCTCTTCAAAAACCCAGCTAGGCAATGTTGCTAAGTATCACGTCTGAGCCACAAATGAATAGCTGTACCCTACAGTCAGTTTAGCCAGTGATTGTTAATGCTCATCTGCCTGGATCCGATTAATGTTCTCACGGGCGCATGGATTCCTTTTAGTGAGATTATCTTATAAATATCTGTCTGAGGTTTTAATTAATATTTTAGCAACCTGCATCTTTCATCTATATTCCATGACAGGCTTCCATTAACAGTCCTAGGTGTGTGGGCACCCTGTTTATAAGTATTCCTATAAGGAACATCCTCTTTCATTGATTGATTGGCATGAAAGGGATTTTTATACCTGTACTACATTCATACATGCTTCTGTGAAAGGACTAAAATGTTTTGGTGATCCACTTATTACTTATCTTGGTATTCAAATGCTTACTGAAAGCTTTATATTTTTAGGCAGAAGACAGGAAATGCTTGAAGCTGAATGTGCAAAATACAATTAATTCAGCATCTGCGAAAGTCACTTTGGGAAGGCCGCAAAGACATTTACAGAATGTGGATTTCATTTGCATATTACTCACAAGGGCCGTTCAATCAAACCAGGGTTAGGGTTAGTTTAGCATTCCTAGAGGCTATCACCTCGTAGGTGTTTTAACATTATAGTGCATGCAAAACACACATGAAACACACAAGGTCAGCTCCAAAATCTGTTTATTTTCAAACACAGAAGTTGATTCTTGTCTACAGAATCAGCTCCAACCCAAATGGAATTATTTATAAATGTATGTTGTTGGTCCTTCGGCTGCTCCCGGCAAGGGGTCACCACAGCTGAATATCCGGTCCGCACAACAACTTGGCACAGGTTTTTACGCCAGATGCCCTTCCTGACGGAACCCTCCCATCTTATCCGGGCACTCCTGGGAATCAAACCCGGGCCTTCCGCATTGCAGGAGAAGCACCTACCATTGAGCCACCTTATTGTACAGTATGTTATTCTAAATTTTGCTAGGGGTTCTAAACTGGAACGTTGTCCTTGCACATGCAAATAGGTGCTTATTATTTTGGATCTTAATAAATCATGGCCTAAAGGTGATATTAGTATTTCACAGGAAATCATCACTTGTCATTGCTCCCAACTTCCTGAGAACACCTATTCGCATGGTTACTATTAGGCTTTGTCCTGGGAAATGGACAAATTATCTGTACACTTTGACAAGGATCAGGTATTTCTGGATAACCTTGGTGTAACTTGGTGCAATGTCGTGATGCAAAAGCCCTTATATAGTCTGCTCTAAGGTGTGTGTCTACTTAAAGTGTGTAATTAGTGTTGCTTATGTGACTGGAGAGGCCACCATGCGTGACGAATGTGCTTTTGTTTGCAGTCGGCAGAGGTACAGTACTGTACTGAAATTGGGTCCCTGGAGAAAGAAGCTCGGAAGTGTTTAAAGATCATTTCTTTAAGCTAATTCATACCAAGGGCTTCCAAGTAGTCAACTTTTTCTTATCCTACACAAAGGGGTGGAGTATTAAGAGGAAAACCACCATGTTGCATTAACTTCATGAAATGAGTAATGTATGAGTCATGTCCCACAATATGGTGAGAGAAGTAGCTGTCATAGTTTAATGTTTGGCAAAGACCAAAATGAACAGGTCAAGAATTTGCTGGGAAGCTTGAGGCACAAACTTTACTTAGAACAGATATATAAGTTTCATGCCCTGAGCATGCTCAGGCTTGGTCTCACTGATTTATCAAAAAGAAGGTTTTATTAGCAGGCAACCATATTTTGTGAATGAATATGGAGCCATGTAATGCAGGGAACCTGCTAAGAACTGAACATGAAATGATCTGAACAGGGAATGGTCTGAAATTAGTTCTAGGTCCCTGGCCAAGGGAGACGCTGTTTCATCTATGAATTACAGTTTCTGTTTTAACCAGAGTTATGCACTTCCTCAGCAGCTGTGTGATGTATATTGCAATATGGATGACCTTCTTTTTAGTTAAGGATGTGAATTCTGGCTGTAGGATTCATTGCGGGGCTTTTCAGGGTTATTGAAGCAAATGTGCTGGTTGTGTTGCAGCACCTTTTGTAGAAAGATATTTCTTAGACAGACTGCGCTATTTACTTTCAGGGGAACGATTTCCCCTGGGAGACTCTAATTCCCCTCCCACACCTTATAACAACTCGCACATTCTCTTGTACATACCAGCGCATAAACACAGACCCTATGGGTGTGCTACCTTTGAACTGCGGGAGCTCAAAGCCTTTCCTGCACTTGCCTCTTGTTCTTTTTGCTTCATCTTTAATGTGATAAAAATGAGCAGGGTCACGGAGTGCAAAGCTCAGCCCTAAATAATACAAAAAGGCACTTACAGAGGCCATGAATCCACCTTCGTAAATGATGAATGGGAGGAAAGATGGCTAAGACGCCCACCTAACGGCAGCTACTGACTTTTTATTCTTGCCAGCTGAGGAAAGGGGTGCAGTGACCCTTTCTATGCGCACACACAAGGATACAGACAGTGTTTGGAGAGATAATACAGGAGTGAAAAAAAACTCACACGATGCCTCATATAAAACACCTTTAGTAGATGTTCCCAGGAAGCACCATGGAAAGAATCGAAAAATATGGAAATGATTTTGAAAAGTGTAAGGAAATGGGTATAAATCATAACTATTGGTTATATCAACTATAGGATGAAACCTTGAGAGGAATCAGACATGATCAAATAATACTACTATAACAAAGCCCAGCTCCCTAAGGTTCTTGGTACACCCCTTCAGTGTAATCAGAGTCTCTAACGCTATATGTGTTCACCTGGTTTCATTATAAAAAGGTTTATACTTTTGGCTCCAAAGGCTTCTAAAGATTCATGGTTGTCTATAGGTTTTTCTGGAATCTGTTAATGCCATTCCTACAGCCTTTAAGAAATCTGTTCCTATCACCAGGGGGCAAGCATGGTTTTAACCTTCCTTATACACTCTATTCCCTTTTTCAGTCCCTGATATTTTTCCAGCTTCTAGAAGTTATTTTTATGATACTAAGCATCTATGATTATGACTGTTTTTGGGTTTATATCTATTACAGTGGAACCTCTGATTGCCAGTAAGCGGTTTGCGAGTGTTCCGCAAGACAAGCAAGTCTTGGTTTACGAATACCAAGTATCATGTAGCACACATGTGCTTCTTGTTTTGACGTGACCACAACTGAGCCAACAGTTTTTCTCTCTCTTGCGCTGCGGAATTGTGGGTAATCGTCTCCCCTGCTGGGTCTTAGTGCGCGTCTCTCACCGGTATAATCAACATCCGTGCACACGTGTACTGTTTACTATAACACTGTGACCACGTGTGTGCGCGTAAAACATCTTTTATTTTGTGTTTGTATGCATGTGTCTACAGCGCGCTTGTACTGTTTATTATAACTGTGAGAATAACTCTTTCCTACTAGTCTTTACTTCTGACTTTCATCCACTGGGTCCCTGGCTAAGAAGACAATTTCACACATAGTAAAGCATCTAACCAAGCAAATATACGAGGCTGAATTCTTGTACCAAATCATAATGCAGAAGTCTGGATGTGTCGTAAAAGATGGAAAGAACAAACTAACCTCAACAAAAAAATTTACATACCGGACTTATTTATATTTTCGGCAGATTAAATGCTTCACAGCAAACAGGTCCATTCAGTATAACTTAGATTCTGGTCAAAGGCTTTGGGCATGCAAACACGCATTATCAGATCAGTGTCCATGTAAACAGTTAAATTGGAAACTAATCGTAATGATTTCAGTCAGATTTGAAGAAATGTTTGTGGAAATGTAGGAACTGGTAGATTGTTGACTTAAGATTTTTCAATGACTTGTCTTATGTGCTCAGGCTACAATTCTGGCTGCAATTTTCATATTATCAATGTACATAAAAGAGATGTCAAAATTTTAGAAGAACCTCCCAGAGACCATCCATGTCTCTCAAGAACTAATGGATATTACTGTGGCCAAAATCACAAAATCAGCTTTTAGTCTCTTCTTGGATCTGTTCATGTACATCAATCTCTCAGCACCTCTGTATATTCTGGCATCCCAATGGCTTTGTGTTTTATGTATGTTTTGGACTCCCACACACCCCCACCAAAGCTACAAAGGATGAAATGTTGAATGTGTCTGTAATGTATGACTTTGTGCTTTATTTTTCAGCATGGTTTTGCAGCATGGAGAAACAGAATGGTTGAAAGTTGAGTGGGAGTTGAGATTTCTGAACTCTTTTCAACAAAGTTTGTGAGCATACTTGCTTATTGTCAGTGTACATCTATTGTATATAAATCCAGTTGCTGAAGAATTTCAAAGAGGGTGATTAAACATAAGCTCATATAATGTTTTAGAAAAAAATATTGGTGCTGGTCCTAGGCATGTTTTGGCCTTGGATGTATTGCAACCAAGAGATAGTTTTTCACCAGTAATTACATATCTTCAGTTCTCTGAATATAAAACACGTTCATAGTGACAGCAGGCTATTATAAGCCCACTGACATCAGTGTAGTTGATATAAGTGGTGCAGTTTTGAACAGGTATTAATCTAGAGAATGGTTTCAAAAAGTGCAGGCGTGCTGGGATTCTGACATTAATGTACTCTCGATGAAACACTGATACATTGAAGTGGTGCTCTGCTATGCTGGAAATTTCCCAATCAGTGGCTGACTGAAGAACTAGTTTGGTATTAGGAAAGTGGATCCTTTTTTTTTTTTTAGCATTCTACCTTCATTTTAAGGTGGCGTGTTTGTCTGTGATATGTCGGTCTTACCAGTGGCATCAGTATCTCATCAGCACATGGCATGTACTGCTCCATTAATCCTCATCATTGTGGCTGTCACAGTGCTGGAAGAGCATAACCCAGCACAAATACACACACACAAACACACACACAAACACACACACACACACACACACTCACACATATACACAATCTTCTTTCAAGAAGATTATTAGAGGTTAATTAGAAGGTTGCAAATTTGGAAAATAATAAAGCAAGATATGTTCAGTTCTTTTTTTGAGGTTTGCATTTTGCAATATTTTTGCAATATTAGTCTTATTTTTCATTACATCCATTACGTTTACCATGATTTACTATATTTTAGGAGTGGAACAGCCAGGAATCTTTGTATCTGTAGTCATTTTGACACAGGATCGAATCTGGCGATAAGCCGTCTCAGTGTGTGCTTTCTGTTATTAGAGTAGGTTGTGCTCTAGTTTAAAGTAGGATTTGCTCTTATATTAAATCTTCAGCATCCTAACCAATCAAGGGTGAAGCCAAATTCTTGTCATAACACAGGAGGCAGGATTTGTGAGGAAAATTATATTTTTGCATCTTATTCTATACAAGCTATCACTGGCCTGATTTACTCTGTATAAGATATCAGTACTCTGATCTACTCTATATAAGATATCAGTGGTCTGATCTACACTATTGTGATCAGAACACTGATATCGGCTTAGTGTTTAGCACTGTCGCCTTGCACCTCCTGGTTCCGGGTTTGATTCCCACATTGTGGTTTGTATGCATGGAGTTTTCATCTTCTCCCCGTGCTTGGTGGGTTTCCTCCGGGTATGTCGGTTTCCTCACATAGTCCAAAGATATGCAGATACGGCTAACTGGCATTTCTAAATTGTCTGTGTGAATTTTGACCGGAGTTTCTACTATGTTGGTAAAATTGGAATAAATACAATGGTCCAATAACATTGGTGTCCACGGTCCTTAGTTGGACTACAGAAGTTCCTAGCTGGATGGATGGATCTACTCTATATAAAGTATCAGTGGTCTGATCTACTCCATCTAAGATATCAGTGGTCTGATCTATTCTGTATAAGATGTCAGTGTGTTAACCCCCTGACAGTGTGCCACACACATTCCACATTTCAAAACATCAGAGAGTTCTTTAAAACTGTAATGCATTCAAAAATGACTTTTGAGTCTGCTTCCTCTCAAGGTTTCTTCCATCTTATCATCTGTGGGAGTTTTTTCTTGCCATAATCATGTTTGGTTTGCTATTTGGGGATCAATTATAATACTTTATATTAAATTTCAAAATAATATTTATAGATCTTCTTATGCCATGATTACTGCTTGGTGTGTTTTAAGTTACATTTATGTATTTACAGTAAGTCCCTTATGTTTCTTTGTTCACCATAAAGTATATGCTCATCTGACCGCCCACAATCTTGGGGCAACTATGAACTGTCATTTTCTCCACACATTGCTAACCTTACTCATTCCTGTAGCTGCCCGCATCAAAATCAAAACCCTGATGCTTCCTACAAAGCTAAAAATGGCCCAGCACCCACTTACTGTACCTCAAAGCTCTAATCACACCTCACACTGCACCACGTTCCCTCCGATCCTCCAGCACTGCTCGGTTGGTCCCACCATCTCTTAAGGGCCGAGGAAGATGTGCATCCAGACTCTTTTCTGTTGTGGCACCTAAGTGGTGGAATGAACTTCCTCTAGATGTCCGTACAGTTGAGTCTCTGGCAATCTTTAAACGACGACTTAAGACATGTCTGTTTCTTCGGTACTTAGGCTAATCTCTGTCTGTGTCCTGTTTTACAGTACCATTCTGATTCACATTTTCAATTTGTTCAATTTTGTTTCAATTTAAATATTTTTGTCATGACCTACACTTATGTCCTCACCTCTGAGTCTGACGAACAATATTTGAAACTTGAACATAAAACATAAACATAAAATATAAGACAATATTGCAACCAAGACAATGTTCAACCTCCACCTCTAGAATGTCAGTATTCCATCTAGCCCTGGATGTTTCTTGTGACATTCAAGACAAGCAGTTAACAATATTTGTATACTCAATGTTAAAAAAAAAAAAAACAGGACATATGGTACTGATTCGAAAACAAACCCTTTAATCACTTATGTTGGTAAAAAAAAAATTGCTGTTGTCAACTAATTGTGCGCCATCAAATCTGTAAACAATCTTGTAGGACTGTTGATACTGCTGTAGAGCTGATGACTGTTTTATGAAACTTCGGACCTTTCCATGCGTCATCTATCAAGACCATCTGGTGTCTAAAAAGTTGAAATTAGGCTCATCTTGGAACCTGTGCCAGAGATTTCCTCATTTCTCTGACTTTAGAAGTGCTGTTTTTGGCAGACACACTATAGAACATATTGAACCTTGATCTAAAAGAAAAGTTAAGTATGCCGCTTGACCTGCTGGAAACAGTATTTGTTAACAAACTCAAGTACACAAGGAACGTTCTTTAAAATCTACAGTAGCACTATAAGGACAGATTCCACCATGTTCAACTGAAAAGGCCACAAATTTCATAGTTTGTTACCCCCTTTGCTGCTGAATCAGACTGTTTATTGTCACAGATTTTTTGAAAGTAGGTGATGAAATTTCTGAAGATAACCATGAAGTTTATCTCAATGGAGAAGTATAAAACCAGCTACACTGAACCAGCTACAATATTTAAACCAGTGTTTGTGGACCAAATCTTAAAACATATAAAATTAAAGTATTGCTCTCTTCTGACAGAAATGCAGTAATTGCTTTGAGTAGCTACAACTCGAATAAAATCCAGCTTTGAATTGTGGAAACCAAGGAGTTCCACTGAATCAAAATCAGTTACATGTCTGTTAGGAAAAAGGTTTTGGGAGCCTTATCATTATGTAGGTAAATTTATACTTGTCATTTTAACTAGTTGACAGAAAAATTTGCCATGTGTGGAAAGGACCAACCATCATTTAGTAGCTTGTTGCTCCACAAAGCTGCCAACTCTCACACTCAGCGTGAGACTTACAGTTGCTCATCTTCACATGCTATCATGCCATACATCTAATTTCTCATGCTTTTATATTTAAAACAATTGTCTGCGGAAGACGCAAGCTAAATCGCTCAGCTCAATCATCTTGCTGACGAGTCAGCTCAGCTATAAAAGGACAAATAGCTACATACGGTAGTTCCTTCACATAAACAGGTGTACTGTGGCCAGAGCGCACCAATACAATACTCTGCCACTCTTTTTTTTTTCTCCAAGTGAAGGGACATACAGTAGTGTTTGTGTGATCTGTTTGAGATTAAAACACATTTACATCTGCAGGAGGGCATCCATCAAACACAAAAGACGGGATAATAATTGAAACAGTCGTATAAGTGCTGAACAGATCAACAATCTAATAACATCAATCAACATTCAAATGCATTTACAGGCTGCAGAAAAGTTACACACCAGCTGGAGCATTAAATCATGAGTCCCTCTAAGTCCTAGTCCTAGTGACAGTATTATTCAAGGAAGAAAATACATGTGAGTATTTACAGTTACATAAAAATTTTTGCATCAAGTTTAATCATGTAGTACTTATTATTAGTAGTAGAAGTAGTGATGCTGTGGACGATATTATTATCACCTTTTTGGTTTCCTTCTTTTCTTTTTCAACAAGCTTTACTGATGAAGAAACTCTTGATGGCAGCAGCAGAATGAATTTAGAAGTCTACAGTGCTTCAGTTCTTTTGCTCTTTTTAGTTCACTCCACCAATGGGATTTAGGTCGGGCTTTGTGATGACCACTTCAATACTTTAACTTTAATTGGATGTACAGTATCCTTATCATACCTGTCCAAATGAAACACACAGTTTGCTAGGGTTTAACTTTCTGACTGATGTATTGGTGTGCTTCAATATTTCTAGATAATCCTCAACATGCCATCTTTTTCCCCACAACATGGTGCTACCACTCGCATGCTTCACAGTTGGGTTGAAAGCTTAACCTTTTTCATTCATCATTATGGACAAATGGTCTTGTTTCATCTTATAATAGAACATGCCTTCAAATGGTTGATTATCTGCAAACATTATTCTGCCATTTTTTATGCTGGTCTTTGAAGTCTTTTTATGCTGGTCTTTGAGCAAAAGGCTTTAACACCCACAGTTGATATAAAGTTCTCTTGACGGTGGGTGCACATAATTGGGTATCGAATATCCCCTACTCCTTCAACATTACCTTTGTTTTAGTATAGCAGTAAAAGTTTGGAATAAGTTTTTTCATCCTTGGAAGCAATCTGTTGTTTTACCTTCAGTTTTTTGGAAGTTGCTCCTAAAAAAAAAACTGTTTGCTTGTTTCCGTGGTCTTGGTTGACCAACTATTATAAATAACAATATTATAAATAATAATAATAAATAATAATAATATTAACAATACTGATGCTTGGAGATATGTTTTTTCGTACTAATGGATAATAAAGAAAAAAACAAACCATGGTTTGCATTGAAAAGCACACAGTTCCTAAAACTATACAGCAAATAACCAAGAAAGAAAAGCTCATTTCTCCTCACTCTTAAGCTCAAATACCGTTATACTGTTACTTAATAAATGTTCTACTACTAGTACATTATAATTACTGCTAGTCATAATTATGCTTTTTAAACAGATGAAAGTGACAGCAGATATTTAAGTTCTATAGTTGACATTTGATACTTTTCTAAATGTGTCCTCTGTGCAGGTGTTCTACTTTATTAGCTGTGTGAATCAGTCTGCAGTGTCTGTTCAGAAAATGGCATTTACACAAAACATTTCCTTTTCTCATTATTCTCATATACTGATCGCAGTGGATGTTTGGCTTTCTGTCTGGCCAGTTGCCCTTCATGCTGGAGAAGGACAATAAAAATGAAATTTGGAGGCCTCACGTTGCCCTTTATCAGCGCAGGGCGGCTCGCCCCAGGCAAACGAGACACAGCCCAGTGAAAGATGGCATATCCCTCTGTCTGCTGAGAAGACACTAACTGTGCTTTTATATGAGTATTGATTGGCTGGCCCTTCTCTTTATGAAAAAGCCACTTTTTTGTTATCTCTTTCAGCTACTTATTAAAGTGGAAATTGAGTTATAATTCTGATAGATTTTCTTTCCATGTTTGGGTCCAGTCCCCCTCCCTACCCCTTTCCCTTTACCCTTTCATACTTCTCTCTCTGCTCCTCTGTCTGCCTTCGTCTCTGTGCGCCATTATATTGTTTATATTAAGCTGGCTTGTTAGGTAGAAAAAGATATTGTATATGAATTAGTTATGAGACAGGAGCAGCATACACATTTTTTAACAATAAGAAATTATTTGGATACATGATTGGTCACTTTGATGGGGGGGAAGGAGATTCCAATTTCTATATAATTTTGTAGTAGTTAAACATTTGTCTTATTGCACTTATTGCACACAAATGATGTGCAATCAAGTGTTATTTTCTTTAAGCCCACCTGTTTCAATACTTTTGCCTTCCTAAAGCTGGATAGACTGCCATCAAAGATGTCATGTCGTCATAAGTTTAACACATCTATATTTAAATATCAGGAAATGAAAGCTGAAATTCCGATTTATTATCTCATTCATCTTTTGATCTCAAAACCAAGTAGCCTCAGCATATAGCAATTGGTCTTGTGCCAATACTTTTGCAAAGGAATGAAGGAGTCTAGTATACTGCCAATATATTGCTGAATTAATAGTCTTGGTTGTCATTTATCAAAGTAAGTACTTAAAACTTGGGTTAATTCAACAATATTACATCCACCTTAATTATTCAGCAGGTTGTAAGATAGCACATTCTTTTACTGCATTTGATTTTCTTTTTCTAATATTGCACACTTTCAGTTACCTGTGTGCTCAGATGAATGAGGTTATGATATTGTAATGTGTGTGTGATTTTATAACAGATTTGATTCACTATTTCAGTTGGTAAACTTAATCATGGCAATGTGTTTGTTAGCTTGATGTGCTCTCGTGTAAAGAAGGTGTGCTCACTGTTTGAGGTATAAACTGACGAGCAGTTACTGCTATGCTTTCAGCTCAGAGTAGTTTATATAATTAATATTGGGCTTGTTAATTTAATCTTCACTATATTCCCCAAAGTTTCTGGACACCTAACCAGTTATACCCGTATTTGCTTGTTAAGTCACCCTTCGTTAACTTGTGTGTTCAGTGATGTTGAGGTTATGGTTCTCTTCCTCCATGTTAACCTTGGCAAACCATTTCTATAGGGACTTGAATTTGTGCTATTGTCATGGTCGATCAGGTTTGGGCTCCTAACATTCTAGATGATTATGTCCTTCATATTTTCTGGAAACAGTTTGGGGAAGACAATCATAAGGATTTGATGGTCTTGTGCCTTCATACTGACCATATAGTTTGTCTGTCTACACCGATTAGCTACAAGATTAACACCACCGTATGAATCAAATAACATTGGTTATCAATTATATACCAGTAAACGTGACAGTATCATGGCTCACTCATGCCCTCTAGGACCAAAGGCCTGTTCTGGCCTGGTCTGGTCTGGCAGAAAAACCAGTGCATCACAAACCGAAAGGCACCAGAACACTCAGTATACCACAGCCTATCACACAGAAGGCCCAGGAGACAAAAGGTTCAAGGTTGTTGATCTGGCCTCACATCTCCCCAGATCCCAATCTAATCGAGCGTACATGGGATGTCTCACACAAACAAGTCCGAACCACGGAGGCCCCATGAGGCAAACCTAAAGCATTCACAGCACCCAAAGTATCTGCTGCTAACATCCTGTTGCTAAACACTACAACATAAACCTGTCTGTCTGTCCATTTATCTATCAATCAGTCAATAGCATATTGCATGACACATTGTCCTTTCATCATCCTGTCAGACAGTGGTGTTGGGGAAACACTGCTTTTCTCTCAAGTAGACATAATGCAAGTAAAAGTGCTTACTTTCAAGGTCAGAACTGCACATAAACAGGACACTTCTCTTTTTTAGTTAAACTCCACCACGCAATGTCTAAGGTCTTAATATCGGTGTGCACTGACTTCTTAGTGCATGCCTAAATACAGCCCTGTTCGTGAACCAAATGATTTTACTCATAGTGCTTTCTAACCTACATATGTCCTATCATTTAGCATTTTGTCCTTAGGTTAAGGCACTAGTGGAACAACATGCATCATGCCCAGAATATAAGCTCCATTCATGCTTGAGAGGCTTCAAGGAGTAACAATCCATTTGGGAGGGAAATGGGAGTCAAATATGGCATCATTCGGATGTGACCTGCACTTAACCTGTCATGCTGTGAGCTGGTTATGGGGATGGATCATTGACTGTGATGGAAACCCATACGCAGAAATAGATTTTGAGTGGGGGTGACAATGTTCCGGAAACTGGGTTTATGTACACTGCTCAACAGTAAAAGTACATCAGACTGGAAAAGGAAAGAATGACTATATTGGAGCAGGCTGCTGACTCTGTCATTTGATTATTACATTGTGCATTTTTTTCGATTTCGTTTCATTGTAGAACCTCATATACACTTCCAAACACTTAATTAGGACCATTATACTAATACTGGATAGATCGCTCAAGGCAGCATCAATTATGCAATACATGGATTCAACAATATGTTGGAGACATGCTTTTGAGGTTCTGATTCATGTTGACATGATTACACCATGAAGATCCTGCAAGATTTCTTTTTCGTGCTGTGAATCCCCTGGTCTTCCCAAAGGTGTTCTACTGGATTTAGATCCAGGGACTGTAGATGCAAACCTGAGCTCCGAGTTAATTGTCATGTTTGTAAAACTAGTTTGAGGTGACTTATTCTGTTGGATATGGTGCATTATCATGCTGGAACAATAGCATGATGAGCAACAATACTCTTATAGGCTGTGGCATTCATGTAATGATCGATTGTCTTAGTGTTTCCAGGGTTTGCCAAAAAAATAATTCTCTTCACCTGTACTGTAGACACAAGGCAGTTTAAGGCCATGGCTTCATCTTGTTTAAGCCAAATTTTTACCCAAACATCAGTGTTCCTCAGCAGACCAGGCTCATTTATACATACAGTGGCTTGCAAAAGTATTCAGCCCCCTTGGACTTTGATTGATGATTTAAAAAAATTTTTACAAATAAATAACTGCAAAGTGGGGTGTGCGTAATTATTCAGCCCCCTTTGGTCTGAGTACAGCTGCTCTGTGATGGCATCAGAAGTTGTCTAAGAGAATATTGGGAGAAACAACACCATGAAGTCCAAAGAACACACCAGAC
>JAOVVB010000041.1:9189939-9206757 GCA_028570985.1 Heterobranchus longifilis
GAATAGAGACAAAATACTGGTTAGAGTGCAAAATGTTTTATTAAAAATTATTCAAGTAAAATATAATTCAAGCAAGTGATGTAACAGAAAAGTACCTGTCAAAAATGAGAAAAATGTAAACATTAAAATGTATTGTAATTTCTATATTACTTGTACTTGCATTAGTAAGAGGGCATGTTACTGAAATTAAATAGTAAAAAATAATATATATATATAAATATATACTTATGTCCTGCCTTCCGTGCTCGGGAACGCATGAATCGTTCCCTCTGCAATCGGTCCAGGGATTCGTTCCCGAGCTTGGAACGATTGCATACTCACAGACAAAAATTAACTGGTCCCGGGGCCAAGTGTGCTCGGAAACGGTTCCCGGACCCCAGTGAGAAAACGCCCTTTGTCTGCTTCATCCGGTACTTTCACACACTCTTTCTTCTCGACACATTTCCTCTCAGTACCATTTAGCATCTGGTTTAAGGCCTGTGGGTTGCATCACTGCCACCAATAGATCTCTTTCTTCTCAGTTTCCAAGTATTTAAAGCCAACTATCTAATCCAGTCTTCCTCAAAAACAACATTAAATGCTTCCTTCCCTGATGAGTGACTATCCATTAAAAAAAAAAAATCTTAACATTGCTTTCTACCCTCCCTAGTTCTTGGAGCTTTGCCACCATATCAAGCAGATATTTCCTTCATGAGAGCAATAAATGCTTGATAGTCTCACTTTCATAGAATTCCTCACAGAATCCTGTTGGGTGTTTACCTAGTATACATAGAATGCCATTAAGGTTGCTGTGTCCATTTCTTTTATTCTGCTAATTAATGCCTCCTCTTTCCGATTTTTTCACAATCTACTTTGTCCTGTATTAAATGCAAATGTCTCACTTTGGTTCATTATCCCTCTTCTGTTGCCATTCTCCATACTATACCTTTCCCCTCTCGCTTTCACAATTTGATATTGAATTTGGCATCCACTTTTTTAGGGTTGCTTCTTTTGCCAACTTGTCTGCTGTCTCATTTCCAGGGACACGCAAATGGGCTGGGATCCACAGGAAAGAGACAACTCTTGTCAAACTATTCTTGAGTTAGCTAACAAGATTTTATACACAAGATCCTGGTGGCTTCTTGCTGAACCTGTACTAATGTACTAAGTCACTACAAATCACTACGTTTCAGTGACTAACCTTCTCAGGCCTTTAAAATGCATGCCATCAGTAATGCATACAGCTCTGCTGTACATATACTCAAACAATCAGATGTTCTCTTGCTACTCTCCAATTTTCAACTAGGTATAGTAAACTGCAGCTTCAGTTTTCTCTGATTCCTGGTCCCTAGACCCATCTGTGAAATACTATCTTTGTATTTCTGGTCAATATATCTATAGTATTCGCTAACCAGGTCAGTTGTCTCATCAACTTGCTTGATTGTTAAGATTTGTAAATCAACATTTGGCATTTCTATTCTAATAGGCCACACTACAGTTGCACCAAAATCTTTACCATACATCGATCTCTATTGCCATCTGATCTCCTTTCCATTATGCTATATGATTATGACATATTTTAATGACATATATGATTATTGCATACGTTGGATGCCTTCAATATTTTTTAACTATGTAGAATACAATATCTAACTATGTCATATAATTCCATTATGCATAGACTCAGCCACTTTCATGCTCTCCTTTGCACAATTACTACTATTTGTTCTGTTATAACTATGCCACAAAATATAACTCCACATCAAGGTTGGACTGCATTTCACTTATCCAGCCGCAATAGTGACTAATATCTGGATTTTCCTTAGGGATCAATACAGTATCTATCTATCTATATATCTATCTATCTATAGAAAGAAAGAAAGAAAAAACAGAAAATAAAACATTGAATTAGAACGACATGTACCATTTCACTGATACAGTCTGTCCACATGTATTATTATTATTAGCATTGTTAATTTTAGCTGTGAGTGCTATTATTACTATTATTACTATTATTAGTAGTAGTAATAGTAGCAGAACTGTTGCTACTATTATTATTGTTGTTATTAGTAGAAGTAGCAGTACTGTTGATACTATTATTATTATTATTATTATTTACTTTGTTAGTAATTCGTCCACAGGTATCAGATTTCCAAGAGCTTTTCCCCCCTCATTAGTCAGCAAAAAATAAACTTAGCTCGTTGCTCAGGAGTTTGTCTGATCGGCTAATTTCCGGTTCCGTCGCGTTTCTCTCGCCAGTGAAGTGAAACATGGCGGCGGCTGAGACTGATCGAGAAGCACCGACTGCTCTCTGTAATGAATTCCTCTATTTCTCTGCCAAGGATACCGCTGCGGTAGGCGACAGTTTTATAGAAAAACTCAGACATAGATAAACTTTCGCCTGATGTGTGTGGCAGCGCAGGTCTTCTTTGTTTCGTGGTGATATTTCCGATTTTTTTTTCTCACTCGGGTTGTTTTTCTCAGCTTGTTGGAAAGCTGTCTCCGCGTCCTGGCTAACGCTAAAGCTATGACAAGCTAGCCTGGTTGATAACTTGTGGTTTTATTTTTATTCGCAGGTACTCAGCAATATTGACTTACTAACAGCTAACAAAGAGTGTTTCTTTTCTTTATATTTTTTGTAAAATATATATTTAGACTTGTTTTCTGAGGTTGTTTATCTATTTTTGAAAGCAGCCTTTTTGGCTTGTGTGTATTATAAACTGATTTTATGTAGAATTAGCTAGCAGGCTAAGTGCAGGGATGTTTTGTCACAGCAGAGGAAGCTGATAAACACCACACTGGCTTTGTTCTTCACTTAGCCAAGCTAGCTGCAGCTCTTTAAAGCGCTAATCCTGCAATAAGGCATAACTGTTATACATTTATTTATTTTTTGGCTGTAACGATCAAATGATCAGTGCGGTGCTTTTAGTCTGTTAAACGGTTAGAGATAAACGTTTTGCTTAGCAACGAAAATGCATGCCAACTTTCCTTTTGGGAGTTTGAGCAAAATATATATATTTTTTTACTTGGCATTAAACTACTGCAAATGAATAGAAATATTTGCCTTTAAAATAATAAACATAATATTTCTTTAAGTAGCGCTTTTTCTTTTCAAAACCATCCAAATTCCCAGTTTGTAGTTATTTAAGGTTTTGTACACTTTTCTGTCAAACAACAAAATGCAAACCCCTGAAGAACAGCTGTGTGCATGAAAAGTGAAACTATTAGTTATTGTCAAGTATTTTCTTTCATTTTGTAGTAAAAATGCTGATTTCCTTTCGGATGTGTATCCCATTTGCACTTCCAATGTAATACTTTTTCTTTTCATTGACGAAATCAAACTAGGTTTAATCAGCATTACATAACCTTGAAGAGATTGGATTTGGTTCTGTGTTTGAGGCCAAAAAGTTTATACTTAAGACTAAAGTCTTTCCACCTTAGTTTTTCACAACTCCACATTTTGCTGCCCTTCCAGGGTGTCAAGTCAGTATCTTTACTTTATTTCCACAAGAGGACATTCCTGCAAAAAAATCGTTGCAGGAGTTGTTTTCCCACTTTTGTTTATTAGATCAAATTTTGTATGGGTCAAAAGTTTTCATTTTGTTCATTTTTACATTTTGTCCGGTGTTACAATATTGGAGCTATGGCCTCACCATAAAAATCTAAAGCTTGTTCTATTGGCAGATAGTTGTATGGTTTAAATGTTTATTTCTTGAAAGAACAAAATATCTATCAGCAGAACAAGAATTCTTTAGAAATGTGGAGATATGCTTAATAATATGCTCCTATTTGATTTGTTGTACTCTTGTATTTAGAAATGTTGGCTAAATCTGACTAGGTTTCACTTTTTTTTTTTTTTTTTTTTTTTTTTTTAAAGTGAACTTGCTAAATTTGATTAAAAACTGTGATGGTGAATCTTTCCACGATGGCCCTTGACAGTATACAGCGCTACAAGTTTAATTTAAGTTCACTGAGCATGTTTATAACCCACCTCCCATCTGATCAGGCTGCTAGTAGTTACATTTGTGTCACTTTTCCCATCAACCTCACTGCTGTGAGCGGTGGTGAGAGGATTGGCTGTCAGGTAATTGACTTAAAAGAATATTAGTCTATTATTGGTTGGAATATTAATCTGTTACATGCTTTATAATGTGTATGTAGTATATTAGGATTTCCCAAAGCAATTGCTCAGTGACCTATATTAATGAGTGTATAGTATTAGTGTTGACATAGATATTTCATGAATTGTGTAAATAAATAGCCTATCAATAGGGCTGGATGATAGGGGAAAAAATTACTCTGCTAATTTCCATGTTGATCAATATTGATAATTATTATAATTAAACATAAAATTCAGAATAAAGTTTATAATGACAAATATTTTACTTAGGGTGTGTTGATTGATTCACAATGTTGACGTGCACTAATTATTATACAGGAAAACATTCCACCTTAAACGTTATATTGTTTTAGTAGCACTAGCACTGTGAATATAATTGTGTGCTAGCGAAGGTTAACTAACCGTCAACGAAAGGCAGCAAAACATTTTTGGAACAACAAAAATGTAAAAAATCTGTTTGATCGTGTATTGTTTGTTAAACATTCGTGATAAAAACCAGGCCCACAAGCCTCTCAGGCTAACTAACAGGTTAGCTTTTACCAGTACTCGATAACTAACTAGAATTAATGACTAAATTACACAGACCTGATTCCAGAACAAAAAGTATCTGCAATTCAGTGAGGCGGTACTCACAGTACAGTGGTACAGTGGGGGCCGGTGTTGTGCAAAAAGTGACCAGCTGCCAAAAACTTGGATTCAACAGGAGCGTGCGTCACATACTGACTAGAGTCCCATCATTTAATGCTTGCAGCATCGTGTGTCTGACTGTGCATAAACACAACAGAAAGCAATGGCTTGTCAGAGTAAAAGGAAAAAGTCAAACCTATTCCCATTAGGCAGATAGGTTTGGCTTTTCATTTTACTCTGACAACGTGGTGCTCTTTCAGTGACCCTTTGCTTGCTCTGGTCTTTTTTTTATTTGGTGACGGATGCCAGCATTAATATGCAGCTTCAGTGTGCAGCAATATCTGAAAGAGCAATGAAAAATAGTTTAGGTTTTTCAGGACCTGCAATAATGTATTAATGTTATTGTTTTCTTCTTCTTTTATATTTATATATATATATATGAGATTCATATTTATGGCTATAGCACTCACCCTGTGGCAACGGGCTACAAGCCACAGCTTGACCAGCACATGTCATAGGTGCAGTTCAGATCGAGTTAATACTCGCTTTACTGCTTTAAAATATCCTAATCACTTGCATATATTTAATGTTACGTTGCCTTTTTGGTCAAGAGTTAGTCAACAACACACCTGCAGGCTGATTGGCTCTTGTTTGTTTATATCTGCAGTGTGATCGGCTGTTTTGAGATCATGTGATCAACCCGTATCAAGTAAAAACGCTCAAAGCACATCATGGCTATTGACATAAATTTTATCACGATGTTGATTTTAAGATCGTTATAGCACCCAGCCCTGTCTATTAGTAAGAGTGCGTTTTAACCAAACATTTATGAGACGCCATGAGATCATTGCCACTGTTTATGTGACCTGTGATTAATCCCTGCCGACCAGTGTTAAAGCAACTGGGCCTGTGTCGGTTTATGACCCGTATTCTCACTGTTTAGAGTTTGATATGCCGACTACCTTACTGTATGGTTTTGTTTTAATGTTTATCTTTAATGGTCCGTTTTGCATTATGGATCAGTTTGATGGACCACTCGAAGACAGACTTGCAAGAACTCCCTGAGAACCCCAGATCAGCAGCCACAGCCTGGACCTCAGGGGTAATTTAAGAGGGTCAGGATAGAAATGTCCTTAGTGATTCTTAAGTCAAACTTCAGTTGTTTAAGATTGATGTCCTAAAGTGACCCAGCCAAGACATGTGCGCTAACAGTGCTGCCTTGTATAGCCATGGTTAGGAAAGAGAAACTCCCTGATTTAATGCATCTTGTCACTAGAACCAAACAGAAAACAACCTAAATAATAAAACTTTCTTAAATAATTTTTTATCATTCAAAGACCTCACAATGGAGTCAAAAGTTTATTTGAGCAATTACATTTCTAAATTAGTGATTTGTTATTTCCTAAAAGCAAGAGAGAAGGCTATTAAAGACAATATTTGAGAAATACAAATCACATTTCCACATGACAATACTATAGTAGTGTTACATAAAAAATGTTTCTCTGAGGTTACTGTGGTGTGTCTCCTGGTTAGATGGTCTTAGGTTTGGACAAAGCCTGTTACTGTAAAGCTCATAAATTGAGCAATATTAAGGAAATACAGTGATGTAAAGAGTAGAGAGATAAACGGTCTTTGTTTATGAGCACCCTCAAGGTGACTCGCCTCATTGCACAGTCACTGACATTTGCTTTTAATAGATTAATGCTGTTATCTTCTGTTATTAATTTGTTTAGCTCTGAAATACACCTTGAACGTAATTACTCACAAAAATCCATAGTAGCCTATCATTGGGTAGCAGTACTTCTGCTGTTCACTGTTGTGATTGATGTCATGGTGGTCACGTGTCTGCAAAACGTCTATAGCCCCAGTTCTTTTCAAAGTGTGTAGTCAGGAGATGACAACCACCCTCCCTTTTTTGTCTTGGGAGTTTTAAGAAACATCATTATATCCATATCAATCAGATAAAGAAGAAAATATGGGGCATGTACTTTTAAACAAGTAGCCTATGACCACAAAACTTATCACTCTTTTTATATTTATTTGTCTTTATTTGCTGCCAAGGTGCCTAGCACAGTTGGGAGTCACGAGATGGGGGAGGGGGGAAAGCATAATCGATTGAGGTATGAATCGCGATTCTTTTGTGTGGTGATTCACGTATCGCTACATTGACTCTAGAATTGATTAAATTGATTCCATAATTTTCTTTTGATTGTGTAAAGCTATCGATTATTTTAGTAATTGAGTATTCTACCAAAAAGTTAATCGAGTAATCGGATAAAATGTACTTTTGCTTAATTAAACAGCAATGTAAAATATATTAGAGAAACAAAAATTAATAGGTTTTCTTTTTAGAAAAATCAACTTTTATTTTTTTAAATGCATATAGCATTTTATCAAAAATAAACAGTCATTATTCACAATACAAGGAATAGCTTAAAGTTCACTGAGATGAATTAAGTGCATTACAGTGCCATACATTCTTATTTTAAAGCTTTTTCTCAGATGCAAAAACTAAAAAAATAGGTATTTCAAATGACTATGTATCAAAAAAAGTAAGGCACACATAAAAATACATTTTAATATATTTTTATCGCTTCCTTCCATTTTGCAACCCGCAACAGAACGCTCCCTCAAATCAATACACAGCTAACTGTTTGGGTCTCCTTCCGCTCTGTGGGTGATGTAAGCGCTTTTTCTTCGTCTGTATTTACTGGAGGCTTGCACCCGGAAGCGCGCTGTGTCACGCCAAACAAATAATTGCGCAAAAACAAAAGAAAAGCTTCGAGGCAGAAGATTTTGCCTTAGTCATTTTTGTAATCGAATTACTCGAGTTACTATAAGAATCGTTTAAGCCCTAGTGTAAAGCTACTTTGCGACAATGACAATTGTTAAAAGCGCTTTAAAAATTTAAGTGAATAGATGAATTGGTCGATCGACCAGTGACCAGAATTGACTGGTTTTCAGTTTGATTGGCCATGACTGGTAAAAGCCTCCAATCTTTCTTTTTCTCCAAAAAGTGCACAAATTAGTCTCAAGCCCACTCATTACACACAGTCTCAAAACATTGCACATACTTAGTGTGCTCACTGTCAAGTTTTTTTTTTTTTTTTTTTTAACTTTTTGAGGCAAAAAGAAGTCATAATTTCTTTCTAATACTACACGTAGTGCCCTCTAAACTATTTACACACTTCCATCTCATGTGGTACAAGTGAAATATTTGCCAGGTTTGTTTAGAAATAATTATGGTGGGTGACAGAGAATCGTGCTGCTCAGTAAAATTTAGGTTTCTTTTGCTTAATTTGAGTTTAAGTTAAATGTTAAACTCTTGTATTTAAATGCTGCCCTTGTCTTTTAAGTGAGAAAAGTAGTGTTATAAGGAACATTCAATTGCATAAAATTGTACCAAAATCTGGGGAAAAAATTCCTGACTGGTGATTCCCATCCCTAGGTGCCACCTTATTTCCAAGTAATATTCATTATGAGCTCTACCTCTTCTTACACACAGACACAGAACCAGAGATAGTCACATATAGAGCACAACATTTGAGGAATTTGGAAACCAAGGTATGCTTCAAGGCTGTTCCTTAATAGTCTAATCAGTACAACTAATCAATAGGAAGTGTTATGGCCCACAAACTCTTTTCATTTGGCTTGTGTTAATTTGTAAAGAATAAAATGACCAGTAGCACACAAGCTCAATATTTTTACACTGTCCAGTATTCACAGCAGATCCAGAGTCCTCCGCAGTATAGTTAACGTGTGGACTCTGATTCTATTACAGCTGGCTTGAACATAGTCTGAAATGCAGATTAAAATCAGTTTCCTCGTGCTGCTCTTGATTTGTGTCCTACTTCTACTTTAAAATAATTCAGAACCTTTATTTTGTATTGTGCCTGCAGTGAGAAGGAAATACTACTATGTGATAAAATGTAATATCATGGAAAAGCTTTTTTGTCATTTAATGAAAAAAATAAACTCATTCTAGATTGATTGCATGTCAAGTAAAATAAAATAAAAAAACTTTAAAGATTATGGCTTACAATTTATAATTTAAAAAAAAAACAACAGCAACTAAAAATATTAGAATATTTATTTTATTTAAGTTTAAGTAAATGCTGCGTGCTGCAGTAATTTCTAAACCCGTTTAACTGATTAAATGCATAAATGACCAATTTGATCATGTATGTATTATTGTTTTTTTTTTATTGATCAGGAAATATTCTAATATTTTGAGTTTCTGTGTTTTTGATTTTCATAAATTGCAAAATTTACTTTCATCTGAAAAGAGGACTTTGGCCTACTGAGCAGCAGTCCAGTTGTTTTTACCCTTAGCCCAGGTAAATGTGTCTGGTTCAGGAGTGGCTTGACCATGTCCTGGATACGTCTGTTCGTGGTGGCTTGTGAAGTACTAATTCCAGTTGCAGTCCACTCCTAGAGAATCTCCCCCAAATTCTTGAATGGGCTTTGTTTCACAATCCTCTCAAGGCTGAAGTTATCCCTGTTGCTTGTGCACCTTTTTAAAAACTACCACGTTTTTTTCCTTCTATTCAATGTTCAGGAAAAAGGCTCAGGAAACCTTTGCAGGTGGTTTGAGTTAATTAGCTGATTAGAGTGCGACACCATGAGTCTGTAATATTGAACTTTTTCACAATATATTAATTTTTTTCTGAGATAATTTTTGTGTTTTCATAATCACAATTAAAAGAAACAGACACTTGGAATATATCAGTCTGTGTGTAATAAACTATATAATGAGTCTCACTTTTTGAATTGAGTTACTGAAATAAATCAACTTTTTTGATGATATCAGTGAAGCACTGAGGGGGGGAAAAATTCCACCGTAAAATAAACCTCAGCTTTGCTGTTCCTGCTGCAGAAATGGCTTCAGGCGACAGACCTGCCCAAAGACGTCTACCAGCACCTGGCTTGCTATGTGCCCAAAATCTACTGCCTTGGGCCCAACCTGAACCCTCAGAGTGAGGACCTGTTGGCCCAGTTGCTGCTGCAGTCACCAATGGAGTGGTACCTGTGTGGAGAAGAGCCTGCAACTGGGCTGGCTAAGCTCGAGCAGAATAACCAGCCTTCCCAGCTCTGTGGTCATGTCTTTAAGGTTGGAGAGCCCACATACTCCTGCAGGTAGGAGACCACTTTAGTTTCCTAGCTTCTTTACTAGCTGCACACTTGCCAACTCTAGTACAGAATGCTTATTAAGGTTAGACTGTTCTTACGTTGTGATTCTGACCAGATTTCTGTAAGCCTACTGGAAGGCTGGAGTGTGTGGATCTGCTGTTCTCTTTACTCTGAGAACTTAAGGATCACACGCATAACTTACTATAGTTCAGCATACATTACGTACCCAAATAATACTAAAACATTAAAATGCAGAAGTCTGTGTCGTTTGTAAAAATGCCAATAATAATAGTTTATATACTACAATGTTTTTAAATCAGCCGTCTAACTTGTGAGCAATTTATCTTGGTGAATATTTACACAATGCATTTAAAAAAGTGAATGAAGTGAAAACTTATTTATTTAAGGCTTTTGGGATCCTGAATCCTGCTTGCTTTCTAAGTAGGTTAATTCTGTTTTGTGTTCAGATTTAAACTGTTTGATAAAGTGAATTGAACCGTATCTGATATTTTAAATGAAAATTAATGTTCTAATGCAATTTTTATGCATCAAAAATAAATTTGTATTGATTTCTTCTCTTTAGGGAGTGTGCAGCAGACCCAACATGTGTGCTGTGCATGCAGTGCTTTTTAGGCAGTGTGCATAAGGAGCATCGTTACAGAGTAAGCACAAACACATCTAAGCACTTGCGCTGTATCCTGGTTTTCCACAGAATCTCCAGTAAATGCACCTTAGTTACACCTGTGTACAGTGTACAAGTTCTCAGCTATTACTTACCGTTCAGATAGGAAGATCAGGTTTATCATTTATATCAGTGTGCTGGCTCCACTGGTGAAATATAAGAGTTACATTTGCCTTTGGCCTCGCAGATATGTTATGAGAACATGAGATTGAACACACATGGTCAAACAGTAAAAATGGAAGGAATTCTAGGTGAAACGGCAAGGTATAACTAACACATGATTTAGAGTTACACATGCTAGCACTAAAGCAATTCTTCTCAATTTAAAAGACAGTACAAGGCTTAAATGATTTTCATGAAGATAAGGACTGAAGGTGTTCTTACAGTATTCATAGTAACTCCTGCAAAGACCCTACCAAAGCTTGCATGAAAATGACAGTGACCCTGGCATACATGGCAACCAAGTGTGTCTGATTCCTTGAGAGTCTTGATTCAGCCAGACTTGTCCTTGACACATGACATTCTTTCTCTCTCTCTCTCTCTCTAGATGACAACCTCTGGAGGAGGGGGATTCTGTGACTGTGGAGACACAGAAGCATGGAAGAAGGGTTCTTACTGTCAGAAACATGAGCCCAACATCAGTGACTCCTCCCAGGAGGTCAGACTGACAGATTTTCTTTTAGCTTATCTCTGCAGCATGTGTAAGGGCACAGTTACAGGGATCTCCTTTAATAAGCTTTGCTTTAAATGTCAAGTTACATAAATAACCTGATGACAGATTACTTTGAGTTTAGTGCTTTAGCCTAGTTCTACAAAACTATTGAAGACCAATAACTTGGCTAACATGTGCTATGTAACTTTGATGCCTTCTTTAAACTATAAACTGAGCATTCTTTTTTTTTTTTTCCCTCATGTGATTTAGTGTTGAAATGAGTATCAAATCGTACACATTTGTCTTTGTGTTAGGTTGTGAATTTACTTTTTGCTGGTTTTTTTTGATGATACTGAAACCATTCCCTCTTCCCCAAAATGTCATTGATCCAGGATCCGCTTGCCAGTCTCTCTGCAGACATGATTGCCCGCACATATAATATCTTTTCTATCATCCTGAAATATGCTGTGGACATGCTTACATGGGACAAGGAAAATGGGCTCCCCCAAGGCCTTGAACCACTGTATGTACCCAAAGATACTGGTTCACCATTTACTTCTTGTCCTTATATCGATCAATCCTGACATTGGCACTAGAAAAATATTCAGGTCACGTAGATGTTATCGTGATATTTTTTCATTTTCCTTCACAGGGAGCGTGGTGACACCTATTACTGCATGCTGTTTAATGATGAGGTGCATACTTACGAGCAGGTCATATACACACTACAGAAAGCTGTGAACTGCACACAGAAGGAGGCGGTCAGTTTTGCTACTACAGTGGACAGAGATGTAAGCTTCCATTTATTCATGATTTTATGACTTCCCGAGCCAGTAACCTCACAGTGATTTCATATCAATCGCAGAATTTCTCTGTGTGCAAAGTGGCAAGTGTTCTTTTGCCAAGATCAATTTTACCAGCTTTTTGCCAGTGACTGGAACACCTCTGACCAATCACCACGCAGCTTGTTGGAATGTCACTCAGTAGTTTAAAACATTTGTAGTCACATAAAGCACACAAATATGCATGGTGTACCTGTGAGCTAAATTTTTTTTTAATTCATTTAGCAAAGTACTTTTCAGTTAATATTTTATCCCAGGTGCTGTTCCTGAGTAATTGCCCCCCTGAAATTGCTCTTCTCCTTATTTAATTGTGAGGTCAGCAGCACCAACACTCCTCAAACTGCCCCAAAGACATCCTGAAGCAGGTCTGAAAGCGACCATGGTACAGTTTCGACTCCTGCACCAAATGGTGACACTTTACATGTTCTCTCTTGTTTCTCAGTAAAGGGTGCACCCAAATTATTACTTGATTGACGTAGACTCAGCACTAGGCTTGATGTGGAATCGCAACGTTTTAGAACCTGTAGTCGCATGTTTACATCATGTTTGATGTGAATATTTGAGGTATTTTAGTGGTTTCATTCACCACCAAAATATTAGCTTTTTCATACTGTTTATTCATGTCATTCCTGGTGTGTAAAGACCTTAAGACTGTATGATTCTTGCTGAGATAAGAGTCTTATCTGTAAAGCAATAGCTAAATTCTGAATTTTAAAATAATAATTATTATTATTATTATTTTTTATATATATTATTATATGTAATACAATCAAGTATGTGGGCTTTAAAAAATTTTTTTAATCATTATGTTAGGGTGCATGAAACCCAGTGTGTTCTCCCAAGTTTAAAAAGGAATCCACCTATTTTGTCAGCATTTCTGTTCTACCAAGAGCATCTCATTTGTGGGTTTAAATCAGTGTTTGTTAAATGTGCTGCATATGTAAAGCAACACTGGAAAGAGATTGCATGTGCTACCATGCCTCACCCAGTGTATTCATTTCATGTAATTAGTCGCATTTGTCCATTGTTACGGGATTTATTAATATTCAAATCATAATACTGAACATTTGTTTGTAAAACTTGTTTGACTTCTTGCCAACCATGTGACTGTGAATGCTCTCATATGATACAGTGCAGGAATCCAGATTGTCCATAAAAACCATAAACGTTAGGTGGTGCTGATTAATCCAATACTTTTTGTAGGGCAACCAAAGCTCAGATTTTAGGTTGTACAACCTTGTAGATTATTATCTGCCTGCTGAAATAAATGTACAAAAGAACAGTGTCCAGCATTTTTTTGTCTCTAGGCTCCTCAGTTTTTCTAACCAAGTTCGTTTTTGTCTAACTTATTGAGCGATAAAAAGTTACTGTAACGGCCTGTTAAATTTTGCCACAGCATGAGCGTGTCTGAACATAGCTGTCAGTGGTGCAGTGGTCACACAGCTTTTATGATTTATTTATTTCTTTTTAGACTCAAGTGTCAAGAGAGGTGCATCCTGCATTGAAAACATTGTTCTTAAGAATATTGGTCTTAGACTTACCTCTCAGCTCAAACTCCTCGGAATAAGTGCATGTCATTGATTGAGTAGCTTAATCAGACACTAGTTCTTGGTTTTCTCATCGTGTTTTCACCGTGCTCTCTCACTGTTGCCCCAATCACCAACAATGATGCATCTGCGTGAAAAAGATGTGCATTGAGTATAATATTGATGCAGATGTGTGTTTTTTCAAAATAAGGTAATTTATTTGACCATTTCAAATTGATACAACATCCCAATGAACATATGCCCACCCGCAGAATGTTTGCATTTAAAATTGAACCCGTCCCTATATACAAAATCAAGTCGTCTCGGACAACATGTCTGTTAATCGGGGCTCCTGGTACAGTACAGTGTTTATACTTATTGATTACAGCAAATGAGGACATTTATGAGGCTCATAAAACAGCACAAATGCTGCTGGGATTGATGTTATTTATTTATTTATTTATTTATTTATTTATTTATTTATTTTTTAAAACAGGTTGCAATTTTAAAATGAATTTTTGTGCCGTCCTGTCCGTTCATCATGTTGTAGTTCAAAGTTCAGTCATGTGTAGATGCACATATAAAAGTTTCTGTACTTTCTGTGATTGTGCTCCAACTGAATATTTGTATACAAAGTTTTCAGTTCTTGTTATATGTTATGGTTTTCAGGGGCGGAAGTCTGTGCGTTATGGAGATTTTCAGTTCTGTGACCAGGCCAAGTCTGTCATTGTGGTAAGTTGTGTGTTAAAGTATATCCATGACCCGGGTAAACTATTCTTTTGTTCCAAAACAATATCGTCCCCTCTAACTTTTTCAGTTCATTTCTACTTTTACCTTCATTCACATTAAAACACCAAACTTTGTAATTTGCCTCTTACTGCACAGACATCATTTACACACACAGGCACACGCACACAGCCACACGCACACAGCCACACCTTTTTTTCTTCATTAGTTGTTTTTGGGCTTCATCTTTTCTGGGCATTTGAGCAAACTGTAAGAATTTTAAATAATAAGAATTTCAGCCAAAGTTTGGAATTATCGGTATGGCTGTGATTATATATAAAACTTTCTTAAAATGTTAGTCCTTATTTTTGCAAAGCCCTGTATTTGCTTTTGCACTGGCAAGCCATAATTTTTTAGATTTGCCCTGTTTGGAAATGCAGTTTTAGTGAAGGAAAAACACTGTTTTGGTCTGAACAGAGAGAGGAATGTGTGTTAATGGATTTACCCAGCTTAATGTAAACACACAGTAAATAATTTACTTGACTTTTTGTAATGCAGGGTAATTAATTTGTGTGGAATTTCTCTAAACTCTGTTTGTTTAGCGGAGCACAAGTCGTCAGTCCAAGCCTCTGCGGGTCCAGGTCATGCACTCCTCTGTGGTAGCGCATCAGTGTTTTGCGCTCAAAGCGCTCTCCTGGCTTTCCCACATCATCAGATCCTCAGGTTGTTATCTAGTTTTGTCTTTTGCTCTTGCTTACACTTAAACATGCTTTGGTATTGATGCACAAAACCTTTCCCAGCTGGTGGAGTTGTCAGTTTTTTTTAATAAACCTTATATTTTTAATTGTAATTTTTTTTGTGGGTGACATAACAGTCAGTTTTCATTCTTCCAGATGCCCTGAGGAGGATCTTGTGCCAGGTGGGGCTACAGAATGGCCCTGATGGAGAGAACTCCCTCATTGACACTTTAATGCTCTGTGATTCCAAAATGTGGAAAGGTATTGAATGTTTTATATTTCAACTTTAATTCTGTTGTAAAGTATCACTACCTTAAAGGGTTTTACACTGAAAGCTGTTTTCCTTTAGGGGCAAGAAATGTTTACCACCAGTTGTTCATGAGCAGTCTACTTATGGATTTGAAATATAAGAAGCTGTTTGCTATTCAGTTTGCAAAGGTAAGCTATCTAGTCCCTGTGGCTGTTTATTGCACTATAAGCAAATATGACAGACTGATGGGCAAACCAGTTTTTATGATAATTTTCTAAATGTTTTTTTTTGTTGTTGTTTTATTTTTCCTGAAAATTGCAAACATGCTTTTATAATTTAGTTCTGGTTTAGTTTAACCCTGAGTACGTTTTGTGTTAATTATGTTATGTATGCCATGATAATTTGTTCAAGTTATAACATTTTTAACACGCAGACCTGGTGCCTGACTTTTAAGCAAGTGGTTGTGATGTCAGAAGCGTATAATTAAAGCTAGAAACTAAAACCATATAACCTTCCTTAATCGTTGGGTCTTTATTTCTCGATTTTTAACCAGGAATAAAAGTAAGAGTTTCCCA
Organism: Heterobranchus longifilis; assembly: GCA_028570985.1. Taxonomy (NCBI): domain Eukaryota; kingdom Metazoa; phylum Chordata; class Actinopteri; order Siluriformes; family Clariidae; genus Heterobranchus; species Heterobranchus longifilis. The sequence continues at coordinate 9,205,786 of JAOVVB010000041.1, forward strand.
TCCACAGTCTATTTCCTACTGCTGCTACATATCAATTGCTCAGTGTGTGAGAAGCAAACTCGGCTTTAGCATGTCAGTGTCAGGCTGTTGCTCAAATGGTCACATAGCCACAAAGCAGAAGTCTTCCTCAATCAAAATAGCGTAGGAGAACCTTAAAATACTTACATATACCATGTAAATAATTCCCCACTTGAGTGTGTCACTTTGCAATAAGACTTTTAAATTTATATTACCCTGTGGATGATTAACTACTTTTAAATAATAAATACTAAAAAAATTTAATAACCTCAGGCAGTTCTACGTGAAGCTCTCACCCCTTCTTCTGCATCATAGTCTATACCACTGGTGTAAACACCGGGTATAAGTGAAGGGTGAGGTGACCTCTGACCCGGAAGATGAATGTGCCCCCATGCCCTTTCCCTTGTCATAGAATTACCAGCGCCTCCAGACAGATTTTATGGAGGACGATCACGAGCGCTTAGTGTCAGTGACCTCTCTGTCTGTGCAACTCTTCACCGTCCCCACCTTGGTGAGTACCTCAACCCCACACACTCGTTCTCTCTCTCTTCTGCCTCTCTCCTTTCCTCTGCACACCCTGCTGATGCTGGCAGAACTACGAGCGCTTGCAGAGCGACTACGTGAAGGATGACCATGACAGGGAGTTCTCCGTTACTGACCTCTCAGTGCAAATTTTCACCGTGCCTTCCCTGGTGAGTACAAGAGAAGGCTGCTGCAGTGAGGATGATGCAAAAAGAAAAAAAAAAAAAAAAGGTTGTTGTTGGTACTCCTTCTGTTCATTAGTTCTTACATTTCTCTCTTATCTCAGTGTGATTCGATTAGAGAACGTAAGTGTCATTTACACACAGCCTGCTAGGGCTAAAAGAGCAGTCACACGAGTGTTGGAAGGCAGCGCTGTTTAAGGTAAACATGCAACAACTTATTCATGCAGCTTGTATCATGCTAAAGGCTAAT
>JAOVVB010000041.1:9208950-9231763 GCA_028570985.1 Heterobranchus longifilis
TTCGGCTCTCATTAATTTGTTTCTGCTGCTCTCCCATTCCATTTCTTTGCACTTTCCCATTTAGAGAAAGCAAGCGTTGAAAGATGCATGCTGACTTTTTTTTTATTTATTTTTTTTGAACTAGTTATTAGAATTAAATCAAATTGTTAATGGAATTACTATTAAACGTACTGATTGTGTTATTCCCCTTGTCACAGGCGCGGATGCTGATCACAGAGGAGAACTTGATGACCACGATTATCCGCACATTTGTTGATCATCTGAGACACAGAGACTTGCAGGGTCGATTTCAGTTTGAACGCTACACTGCACAACAGGCCTTTAAATTCCGCAGGGTTCAGAGTCTTATAGGAGACCTCAAGTAAGAATGAAAAAAAAAAAACAATGTGAAGAATATTGTTAGTTTCTAACATATCTGTGTAGTATGGAGATTGTCAAATAGCTCAAAGTTCATGCAGGTTTACACCTCTTGAAATAATTATTAACTGTGCATTTTTTTTTAATCACCTGCCTGTGACAGAGAGGGATCACATAGGGATCATCAAACTTTTCTTTTATCTGCAACTCCTCCTAAACACTAAATATTGTTAATAATAATTTGACCAAACCTCTATTAGGAAGTGTAGATGTGCATTAGCTATTTTATTTGTTTCCAACAATTTTTTTTAATTGATTTTGTTTTTAAATAGAGCCGTACAACGCAAAGACTATACCTGTAGTATGCACTTCAAGGCACACTTAACTATTTCATTTTATAATAATATTCCCTGTATGGAATTTAGCATATTCAGTGACGGGTGAACTGTGTCTCCCTTGGAAGACTTGAATCTGTTTTTTGTTTTTATCTAACAGTTACTTACTATCAAAATTTTTCCCAGGTATGTCCTGATCAGCCGTCCAACAGAGTGGAATGACCAACTCAGGGAGAAGTTTCTGGAAGGACTGGATGCCTTCATGGAGCTTCTTAAGTGCATGCAGGTAATCACATGTTTGTCTGTGCATTGTTGACTTACAGCAGATATAGCTGTAATGTTCATTGGGGGTGCAGTATAACGTGGGATCCACAGATACCATTTTGGTTAGACCGAAGTGCAAGTACATTGGTGTATTTCCTGAAACAAGTACCTGGCATCATCCCAGAGTATACCCTATACAGAACTTTTTGGAATGTCCTTATGGTATGTCTGGTACACAGGGCCAAGAATGCTAGTCCAAATATTAGAGGCATGAGATCATGCAGTGTGTGTTTGTTTGTTTTTTTTCCCTTCACCATTGACGCCTGCTTTGACATGAGGAGGACGAGGGGCTGCATGTAGGGGTGCATTGTGATTGTTCATCTCTGCTATAAAGTGGTATCGGTGCAGAAGTATTAGACTAGTTTTATCAGTATGTCTAGATTAGTGCAGTATTGGACCAACGCCCAGTACTGGTATCGGTATTAGTAGATCCCTAACCTTAGCCATATTGTATTCAATTAAATTCAATCTATTTCGATTCAGTTTTATCTCTAAAGTGGGTTTAACAATTGTTGTTGCAATGCAGCTATGTATGTCTATTGACAAAAGCGTGATGTTTGTACTGTTTGTGGTTTCTGTAGGGTATGGACCCAGTAGTGCGACAGGTGGGCCAACACATAGAGATGGAACCAGAGTGGGAGGCAGCCTTCACGTTACAGATGAAGCTCACACACATTATCTCAATGATACAAGAGTGGTGTTCCAGTGATGTGAGTGCGAACACTCTCGCCAATCCTACAGCATTACAATATGTGCACTCTCTACAGGACCTCTTTTACTGATACATGTATTATCTTTGCTGTAACTAATACCAACACGGTGTGCCCTCAGATCACATTACTTTTGTCTTAGATTTCTGAGGTGTTTGGGGTAAAAAATGTCTCAGAGCAGGGATGTCTTGAAAGCCAAATATATGAATGTGATGAATTTTAAAGTCTATATATAAAGGCATTCAAAGGCGGAGAAGAAAGTTTTGGTCTACGAGAAATGAACAAAATAACAAGTTCTACATAAAAAATAACCTTGATAAGCAGCTCCTGTAAATAGATGAATTTTCTGTGCCAGAATAAACAGGCAACTGGCAGAGCTCCAGATAATGGGTGCTAAAATTGCTGGTGCATCAGTCCCCAAAACTGGAACATTATTAATTTTTAAAAAGTCAAGGCAGAGTATTTCAAAAGGGTATCAGCTAAGAGGCATGGTAGTTACAAGCCAATGCCACTGACAAGGATAGACAGGTACTCTACAGGATAGTTCCCAAAACTACACCTCCTGTCTTAAACAAGAAACTCCATGACCTAGTCTAAAAAAAAAAATATTTAGTTTTGTGGCATTTCATACCAGACATATAAGAGATTGGAATGAATTGTTCAAGGCCAGGTTAAATGACTGGTGTCCATATCAACTCGTAACCTTGTAAATGGTCTCATGACTAAATATTTGCTGTGTATTTGCAGGAGCGGGTGCTAATTGAAGCCTATAAGAAGTGCCTAACAATTCTGACTCACTGCCACAGCGGTTTCACTGATGGTGAGCAGCCCATCACTCTCAGTATGTGTGGTCACTCAGTGGACACCATCCGCTACTGTGTCTCACAGGAGAAGGTCAGCATTCACCTCCCCGTGTCTCGATTGCTGGCAGGTAGGAAACCATGTTTATCTTGTGTTTTTGTCTTGTCGTTTACTGGTGGTAGGAATCCACTATTACCGCCACCTTCTGGTCTTGATCTCCCTCATCTTCCTTTCAGTTTAAATCCTCTTTTCTAGTCCCGTCACCCCAAAGAAAACTCATCAAATATGAGGAGGAGTCAAAAATTATCCGCACTCCGGATATTATACCTGTTGCCTGTACTGTTTTATTAGCACGTTCCATTTAAGGCTACTGTCTCCCCAGTCACTGTTGTGCAGGTGTGAACTGTATTTCATCAGTTCATTCATAAATGCATGCAGTGTGCATTTGTTTTTCTGTCAATTTGGAGAAGGTGTTACGACGTGAAGTGTTTAAGAATGAATTAAGAAGTTCAGGGAAGGTCGCACAAGTGTTGGATATGAAGAAGGACACTTCTGCCCCCTCTGCCGAAATCCTGCAAAAACTTCGCTTTTAGCTGTTAATATAATCCTGATCTTTCTCCTGTTGGACATTCCTCTAAAGGGAGCATACCTATGAAGATGAAGAAAAGTGAAGACGGCGGTGCATTTATGGGTCGCAGCTCAGCCCAAAACATTTTTAATGAGGGAGTATGAAAGTTTGTTGACAGATGGACAAACTGTATGGAAAAGCAAGGAGATTATGTTAAATTATGTTTTATTATTGTGGTTTTTAAAAGTTAATTAAAATAGATTCTACAGGCAGAGTGCAGATATTTTTTGACTCTCACTCAGACTTTCTTTCTTGACCTCTTACTCCATTTTCTAATATACTGTTTACAGTTTGTTCATCACAGATAGGAGACATTGTTTACTAATTAAAAGCAATATACTGTTAGTGCTCCAAAATTGCAGGTATTCTTCTTAATTTCTGCCTTTTTAATATTTTTCATTAAGGACTTCATGCTCTCCTTAGCAAAACAGAAGTGGCGTATAGGTTCCCTGAACAGCTACCTCTGGTAAGGCGTAATGTGTATTGTTTATTTTTATTTTTTTATGTTTGCACAGGTTTTTTTTTTTTTTTTTTGCAAGTGAGTTTATGTACCAGTAAATGTGGTGTGTGTGGTCGATCTTCCCCAGAGTGAACTCAGCCCCCCCATGGTGATTGAGCATCCACTTCGCTGCCTGGTGCTCTGTGCACAGGTGCATGCTGGAATGTGGAGGAGAAATGGCTTCTCCTTAGTCAATCAGGTATACTTTAACAAAAGAATATTTTGTGTTGTTTGGCACTGTAAGATACAAAATATTCATCAATCCTGCCTTTTTTTCTTTTTTTTTAACAGATATATTACTACCACAATGTTAAGTGTAGGGTTGAGATGTTTGATAAGGACCTCATGTTGCTCCAGGTTAGCACTTTTTAAAAATAATTCATTATACTGTATATATTGTTTGCCTTGATGGAGCCGAATAGCTAGGCAAAACATGCTGTAATTTCCTGATACATTTTCTGACGCATGATTATGGTGTACTGTGAGCAGGCGGGAGCATCCATGATGGATCCCAACCATTTTCTGATGATTGTGCTCAGTCGATTTGAGCTCTTTCATATCTTCAGCTCAGCAGACTGCAGGAAGAGATACAACAGAGAGAATGCTAACAAGGTGTGTGATCCTATTTGGTTCTTGACTTGGTTTCCTTTTAGTAATTGCCATTTTTGCATTTCCTCAGTGGTTCTTACAGTTTATGGGTGATTTATTTTTTTATTTATTTTTTTATCTCCCCCCCCCCGCCCCCAGGATGTAGTCCAGCAGAACAGCACTTTAATAGAGGAGATGCTCCACCTCATTATAATGGTTGTGGGTGAGTGCAGATAATTCTGAAACAAATTAAACATTTGGGCTATTTTGGTGATATTTTTTAGATTAATAGTTATACACATGCAGAAAGTTATCTGTGCCTGAAGATTGTGTGTTTTCTTGCTATCTGTGTGTATATTTTAGGTGAGCGGTTTACCCCAGGCATTGGGCATGTGGAAAACTGTGATGAACTCAAGAGAGAGATCATTCATCAGCTTTGTATTCGTCCCATGGCTCACAGTGAGCTGGTCAAAGCTTTGCCTGAAAATGTGAGTAGACTTACACATTGACTTATTCAATTAGTTATGTCTTTTTTGAGTGCTGCCAGTCACTTATGTATTAACATCCTTTATATATAAAGTCTTGGAAAGGCTTCATAAGTCTGTTTTTTTCCCTTAAGGAAAATAAAGAGACAGGAATGGAGAGAGTCATTGACAGCGTTGCATTGTTTAAGTAAGTGTCTGTCTCTTTCATTTAAGACTTGGTGCCATAGTTTAAACATTTATCTGGAAATAATTTTATTCCTGAATTGATCATGTTTAACAGGAAACCAGGAGTGACTGGTAGAGGATTGTATGAACTCCGCTCAGAATGTGCCAAACAGTTCAACCTCTATTTCTACCATTACTCCAGAGCTGATCAGGCCAAGGTATTTAATCCTGATCTGCTAATGTCACACATTCACTCCAAATAGAAATAATTTGGGGATAGTTCACCAAAGACTATAGCATCATGTTGGTTTGAAAAGTCATTCATGAATGAGTAAATCAAACATTATATGTATTATTTACAAATGTTTTTCTTTGTATAGAATCCTGTAGACTTAAGTAAGTGTGTTTGTAAGTTTATAAGTCTAGTGGTTGCTAGAACAGGACGTGTCAGTTATTGTCTTTAGTAATCGCCTATTTTCTACAGATGAGGTAAACAGAAATAAAGTTGGAAACACCGCATTATTCTTTTAAAACAAATTTTGAGTGCTCATATTGAAGTTTTCAAATTTGTATTTTACACAGTAAAACAACAAAGGCCTCACTGGCAACTGATGTTAACAAGAGTCTCAAGTGAATTGCTGAATCATGTGAAAGATTTTTTTTCCCCTCTCTTGGCTGGTCACTTGCGCTTCACAAGATGTCTATTAATACCAGGTGTACACAGGGCCTAAGGGGTTGTGGTTTATTTGTTACAGGCTGAAGAAGCTCAGCGAAAGCTCAAGAGACAGAATAGAGAGGACCCAGGTAAGTTTATTCCCTCAGTGATCATTGTAAAATAATGAGCCATATCTAAACAAGTGAGTGTCTGTGTGTCTGTCTTGCAGCTCTGCCTCCACCAGCCCTGCCTCCATTCTGTCCTCTGTTTGCCAGCTTGGTAAACATTCTGCAGTGTGACGTGCTGCTTGGCATGCTGGGAGCAGTGCTGCAGTGGGCTGTAGAGCCTAGTGGAGGACACTGGTCAGAGTCCATGCTGCAGAGGGTAAATGTTTGTGTGTTGGGTTAAAATGATTTGATGTTCCGGTAAATTCAGCAATTTTGCACTTACTGTGCTGAGATAATGAGCATCTATTGTACAGATGTATAGTACATTTAATGGCTGAGTTGTGTTCACAGTTGTATGTGTGCTTGTGCGCACGCATGTTGCTGCAGGTGCTGCACTTGATTGGCATGGCTTTGATAGAGGAGCAGCACCAGCTAGAGAGCAGTGGTGATGACAATGAAGTTACCTTCAACTTCACTCTCAAAATCTCCCGTAAGTTTTTGTTTGTCTTCTGACACAATAGAAAGTCTCAAGCATTTAGTCAGACCTGTGGTTTCTTGTGCGACAGGTCCTGGTGAAGCTCCGAGCAATACTCCCAGTATCCTGGCTCTGTTGGAGACCCTGCAGAGTGCTCCTCACCTGGAAGTGCACAAAGACATGATTCGCTGGATCCTTAAAGTAAAATTGCATCTTGTTTGTTTTTGCAATTTGCTATACTCACTCTATGTAAGCACATAGTATGTCCACCAGGGGGCAGCAGTGTATATTTTCCATACCAACCATGCCAAATATTAGTGTATCTAAACTCTTACGGTATGCACACCTTACATGGCCTCTGGACTTTGATGTTTACTTTATGTGGGGCAAATTTGTATTTGTAACTAATTACATTATGAATTAATTATTATTATTATTATTATTAATATTAAAATTTTTTGGAAAATGCTGGAATTACTGGCAATTAATAAAAGGCTAATCATCCAACCAGAAAAGAATCAGTAGAGGCTAATTGGGGGGGGAAAAATGATAGATTAATTTATGGAAAATAATTGTTGGTGAGCCCTAGTTTTAACTTCCTTCCACTGCCGCTTCGTAAAATAAACTTTAACTGTAATAGATGTGTAATGTTAAAAGAATTTTTGTTTTTACACATTCCTTTACTAATGTACATTTTAGTTCTAACTGCGCTGCTATATTAATTTTCTATTTCTAAAATATTTTCCTGGTGGTGGTGTTTGGGTATTTTTGTTTTTATCCCCCTGCCTCTCATCCCTCCACAGATGGTGGTTAACATTAAAACTATGCGTGCGCGCACAGCTGCTACACTTCCTAGTGAAGGAACAGGGCAGTGTCAGGAGGAGGTCAGTCTCTGAGCAACATTCTGCTGCATTGACAAATTTATTATTACTCTAGTGTGTTGAAATACCTAACTCTACCTGCGCCTTGCAGACTGTGCGGGACAAAGACAAAGCGGAGAGAAAGAGAAAAGCAGAGATGGCTAGACTGCGCAGGGAAAAGATCATGGCTCAGATGTCAGAGATGCAGAGACACTTTATCAATGAGAACAAAGAGCTTTTCCAGCAGAGTTTAGAGGAGCTTGATGCCTCTGCGTCTACATCAGCAGACCACAGGTGCTCATGGGCTGTTTTAAACGAGGACTTTTGTATTGTTGTATTCTCAATAACAAAGCAAACAACTTCAGTAAACACAACTAATTTATTTACCACCACATTTATCACATAAGAATAAGAATAAACATTCTTAAAACTATTCATGTACTATCCATATATTCTGCTTGCAGCAGCCCCAGTTCATGCGACAGTGCTTTGGTGTGTGTGGGACCTCGTCGTTGGCGTGCCAGAGGAGGAGAGAGGAGGCAGGTGGTAACGTGTATCCTGTGTCAAGAAGAGCAGGAAATCAGACCTGATGGCAGAGCCATGGTGCTCGCTGCATTTGTGCAGCGCTCTACTGTCATGTCCAAAAACCGCAGAAGACCCCCTCACAAACCAGGTAAAATTATGGTTTACAGTTTACTGTGTGCAGACCTAGTAATTGAATAGTCTTGGGTAGTCAGTGTGCTTATTTCTGGAGGAACCATTTGTGTTACAGAGAGCTATGATCCCCTCTTCATGCATCCTGACCTGTCTTTTGGTACCCATACCGGCAGCTGTGGTCACATCATGCACTCTCATTGCTGGCAGAGGTGAGGAGTTGAGCGAAATCTACCTAAATGACTACCTACCCAGTGTAGCCATTAAACTGCAACTAACAGCAATTTGATTATTGACTCCGCACCAGAACCAAATCTTAGGATGTGCACTTTGCTATTTTTCACTGTTAGAATTTTTTTTTCCTCATAAAACTGTTGAGGCTCGTGATGAAGCAAATAATTTAAAGCGGTATGTTGTTTTTTGAGTACATCATTGGCATGCTTGGTTTTTGAGTGTATCATGTTCTGCCCATTATATAACCTGATGTTTGCTTCCCAAATAAAAATAATTTTCATATTTTCTGGATGGGGAGATGCTCTAACCAACAGTTTATATCTGATGAATATTACCTCAACGAGCTTTACGCGCAAGTTATGGAGTTTCAAAATCAGTCCTCTGATTTTTGAAAGTCCATAACTTTTTTTTTTTTTTTTCTCCCAAAAAACAAAAAGTCTCTAACCTTCATGCTGTTTTCCCCTGTAGGTACTTTGAGGCAGTTCAGGCTAAGGAGCAGCGCAGACAGCAGAGACTGCGTGTACATACCAGTTATGATGTAGAGAATGGGGAGTATTTGTGTCCACTCTGTGAGTGTCTTAGTAACACCGTCATTCCTCTCCTGCCCCTCACAAAAACATCCTGCAGGTACTTGCATACAAAATTTGTAGTTGTTTTAAATGTAATTCAGAAAGTGCTGCTTAATACACTGACTGGCCAAACAAAAGACGCTCACACAAGATTTCATTCGGTCACCTTTATCTTTGATTACAGCATGCAATGTGGTGGTCAGTTCATGTGTAAAAATGATTTCTTGTGCTCCCAGAACCACGCTTTTACAATTTGAGTCCTGGAATACGATCATGCCATCAGGGAAGAAACCCTCCATAGTTCTCTGTTCTTGATTTTTGATTTTTTTTTCCCGACCACATTTCTTCCACACTATCCTTCCAGGTTTTGTTAATGTACCGAAGAATTCCCCAGTTCCAGTAATTTCAGATCTCTTTAGTTGTTTTCTTTATTTGATGCAGGGAGATTTCAAAAGTCAATTAGGATATAAGGCGACTACAAGTAATGTCATGAAACGACTTTCTTTTATTTGTTATAAAGGAAGCCAGTTGAGTTTTTCTGTGTAGAAATTTTGTTTTGTGTGTGTAAAAACAAGCTAGTGTGATATAGCTGTTCCATTGCCATTTAATGATATTTAGTGACAGTGTTTTCGTTTAAATGTGCCGGTGGAATTTCACCTTTTCTCTGAGTGAATGGTAAAATCGTTTTTGTGATTGCAGCAGTAGTGAGCAGCCAGCACTGGGTCATTGGGTGAATACAACCTGCCAGCAGATCAGAGCCTTACATTCTGCTCATAACAAAGCTAAGCCAACAAGTAAGTCTCTGTCATACATGCTTGTGTTCCTTATATGTGTGTACGGTCATACAGTCAAATTGTCTCATTATCTTTTAGATGCTGGCGAGACACAGATTGTGGATGACTTTCCTCCTCCTGAGGGTTTCAGGCTGGACTACACACCAGTGTAAGCTTGGTCCACTGTTCTCATTTATAATATGTAATGTCTGTGTTGATTCCTGATATGTGTATGGCATTGAAACTGACCTGTGAAATATTTCGATAGCAACCCTTATTCAAGCTCCATAAGGGAGATGCTGACGACATTTGGGACAGCAACATATAAAGTTGGCCTTAAGGTGCACCCTAATGAGCAGGACCCTCGTGTGCCTATCATGTGCTGGGGCAGCTGTTCTTACACCATCCAGTCTATAGGTGAGTATGCACATATTCATTTAAAAGTAAACGATATTACATACGTTCACTGACGTTCGTTAGGGGTTGGTTAATACAGTTTTTGTTTGTTGTAAGGGAACAATGTTGTATGAACTTAATGCTTTTATTTCTTTGACTGTATTTTGTACAGAGAGATTACTGATAGATGAGGAGAAGCCTTTGTTTGGAAGTTTACCCTGTAGGCAGGTATGGAAACCTAACTGATCATTTCATAATGAATTATTATTTTAGAGTTGGGTGGTAAAGTATAATCAATTATGTATCAAGGATATTATTAGCGCTGTTAAAACACCTACTACCTACAATTTACTTACAGAATGTAATAATGTATTTGAACAACAAATGTTCTAATAGTTTGATCTGCTGTTTATTTAAAAACATTAGTATAAAAGCATAGCATGGTTTAAATATTCTGAATCGTGAGAATATATTCAGATATTACGCTGTTCTTTCTAAGCTTTGATATTTATTGTATCCTGTGTTCTAAATCTAAAGTTCATCTGCGAAGTATAAAAGTAACAGTGATTTAAGAATTAACTGATTTCACATGAAAACTTATCCATTAGACTTATTAAATGTGCCGTGTCTGTTATTTTTAAGGATGACTGTTTGAGTTCTCTAGCTCGGTTTGGCTCTGCATGCTGGACTGTCGCCTCTCACTCCACTGTGCAAACTCACTTCATGCGACTGTTAGCAGGTATATTTTATTAATGAATTTATTTTTCTGCCATTTGTTGTTTTTCTGTTCTGTAACTGTGTTGTTGACTGCTCTGTGCAGCACTTGTTCCTGATCCCCAGGTAGAATGTTCCCCCTGCATTCTGGAGGTAGACATGTTCCACTTATTGGTAAGCTGATGAGCTTTTTAAATGTTATAATATTAATATTTAAGTAGCATTCTAGTCTGGCATTTTAACATGCCCGTAGGACAATTTCTTGTCAGATGTTTCTTTAGCTGTCGTCTCTGAATCGACACCTCTTCTGTTTTATTTTGTTTATTTGTATGTCAGGTGAGTCTGGTGCTATCCTATTCAGCACTGCACTGCTTGGACTCCTCAGGTCTGAGTGCAGATACTGCACAGCTGCATATTCTCCACTTGGTCACTGTGGTTCACCTGGTCCAGATCCTCCTTACTTCAGTCCCAGGTTAGAATATATTCTGCTTGGAGCACATGCAGCTTAACTACAGATCAGGATCTGTTGCTTGATTGTCATTTGGGTGTTTAAGAATGAGGTGACCCTCTTTCTTACAAATCAGTAATAACTTGGTTGTTGGTATTAATTATGTTTTATGTAACATTTTGTTATGAATTATGTTTTGTGCCAACAGTCTGTCAAAGTAACGCATGCTTAAATTTGATCCAAAAGATTTTTTCCATACATGCTATAGTACACATATACAAATGTATTTGAGAGCTTTGTGTTGAGCTTTCTGAAAGCGTACTGCTTATTCAAGATGCTAAGCATCTAACCTGAAGCACCCTTTGGGTCATAAAAATGTTTTTTGGTATACAGTAATTACCAAACATATATAATTAGCATATTATTAACTTATTAATTTGACAGCCTGCACTATCTTGGTATATCCACAGAGGAGCTGACCATGGAGCAAGAGAGTGAAGGAGTGAAGCAAGAGGAGGAAGAGAGTGTCTGTCTTTTTTATAACACACTAAGGACTCATGTAGGCTGGTGAGACAGCAAATTATTTATTTTATTTGTTGTTCTTGTTGGTCGTGGTTAACAATAACAGTACCTTCAGTTGTTGTTGTTGGTAATAATAATAATAATAATAATATTATTATTATTATTATTATTAACCTTATGTGCTTTTCCCCAACATTTCAGTAAATAACTCCCTTGTGAGTCTGGGAAGCGCTGTTTATATTTAAGCACAATTTTGAAATTGCTGAGCTGTACAAATAATCTTAACATGTGTATGTGTGTTTTTAACAGCCTGCGTGAGGTTAGCTCGGGTTGGCATCTTTGGCGTTGTGTAAAGGCAGGCATCCTGCCCTTTCTCAGAGGAGCTGCTTTGTTCTTCCACCATCTCAGTGGAGTTCCCACTCCATCTGAGCTGCATGGTAATTGCTTGTATTTTTTTTTTTTTTTGTCCTGAATGCAAACACATTTAGTCTTCAAGTTGAACCAGAACTTGCAGGTGTTTCCACCAGGTGGTATTATCCGAGCCTACATATCTACAATCAAGACTAATTTAAATGTAGAGATTTAAAAATCCAGGTGATTTATTAGATCATCACAGCTTAGATTCTCATCGAAGCTGTTAGTTCTACATTCTTCCTTTTAATAATTCAAACACAATTATGCCAAAACATGGAACGAGGGGTTGATCACTGGAGGAACTTTGCGTTTGTATGATCTCTCCTTGTCCTATACTCTAGCTGTAGGTGTGGGTGAATGGGAGGTGCTGTGTGCATATCTGTGTCTGCCCTCCAACCTGCTCCAGCTCTATTATAATCATCAGGAGGTCCTGGATCCCCTGCTTCAGGGGTGAGAAACTACATAATTGAGTCGAGAAAGTACAGGATTTCAGTGAATGATGAATATACCATAATTGACTTAGTTGGCAATGGGTTGAGTTTGTTTTGTGTCTGTCTGCCCTGCAGGTGGTGCTCACATCCAGGCATTCAGCAGTGTCTCCAGTCACCAGAAACCCTTATAAGGTCATCATTCTTTGTCCTTGCCTGTAGCGATCTGAATTTGCTTTGAAATTGTTTTTTATGAATAAAAGTTTTTTTTAATTTTTTTTTATTATTATTATTAATAAATGTATTTTTTTAATCCTATAGTTTTCCTCGGGAATCTAATAAGCTAATTGATTTGCCAGAGGATTACAGTGCACTGATCAACCAAGCTTCCAGCTTCACGTGAGTTTGCTTGTGTACATGTTCTAAACAACCTCTCTAGTTGTTGTGTTTATATTCACAGTCGAACTCGGAGAAGCACATGTCTTAACTGACTTGACAAAACTGTAGTTTAATAGTGATTGGGTTTAATGAATGATTATGAATGATTATGAATTAATGAATGATTTTAATGATTGGGTTTAATGAATAATTTTAGGCATTTAAATTTCAATTCAAGTGTTTGCAAACTTCTGACTTCAACTTGCATAACCTCAGTTGTTGTTTATAGTTGTCCTAAGTCAGGTGGAGACAAGTCTCGTGCTCCAACGCTGTGCTTGGTGTGTGGCACGATGCTGTGTTCTCAGAGCTACTGCTGTCAGACTGAGCTGGAGGGTGAGGATGTTGGAGCGTGTACTGCCCACACCTTCACCTGTGGCGCTGGTGTTGGCATTTTCCTCAGGTTAGAAGAAAGACCGTTTGCACTCCTGTGTTGATTGCCATGGTTTGTCTGTGCACTACTTATCTATGTGTTGGGCTGAGCATTAGGGATTATTGTTGAGAAAGCCTCACATCACTCTTTTTGGTTAGGAAGATAGAAATCAACAGCAGCGTGCCAGAAATACTGTGCAGCGTTTCCCACTCATAGAATATATTAGGCCGATCAACCTCAGATATAAACGATTCTGTACAGAGCACAGAGGCTTCCGAGTGGAAGTTATGTTATAAAAAATCACGCGTGTTAAATCAGGCAGTAAAATGTCAGTTTCTTTATAATCCTACAGGTAATTGACAGTATTTACACATTTTGGCATCCTGTGTGGTAGGAGTGAATAATTTGAAGTTATTGAGTATTGTTTAAATCCAGTGCTTAGTTTTAAGTAAGAAAACTAATGTTGGAAGAAACAGCTTACATTTAATTACTCGGTAAACCTGTAATAAAATCGGTTGAAGATGTAATTATTGGGATATTTATAAAATCGTGATGCACATAGAACTGCAATTTTAATCAAGTTGGGACCCAATTGATTCCCATCCCTACTGGATAATACTTTTGTTGAAAGTTTCATAAAGAGTAGTTTATGAAGAAGGAATGCAGAGTTTAATAATTAAAGTATGGGTAATGATTGATTAATTTATAAAATAGAGTTAATTAAAATGTTTAATACTAATTTTATGTTAGTTATTTAAGATATTAAGGTTTCATTTTTAAGATAAAATATTTTCCTACATTTAAAATGGTTCTTTTTTATTTATTCATAAATCAATTAGAATAGTGGGTCTCTACCCTATAGAACCAACTCTCAGTTTCATGCTTTTTCTCTTTGCAAGGCTTTACATCGCTTGGTTTGGAATCAGGCGTTCCTGCTGATATTTGCTGAATGGGCATGTCTGCTAATACACTAGATTTATAACAAATATTTTTGTTACTGTCCTTTAAATTCTAATTTCACCTCATTCTCATGTAGTAATGGGAGCATATTAATTGTCAATATCAATTAGTATAATGTTAGGATAATATCAAATATTGATTATCGGTCCCTAGTTTGCTGTATGTGAGACTCCACTTTATTTTACAGGGTGAGGGAGAGTCAGGTTCTCTTCCTCGCTGGAAAGACTAAGGGCTGTTTTTATGCTCCTCCATACCTCGATGACTATGGAGAAACAGACCAAGGGCTCAGGTAAGAAACCATACATGGCTTTCAGCATTCCTTGTAAAGTTAATAGCATATATAGTATCATACGTTTATATAATCTGTTCTCCTTCCCTCCCAGACGGGGGAACCCTTTACACCTGTGCCGCGAGCGCTACAGAAAGATCCAGAAGCTCTGGCGCCAGCACAGCATCACAGAGGAGATCGGTCATGCTCAGGAAGCTAATCAGACTCTAGTGGGCATTGACTGGCAGCACCTCTGATATCTCTTCCTGTGAGGTCCTGGAGTTGCTTGGCTAATGCCAAATCTAAACTAACCAGGGATCTGCACCTTTACTGCAGAGGCTGCCACATCAATGGTGCCTCTTACCACTCCTTTGCTTCCTTATGTTTGTTTTTATTTTCTCCCCTTGAGTGGATGAATGCATGGCTTTTTTCAGTCTTTGAGGTATTATTATCTCAAAGTTTATTATTTGATCCAAATCGATATAAAAAAAAAAACTATTGCCAAGGTATTTAACTGCGAAATGATGCTTTCTTCTTTAGAGTAAGGTTCTCAAAGTATCTGAAAGAACAGAGAAAATCTATTTAAGTTCTCACTTTCCCTGACTCCATTAACTTATTTTACACTATTCAACTCAAGTATTGTTTACTGCAGATGCAGTTTTCAGATTGCTTTAATATTAAATAATGCTGGTGTTCTCTCTGAGGCAAGCACAATGTTTCTCAGTGACCTTTGGGTCTCAATAGTAGCCATAATGGATTGGCGCCATCTTCAGGTCATATGGCCTACTCCCTTTCTCCCTACTCCCCATCATTGCAATATCTCTGCTGAGGGCACCCAGCATGTGAATGCTCCGTGAAGCAACTATAAGATGAACTGAGGAAATCTGGGAGCACACAAGTGTCACATGTCCTGTCTGTGAGTGCCTGTTGTGTGTGCGCGCGCGTGTGTGTGCTTTGTGAGAGTGTAAAGCCGGTGTGTTTATAGTGTGATGGATTTATATGGTTGTCCATGTGATCAGAATGATTTTAACACCGTTTTCAATTTTGCAACTTATTTTTGTTAAAAATATTATTTATGTGTAGCTTTGTGAAAATTCATCATGGCAGACCTCCACTTTGGGGAATTATTATTTTTTTGGGTTGAGGAAGCTTATACCTGCTGACTTAATGTGTGTGTAGTATGTGACATTTAAAGTCTTTGAGCTACAGCAGCAGTTGTGTTTAAAAAAAAAAAGAAAAAAAAAAAGCAAACAAACCAACATTAGCGCAAAAAACCCAATATGCTTGTTTTTTTGTTGATCCCATGGTCCTTTATGATAAACAAAATCAGGGCACAAGCCATGTGATGGAAACTTTTCTTAACATCGATTTGATCAAATTACTAACACTGGCAGATTACTGAAAATGACTTCCTGCCTAATGTGATAAAGAAAATTGAATTACAATCCGTGTAATTTTATTAGCAGGAATTGTTGTGGAATTTCTTGGATCCGTTCAGAAATTTCTTTCCATTCCATTTCTGTGATAAATATGAACATAAAACTTATAACTCAGTTCAGGTCACAGCACTAAGATGTCTTGGAAGACTCAGAAGCTTATTAACATGATGTTGAAAAGTGGTGCACTTTCCACTCAAACAGGACATTTAAACTCCAAAGCATGTGTATGCACACAGACATGCACAGATGCGTGCGCATGCGCGCTCTAAATTTCAACAGGGTTCCCCGGGGTTTCTCACTATAAGCATGTTTCCTGTGTCGAGGTTTAATTGGAATCCAACGTCAAAGACTTACTTGTTAATATGTGAATTATTGTATAAATGAATACATTGTACAATATTGTAAAACAAAAATAAAATGAGGAAAAAGAATGAGAGCTGAGTGTATATGGATGTTTGACTGCTTTTGTTTTGCAAATTATCCGCATTGTTACAGCACCTGTGCATTGTGTAATTGTGTTGGTCCGTGCATGACACATATTATATATTATTAATTTTACTGCCGACAGCTGTTCTCCAGTATGTCCCAGTTCTGTCAAACTTTTAATTATTCAGCAAACAAAAATGATTAAAGGGTGACACTGAAGTTTCAAACACTTTGTAAGGAAGTTAAACTTCCTTTTGTTTGCCAGCATTGCCTACTTCAGCAGCTCAAGGGTTTGTGTTCATATATTCTTTTTTTGTAAGTATAACAGCTGTTCTGTAATAGACAATCTGTAATTGTTTTGCTAATTATTCGTGGTAGTGCTGAAGCGTTAATAGGATCGGTTATGGAGAATGTGGAACAGTGAAGTTGTCTGAGTTAGGTTTGTAAGTTTGCTTCTGGGGGAGAGAGAGATTCTTCTGGCGATCCCTAGGAGCCTTTGTCCTGTACCTGCTACTGAATTACCTGTTCCATGAATTTCCTCTGCCTGGGAAGAAGCTCTACCAAAGCAGCTTACCTATACTCATCTCCTCTCTCACTGCTTATAGGCTTTACAGCTGAAGACAATTCAAGGTGACGGAAGCCTTCTTACCTTTCTATTCTAAATGCCCAGTGGTTTGGAAGCATGTTCTTCTAAGAATTATGGACAGAAGAAAAAAAGAATTAAAAAAATATTTGTGTGCCATTAAAATTATTTTCCCTGGATATAACTGTTAAAGAACGTGATGCAAGAGGAGTCCCTTGGGAAACAATTATCCATTGCTTGTCCTAGCTGCTAAATCTGAACTCCCACTGAGGGTCCCAACACGTTTCTGCAGCTTCCTTTCGATATTTGCATCTTGGCTCTGATCTTCTCCGTCCCCGCCCCCTTGCACATATGCTTAAATCATGTTATTTCAGTAAGTACCACAAATAATGGGATAAACCGGATACATGTTTAAATACCTTTATTGTGCACTTCTCTACATGTACTTTCCAGGCCACAGCCGTAATACTGTACAGTTTAAATGCCATAAAAAGTCCCAATCTGGTCATGATTTGACAAGAGTAAGCTATCAAACAAGCTGCTCTAAATCTCACTTCAAACTGTTGAAATTATGTACAAAAAAAAATACTTGTTGCCTTGCTTAAAGTCCACTTGAGGTCTCAAAAAATCTTTCCTTCAGTGAGGTGGTGATTTGCTCAAATCAGTGTTTGAGAGAGACCTGGACACCAGTCAAAGCCACCTATATTTACTCCACTAGCTTTTGAAAACTGCCAGAATAAGATTCCACCCAATTTCCTCCCATACCATCCCCTCCCCCCAATATTAATTATATACAGTACAGTGCCTGGTCCAGAAGGTCACCATTTTATGTGGATCAAATGATTTAGCAGCCTCAGCAAAGAAAACAACCAAGGAGCTTTTAATTTACTGCTTTTAATAAAGTAAAAAAAAAAATGCCCAACACTTTATTAAAACCTGGAAGGATAGTGCTGAAATGTCAACTACATGAAAGAAATGTGTTCGGACAGAAATGACAAATGGAGATTACTTATAAACTTCTAGCATCGACAGTAGAAATCACAGCGATGTAAGAGCATTTCCACACGCAGTGTAATGAGAACTCAGTGGATTCAGACTACATGGACTATAACGTTTTGATAGGAAGCATAAAGATTGGACTTGGAAATGTGTTGTGGTCTGATGAGTCCAGATTGACCCTATTCCACAGTGATGGGTGTGTCAGGGTAAGAAGGGCATAGTGCCCACCGTACAATCCTCTGGGAAAGTGTTATACTCTGGGATTGCTTAAGTTGGTTAGGTCTACACTCAGCAATGTTATGTGGCAATAAAATGAAATCAGCTGATTACCTGACTGTATTGAAAGATCAAGTTATCCATCTATGCATTGTTTCTTCTCTCATGGCTCAGGCATATTCCAGGACTCAAATTGTAAAAGTGTGGTTCTGGGAACCTGAGCCTTTTTTTTTTTGTCCAGTGTATAATGTATGAAGAGGTCAAAAGTATGTGTGTTCTAACAGTGATTAGACCTTTGGATTTGACTATGATTGTATGAGGATCATCACCACTATGATCAGTGTTTTGTCCTTCCTGAACCCTAATTGGTTGGGGTGGTTAGGCAAACTTTTCTTTTCTTTTCTATTTTTTCTAAGTGATTTGTACCCCCACAGACACACATCCTTTCGAAATTAAACTCTCTTCTTTATATATGATTTGTCAGTTTATTTACATGTCAACACTCATCTTTGCATTCTTTTCCAGTAAGTGCTCAATGTCTTTAAATGTTCAAGGATATGTTAATTTTTTGTTTACTTCTGGGTGTACAGTACAATATATTCATGAGTGCATAATGTTTGTGTTTTTTTTTTTGTTTTTTTTTTGCAAAAAAGAATATCATTGATAGGATGGTTTTAGTCCTAGCTGGGTGTGTGAGCTGCTCAGCTGTCACTGGGAGCAGCCTCAGCCTCCTCCACCTGGTTCTTTTTGCCAAGTGATTTGATCATCTTCAGGGTGCCAGACACAGTCTCTTTCAAACTCTTTTCCAGTAGCCAGCCTTCACTCTCACTCTCTGGGTTCTCTGGGTTTGTCAGGGTCTCCAAAGAAGTTGTCAGGTATTTCAGTCCCACCATGTCTGCTGCCTGTAACACAGTTGCAAATACAAAAAAAAACTAGAAGGGGCTCTTTTAGTGTTGAGCAGTTATATGGTTATGCCCAAATTGTTTTTGAGTTTTTTTTTTTTAATGCTGGGTTAATCTCAGGATTCATTATTAACTAACCTAAATAACTATGGTCTAGGTAACATGGTCTAACTATTTTTGACCAACATACATTTTTGTTCCTTTCTTCAGCTACTAGGTCAGTCTAGGTTATATGTTAATTCAAGGAAGAGTACCTGGGGTTCTTTTAAAGGTGCATTGATATTATTGTTGTTATTATTATTATTATTATTAATATTATTACAGAAGTCAACACGAGTCTCAGGCTACATATTATAAATTAATCAAATTTTTTTGATCCTGTAACACTGCTTTGCAATAATGGCATTTGTTAAAAGTGATACATGCACATAATTGAATTGAATTGAATTAGGTGTCCAAAATATGTCTTATAAAAACTAAAATAACACTTAGATCATGCATTACAGTAGAGATCCTAAAGTGCCAGTGTGCAACACAGTTAAGCGATTCTTCTGCTCAAACGGATTCAAAATGATTCAAGTGATCTGTTAATTACCAGGTTCAGTGGGTGTGTTCAGGTGATGGTGAATCAAATTGTGCTGGACACTGGCCTTCTAAGACTGGAGTTGAATATCCCTGCATTATGGCATATGTGAAATTCTTTCTGTTATACTCTTGATCCAAATGCCCTGCAAATGAACTACTGCCCCCATGCCCATTTATGGAAGTTCAAATTTCAAGCCAACCAGAATGTAGGAAACGGGGCTTGCCTGAAATTTATGCCAGGGATTGGTCCACACAATTTCTTTCATCCTAGTCTCTCAAATGGTGTCAATTGGTGTCAAATTGAAAATCTCCTATCCAATTGGTGATTGGAAGGATAGTGCTGAAATGTCAACTTCATGAAAGAAATGTGTTCAGATTGGAAAATCTCCAATCAGTTTTCTGATGACGTAAACTGGCAAGGGCCTTCAATTCTCAAAGGGCTGTTGTGGTGGCAGGTTCTCATTCTAACTACTGTATGCAAGAGCCACCTGGTTCAAGTGTACTGTACCTCATATTTGGCTGGAATGAAAACCTGCAGCCACAAGAGCTCTTTGTGCATAAGACAAGAAGACCCCGGTACTATTGTATGAAGTTATAGTATTAACTAAATTTCTTAAAGACAACTAGCAAATCTTTTTTTCATTACTATAACGTTAGTATTTTGGTTGAGGTTTCAGTTATGTACCAAATTCTTACTCACTTGCAATACCGTGACAAGCAGCACAAGAGCCCCAATGCTGTTCATCATCCCTCCGTAGTAGGAGACCAGGGCTTCACGGCAGCCTCGAGTCCAGATGTTGAGTTCTTCAGTGTGATGATCATAGTCATAGTGAGCCGAGTTATTGGTCAGATGGTGCTGGATGCAGGGCCGGGGAGAGCCAGGGTTGCAGCAGCTGTAGGGAACGCTGTCCATAAGGTATTTACCTTCTACATTGCTTGTGATACGACTGTGAAAGTATGAGAAATGTTCACTTAATAGTTCCCTAAGGACCTGAATTATAATAAGGCCTGAAAAATAACACAAAAAACATGTATTTACCTATGAGATGGTTTTTAAATAATAGGCTTATTGAGACCCAAAATGTAACTTTCACAGGTTTTAAATTAAGAAAGTGTGTTACTGCCCTATTTATGGATGGGTAACAAAGGCAAAAACCAAAGTACGTCAAGTGTTTTAATAAGGTGTGGGTGCTTTTAGTGTCCCCTTTCTTGAAGGACACAAGTGGACCCAAACCACCAAATGTTTCCCTTAAGTTGGCAGGGATATCTCAGTGGTTAAAACATTGGCCTACTGGTCAGAAAATCCCAGGTTTAAAGCCAAACTGCAACTGCTGGGCCCTTGAGCAATGCCCTTAACCATCAATGGCTCATAAGTGTAAAGAGCCAAAAATGTAAGTAGCTCTGGATAAGGACATCTGGCAAATGCCATAAGTATATAATAATGTTATTATTATATTGCACATTACATTGTGTTTATGGGACCTTTAGACTTTTTTCAAATCACAACAGTAGTAAAAGTTATTACATTTTAGACCTAATGACATAATTCTCAAAAATGAAAAAATATTTCATATCTTAGAACTAATTCATACAGAAATCTTAAACTGTGTGACATAAGCAGCTTAAAATTTGACCTGGTGATAGACTGACCTTTTGAAATGTGCATTATCATTGCTACTGTAATTCTCTATGCAATCAGAAAAAACAAATGTACTTAGCAAATATATTACAGTACTTCTCATTCCTTTAGTTAACATAATCTGAAATGGACATTTAACTCCACTTTTTTTTTTTTTTTTAACAATTGTTTGCAATGTCTTACCTTTGTTCTAGTTTAATGAAATGTAGACGGTAAAACACTTACTCTTTGACCTCATCATTGCTGAAGTCCAGGTAGCGGTTGCTAACCCACTGGATCTCAAACCAGTCCCTAAAGTTGTTGTTGCCACAGCAACTGAACTCAATCTGGGTCATGTCCAGCGTCCTCTTCATGAAGCATCGACCCGGGGTGTCTGTATCTTTATAGTATTTCATCCCATTTTTTAGACCTTCGGCCAGGGCAAAATGTAGCGAGATCTGCATCAGGAAGCAAAGCAGAGCCATGATGAAAAGCACGTTGGAGAAGGCAAAGCATCCACACAGGTAATTCTTCACCATGGGCTTCCATTTAGAAAACTTGGCTGAATCAAGTGAGTCATGGCACACTTTGCCTCCAAAAGCATTGATGCCACAAGCAGCAAGACCAACCAGGATGAGCAGGTTAGGTACAAAATGACTCTCATTATTGTCCATCATCTCACTTCGTTTGCGAAGTTCAATCTTAAAGAAAAGCCCCATACTGAAGATCAGGATCCCACCTATAACTGCAAGCCAGTACAGGAGCCATAGTCCCTGAGCTAATTTGATCCGTTTGGCATAGTCAAATTTTATAACCATCAGAGCCATGTTGTTTTTTCTGTTGATTTGTTATCAATTAAATATTCAGTTTTAAATATTCAGAGTGTAGAAGATTCCTGATCTCACCATAAAAAAAATAAAAAAAAGATTTCACCAGCTTAATTGTGTATTCCATTCCAGTATAGTGCGCCACAGAAGCCATGCCAATAATAGCCCCCTTCAAAATCATTCTGACCACAAAAAAACTCAAGGACCTCCATAGTGAGTAGAGATTTTTTTTTCAACCAAAAACTGAATTTAGAATTAAATTCAAGAAAAATATACCATCTGCCCTTCCTGAAAAAAGAGATGACTAGCTGAGGCATGGAGGGATTGAAGCAACGAGTTGCTCTACGTCATGCTAAACCCTCTAATCAGCCTTGATCTCATTTTCAGCAGATGAACCCTGGGGTGTAATCCCTCATCTTTCCATGTAATTGGTTAGTTGCTTTTTTGCTAAATGGCACAGACGGAGGAGAGGTACACTTAAATATCGTAGACTATTGCATCCTCCATCATCAAGCGTGATGAGTTTCCAAGAAATGTGTCTTTAGTATCCTTTATTTAATGTATTAATGGCTGCATGACATCTGTTTGCTGTTCTTCTCAGATAATGCTGAATACAGTCATATCTTAGATTACTGTACTGTATATGCTGTGGTACTGTTTATCTGTCATGTACAAGTACAGCCAGGTGAATTCAGGTGTGTGCAGTAGGTCTAGTCACATAAAAACTAAGATTTATTTGCTTTTTAAGGTCGACCTCTTCTGCCAGAAATATCAAATGAGACACAAAATATTAAGCACACTCATGTGAAAAAAAACATAAATAAATACTGCGTCCTAGAACTCCTAGAAGTTGCATGCAAAATGTAATATATATGTTATATGTAAGCCAAATGGAACCAGGGGGGAACTATAGAGTCTAAACACATTTTTTTTCACTCATACACACTTACATAGATTTTCTTTTCATTTTGTGAAGCTGCT
>JAOVVB010000041.1:9255803-9271112 GCA_028570985.1 Heterobranchus longifilis
AGGTTAGGCTAATTGGCGTTCCCAAATTGCCCGTAGTGTGTGAATGGGTGTGTGAGTGTGTGTATGTGTGTGCCCTGTGATGGATTGGCACCCTGTCCAGGGTGTACCCCGCCTCGTGCCCCAAGTCTCCAGGGGTAGGCTCCAGGTGCCTGAATACAGGATAAAGCGGTATAGATGATGAGTGAGTGAGTAAATGAGGGGTGGCTCAAGACTTGTACAGGACTGTGCTTTTGTCAAGTAGCCTTCAATGTAGCTAGCTACTGTAGTTTAATGTCTAGTCTAATGACCAGAAACTCCTTGTCTAATATTGTAACTTAAGTATTATTTACACATTGAGAATGTATTATTTCACAGACTGTCTTGCAGGATGGTTAACATTTTTATTATTAAATATGTTTTTTGACAGCTCCAACAATTTTATTTCCCATTCAAATAGAAATCAATAAATCTTAAATAGAGCTTTTGTTTTGACTTCCTGCTCCAAAATTGGCAAAATTGTCTTCCTCTCTTGGCATCGTTCTTGAAGTTACCCCAGGCTGTAAGGAACAACCTTCAGACAGCTAGAGAGTTTTTCCTCTTGCTACATTTAATATGGCTTTGCTTATTACAGCTCTTGGCTCTGTGGTGTGGAAACAGTTTGAACAAACTGCACTGAACCAAGACTGTGTGTTTATATAGAGCCAAGAGACTCACACATATCTGTGTACATTTAAGCTGACTTTTTTAGTATGTAGTTTATTAATTATTAATACAGTATCTAGGTTTAAGTTTTTTGATGTTTATGTTCTGTACATTTTCCACAATATAGTTTAAAACCCCTGATGGTGCTAGAGGTATTTAGCTGATGCAACACTTTTAATTCCTTTTTTCTCTCACTATATCTGTACATTCTGCTGCATTGGATTTTACATTTAAATTTTTTATACATCTGAGCAGTTGAGAGTAAAAGGCCTTGCTCAAGGGCCTAACCCATCCCTTACCTTCTGTTCTTGCTACCTTGTACCTCTTGCATTTTTTATTCCATTTATCTCACCACATCTCATCATCCTGCTGCATCAGATAGTGTCTCTCTAACTTAGTCCAAATGCATTGTACAGCAGTAATGCATTCTGGAGTTGGTTCAAATCTGCCTGTTATTCTTAATGTATGCTATTCCACTCCAGACTGAGAGCATCAGAGATTTTCGCTCATGACAACACCAATGCCATTTCTGTATTACTGAAATGTCAGAAGAAGAGAACTTTGCAGGAAGTCTGGGAATGAGATTCTGGGCAACCAGAAGGAAAATAACTCTTAATTATACTGGACCCATGCTGGCTCTGGGACTGTACCAACTCCATGGTGGATGAAGTTAAAACACAGCTCAGTGTAAATTGTCACAACTCAACTTATGGATGCCAGGGACCTTTTATTTAACAGTGATGATTTGTGTCCTTGAAGTCTCATGAATCTTTATCTGCTTCAGTCCCGATGTGCATGATTTTAACAACCTCCACTGTCATAGCATCAGTCCACCTCTAGTCTCCAATAGCTTCAACAAATTGTTTTTCAGTGCAGATGAACAGAATCAAAAAGATGTATTTTAAACAATACTGTTTGCCTGACACTCAATATATGCTGAAAGCTGTAACACTTAGAACATTGGAGTGGACTATGTCTCTCACTGACGAGAGCATTTTTAAGAACCATTGAGCCAGTGATTAAATCGGTTTTAACAGGGAAACCACGTCGTTGTATTGGAAGCCCCTTCTCTGGT
The DNA here is from genome assembly GCA_028570985.1 of Heterobranchus longifilis. Lineage (NCBI taxonomy): Eukaryota > Metazoa > Chordata > Actinopteri > Siluriformes > Clariidae > Heterobranchus > Heterobranchus longifilis. The sequence goes on from JAOVVB010000041.1 coordinate 9,257,560, forward strand.
TAGAATTAGGAATAAAAATCTAATGGCAACCGAATAAACTCTCATTTGTCTTTAACTGCAGCTCTGATCAAGAAGGCAGTGGTTTTACAACCTTACACTGATGTTGTTTAGCCCCCCACCACCACCACCAGGTTTTCTCTTCCTCTTGTTTTATTTATATCCCCTTAATCGTGTAAGATAAACACTCACATAGGAACTAGAACACAGTCTTGATTTTATTGCAAGAAGAGGTGAGAACGAGAAGCAGCATATCCAGATGTTGGCTTGTGTTGACAGAACCCTTGTCTCCAGGCCGTCTTGCTCTGTGCTCCTGTGTGTGCATGTGGCCTCCTTGATTCTCCCTGCAGGAGGAATTAGCTATGACATTCCCTAAAAAGCACCACAAGCAGAGTCTCTACACTTACTGTACATGCATATTACTATAGCTTTAGCTTTTTAGATTACTAGTAGCTGCTTACACACTCTTATCAACGTGGTAGAGTCCCTCATTCATATGTTTTTCACATTCACTCTTCCTACTCATAGGTAAAGTTACAGCCTCAGAGGAATGTTTTTTCAGGGTTTCTCTGGATAGTTAATAGATCCTAGCTTCTTAAAGATGTTCTACTTGTAACCCTTTCTGATATATGCCAACATTAAATGCAAACATTAAACCCAGTATTGTGTAGGTTCCCCCTGTGCCACCAGGGCATGAATCCACAAGACCTTCGGGTACATTAGCAGTAGATCCTTTGGGTGCCCTTTGTTATGGAGTGGGACCTCCATGGATCGTATTTGTTTGCTTGGAATTTTTTAAGAATGCTTGTTCAGATTAACATCTGGGGAATTTGAAGACCAGATCAACAACCTTGAACTTAAGCAGTTGCCAGAGTTCAGAGAAGAACTGCCAGACTTGGATTTGATAAATGTCAATAGTAACTTAAATAACATCTTGTTACAACAGAGGTATGCCAAAAACCATCTCTTAACACACAATGTGTCGAACCTTAAAGCAGATTTACTGCAGCTCCAGAAGACCACACCAGGTGCCACTCCTTTCAGCTAAGAACAGGAAAATGAGGCTAAAATTCACATGGGTCTACCAAAATTGGGCAATAGAAGATTGGAAAAACGTTTGGTCTGATGATTCTTGATTTGTGCTGCGACATTTAGATGGTAGGGTCAGAATTGTGTGTAAACAACATGACAGCATGGATCCAGCCTGCACTGATACAACCTGCTGCTGCTGGTGTGGAGTGGGCATACTTTGTGCACCATAGTACCAAGTGAGCATCGTTTACATGTCACAGTCTACCAGGGTATTGTGTTATCTTGTAGTCCCATTAGGACTACAAGATAACATGTCAAAAAGCTAAAATCATCTCAAGCTGGTTTCTAGAACAGATCCGAATCCAGTAAAGCACCTTAGAGATTTGATGGAATGAGGATTCGCATCATGGATAAGCAATTGACAAATCTGCAGCAACTGCATGATGCTATCATGTCAATGGACTAAAATGTTTCCAGCACTATGTTGAATCTAAGCCTTGATGAATTAAGACAGCAAAATGGGGTCCAACCCAGTACAAGCAAAGTGTAACTAAGAGAGTGGCCAGTGATTGTAAATACAGAACAAATAGTGAACAATAATTTCCTCTGACAGGCCTGATATCATCTAGCACCCCTTAAGGGCATGTACCTCTGGGAGAACTCTTTAAGGTTCTTTGTAGAACATTGCAACAGATGGTTTTCCTATCAGAGAGGCTCTGAATGGGAAAGCCTGGAATCCCTAGCTATCTAAAGAACCATTTAACTACCCTGTTTTCTAAGAGTGTATGATGAACCAGCTCACAGTCATATTTCTTGGCAGGACTGTCAGGCACATAGGGTAAAAATAGGGCTTAATTTGAAGATGGATGTGAGTGGATGCCACATATCACTTGTGGTTGCAGCCTGTCATCTGTTTTATGAATTAAGATTCTTATATATCATCCAATTTAGCAACATTTACATCTGAAAAACAAAACAAAAACAAGATAATGGATTCTTGATATGTACAGTATTTTGTTACAATACATTATTAAGTATACATATTTTATTTATTTATTTGTAAAAAAAAAAAAAGAAAAAAAAAGTGGTGGCTGAAATGTGCAGCATGGATGGTATCTGGTGTAAAGAGCCCTTTACTATGACTCAAGCTTGTGGCTGAAGCAACAGGTGGATACCAGAGTGCTGAGTGTTTATGAAGCTATAAAGCTGCAGAGCATTTGATAATGCCTTGAACTTTAATGACTGTAATTAAAGACCCCCGGCGTCCGGCACAACCACAAACCATAGACAGAGCACAGCCGAGCGAGCTTGGTATGTAAGCATGGAAGAGGAAAAGGGGAAGGGAGAGAGAGAGAGAGAGAGAGAGAAGGGGAATTAAAGAAGGGCTGGGAGTTAAGTGGTTAGGTGATAGCATGCTGAGTGAGCATGCAGGGGGCCTCTGTAGGCAGGGCACATTCAGGGTCACTCCAGATCAATACACACAGCTACCCAATACTCCTTGCTCTCTCTGGGCTTTTATTACTCAAACACAACCTCACTCTCTCTCTCTCTCTCTCTCTCTCTCCAGATGACTGTGTATCCTTAGTAGTGTTGTCCTGTGTTTCAGAAGCATCTCCCCATCAACATACCATTCATGACCCTCAGAGCGATATCATCTATTTTAGTCATTCCACAAAACCTACCCATGATGTGTTTCACATCATGCTAAGGGTCTCTATTCCTCCGAACTCCAGACACGGGCGCAGAGGCTAAATGCCTCAGAGGGAAATCATTGCTGACCCTGGATGGAGTTTAGGGCAAAGACCACAAAAGACATGCTGCAGTCTTCAGAAGAGTTTCACAGATGCTTCAAAAGGGTGTGTGTGTGTGTGTGTGTGTGTGTGTGTGTGTGTGTGTGTGTCCCTGCTTTAACAGACATGCAAAATTGATTATCCTTGATGCACACACTTTGTAATGTGTAATGCTTTTTAAACAGTTAACCTCCTGAGACTTAAAACCCAGCCAGTGTGTACATTGCAATTTCTCTTCACTGTTTCTGTTCATTAGCAGCTGATAACTCTGAACTTAATCAAAGGTCTTGTAATTCAGATAACATGGCTGGATACTACTTGTACAAAACACTCCATATAAAACACTGTGCTTATCCATGGCCATATAAAAACATAACAGTTTAACTAAAGATTTTGTACAGATTGCATTTGGAAACAATTTGAGAAACGTGTTGTTGTGAAACCAATTCTGAAAACACAATCACACAACGCTCTATGAATAACACTTATTTTGGTAATGATATAAGCTTCTTTAATATTAATGTATTGAACACTCACCCTATCATTTTTTTCTACCAATATCATCTGTTATATATTTTATCACAAACTAAATTTGGACATTTCTTGGAAATCATCCCGGATATAAGGCAGTTGCCAGAACCAAATTGCTATCATTATGGTAAAGATACAATGTCTCTTTGTTGGCCAAGCTCTCCACAAAACTCTTTTCCTTTCCAGAGTTCTTTTACAGCGGTCCACCTGGTGAACTGTCTGCAACATGGCCAGGATCTCACTCTCTTCCAAATGTGGAAACTATTTGTTAAATTGTGCCAATGAACTGTAGTTTAAACGGACGGCGATAGCTGCAACAAGAAATTTTGTTATTCCATTAGGAAGGATTAGGTGTAAACACTTCCTTTTGTATTATGTAGATAATAAATCATTACCTGCTGTTAAAGGGCTTCGGTTGCTGATGGCATTTGTTTACAGAATAGCTATATGATAGTAACAACAGAATTACAGACAGATACCTATATAGAAATAAATTATGATAAAGTTGTACACTCTACTACATTACCTTTTTTCATTTTGTATTTCTGATATATACTTATAAGTTTGTGGTGTCGTTGTGGTGAGTGTTTGCCTAGTGAGTCATCAGTGATAAGAGACCAACAATACTCTTAACAGTGCAAACAAGTGGGGTTTTTAGAGATGCCTTTCATACAAAGAAACATTTAGTGTAACTAACTGTAACTGCCAACAGCATATCAGTGTTTATCTCCATTTCAATTATGGAAACAGAAACATTCTTATCGTGTAATAGAGGAATATAGTTTAATTCGACTGTTTTTCAATTGACCTCAGAGCACATTGGCTGCGGATCCTTTAGGTGCTGTGGGGCACGGGATGGGGCCTCTGTGAATTGGAATTGTTTGTCTGATGCATCCCATGTTTGGTGCTCCAAACACTCCAGATCTCCAAACACCCCATTGAGATCTTGGTGTCCTTGGGCTCTTTGCCTGCCAAGTCCTGGGTTTAAGTGGTGAACTGTGGTGCTGTGAGTGTTCAGATGCCTTTCTATAGTGACCAGAATTGATTTTTTTCAATGGTTGTTGCTGCATTAACTTGTCTGTGTGATTGGACAACATGGTGAGGCTTGGATGCTCATGACCCTGTCATCAGTTTACTGGTATATAATTGATAAGCAGTGTTAATGTATGAATGTTATGGTTGATATGTTCTAATACATATGTTTTCTAATACAAAAGTTTTCTTTCTACATTGTAAAGCAATGCTAAAGGCGTTCAAAAATATGCATTAATCTCCTTTGAACAGTTAATCTTAAAATGTATCTGCTGCTTATGCTCTGTAAAGCTTTCATAACGGCCCTAATCTGAGGTGCTGCTTGTTAATTGGTGAATTTTGAGGCTGGTAACTCTAAATGAACTTCTCTGCAGCAGAGGTAAGTTTCGGTCTTGCTTTCCTGGGGAGGTCTTGATGATGCACTTGACAATACTGTTCTCGCAAGAACTATTCCAGAAAGGCTGACCTTCGTGTCTTAAAAAAACAACTGACTGTTGTTGTTGTTGCTTCATAATTACCCAAGTCCGTGTGTGTTATTTCATAGTTTTGAAATCCCCAGTATTGTTGTAGAATGTTGAAAATGAATCACTAAACAAAAACAAAGAAATTTGCAAGTGACCCCAAACTTTTGAGCGGTAGTGTATGCATATCATGTTAAGTTACATGTGGCTTACGTGGCAATAAATAAACAATTAATGTTACTTTAATTTTAAGCTGCTGTGATGTTACTCATTAATAACATACTACAAGCATTATAATGTTAATTATTAACTTTTTTATTGACATTATGCAAGTTTTCATGAATTACAGACTTACTCATTTTATGGAAGAATAAAAAGATCTTAACAGAGATATCAAAAAAGGAATTTTATGTAGCTGACAAAAATATTGGTATATTAACTGTAACACAAGTCTGAAGTGTGGTCTCACTAAAACATTTATCCTGCTTATAGTTCTGGACATAAGACAGTTGTCTACAATTCAAACTTCTCAAGAGTCTGTCTTCCAGATCCTGGACGTTCTAACTTTGTATCAGATCTTTAGATATAACAACTACAGAGTGTATGCAGTCACCGTCTGCACTTCTGGCGGTCCGTATTTTTTTTTCTTTCTTCATTTCATTCAGTCTTATCTTAAGCTTTGCATCTATAAAAACCATAAATGTTGGAAAAATGTTATATGTTCCGATGTTCCCAGAAGAGGGACAAAGAAAAAAACATTCATGTGTACAGAATGCCTGCTGAGTCTGAGTCTGACCCAGGCTGCAGATCCAGGTGGAAATTATTATATTGGTCTGTTTAATATATCTTTCTGCGGTTGACATTGCTCTATCTGCTATGTGCTTTTAATGGATTCCTCTCTCATATTGTAATAATCTGAACATTTGATGCAGTTGAAAGATGTCTGATCTGTCCTTACATTGTAAGTAAATGTAAATCTTAAAGTCGGGAATTTAAAATGTTCTCCCCTAATGTCTGGTATATGACATTAATCTGCTAGCCTGCTGTTTGTCTGTTCCACATCAACACACTTTTTGGTTTATTTGAAGTTAAATTCACTCTGAGTCACATTTATATATTTAGGTCAATATTAAAATTACAGCAAGGCTCGGGATCATAACTTCACTTCACTGCAGTACTTTCGACGCCATAGCTAGAAATGGCTGAACTGTCAGTTTGGCTGGAATGGCAACATCCTGTCACATGATCGCGAACACTCTATAAGTATGGAATATCTAAAAAGAACTTGCTGCAGGAAGAAAGCCAATTTTGGGCCAATTTTTTTCTCCCTTTTGTATTCTGAAGAGATCCATTATAAAGGAAAAGGAATAGGACCCATACCAAGAGTGCTATTTGTAGCCATGGCTTTTTTGTTTGGATTCTGCACGGCAGACCCTGAGCAGTTAAGGTGAGGTCGTGACAGTGACCTAAGGTTAAGAGATCAGAGGTTGTGAGACCTAGGCCCGGGAAGTAGTCTCCTGTGTTTATTCAAACTTGGCACTGCCATGGCAACAGACTTGCACTCTGATCCTTCTGAATGCTGTAGTTATAATAGCCAACATTTTTGATTGTGTTGTGTTATGTGTGCATAAGTGTGAGAGAATAAGAGAAAGACATAAAGAGAGACAGAGAGCATGTGAGTTTTGAAGCTTGATGAAATTAGAAGCAGAGACAGACAATGGGGAAAGTGACACACTTCCAGCACAGAGCGAGAGAAAACGTATCTTTGTTTCCATGGGCAGTAACAGGGCTCAATGTCATAAGGCACTTTATTGCTTTTTTCGTCAGCTTCCGTCGCTGGTGGAAAAAATTTAGTGGTCTCCCAATACACCTTTTAAGGATATACAAAACGGGGACTGATCTTCCTCTCTGCTTATATTGACAATTAAAAGCTAAAGAAGAAGAAGGAATAGAGCTCGGCCAAACTGATCACTTTTCGACTTGTGCAGTGGAAAATTATTTACATTGGACACTTTTCAGACAGAAAAAGTGCATCAGACACATTATTATACAGAACAAAATGTAGGCCTATGTATGTGCATGACAGATACAGTTATGGTTTGCTGTAGGAAATTTTAGCGACTCCCTGATTAACCACTTTCAATTAACTTTAAGATTTGCATCAGTTGTCGATGGCATCCGGTTATTTATGCTGAAAAATAAAATAAAAAAAATAGTCAAACATTATAAAAATGTACAAAAGATTGTCAAACACATCTTTAGTTTCATGTCTGGAAATAACTGTATGAGACAAATTGCCAACTGGGTATATTTTCCAGGGAAATCTCAGATCTACATACATCTTAAGATTGTATCTCAACCTCACTGGAATGTAGCATGGTTTTGTTTCTCCTTAGAGACCACCGTGAGAAATGAGGAGAGAAGGGAGATTGCAGTGAACCTTATGACCATCAGCAGAATCTTTAACAAACCAAAGAAGATTTTTATTTCCTGCTTTTTTTTTTAACCTATGTCTAATTTGCACGGTTGGTGTCTCAGCTTATAATGTGTAGCCAGTATGTACTGTAGAGTGTTAGGAAACTTGGTAATCTAATTATTTTTTAATAACAGAGGGATTTCTTACAGGAAAACACATCTTTAGATAGAGACAGATAGGAGAGTTTGCACGAATGAAGAGAGTCCAGTTACTTACCATATAAGTATGCAACGAGATTCAGGGCCCACTCCTTTGATGACTATCTCTTGCATGATTGAACATAAACACCATGGAGAATATTGAAGCATACAGGCAGTGGAGAATGTATGTGCTTAACTAAATGGAAACAAATGCATCAATGCACAAAAAAAAAGTTTTAGCATATTAAATCTTTGCATTAAACGAGTGTCTTAATCTTCAGTGATGTGTAAAGAAACATATGCAAACGCACACACTGTGACCGTAATGCAGGCAGGCATGAGTGATGCCACAATGTCTGGCATGGTGGCATGGCTCATCTGTGATCTGGCCATGAAAGCTTCATGGTTGGATGATTAACCTCATCTGGATCCAATAAAGGCCAAAGTGAATGTGAATGGCATGAATACAGACTATTAAGTCATAATGAAAGCCAGTTTTAGTCTTTGGTGCTCAGTGGTCATTTGATTTAGCGGCTGCTCAAATGGCACTATTCAAACATCCATTTTATTACAAACAGAGTGCTTAGGGCTAAGTGTTAAAAATGTGACGGTGACTATGCTGCAAAGATGTTTATCTGGGAGAAGTGCTCTTTGCCTATATGATAATTATGTCACTGCTGTAAGTTTGGGATGGAAAAAATGAATCAGGAACAAGGTGTAACACCTCTAATTAATGCAATCGCCAAGGTCATAATACATTATGTTGAGTTCAGTTACAGATAATAATTCATACAGTCATTAGCAGTTAGCTGATTCTTTTTAATTAGTAGGATCCTAGTTTATAAAATGCTTAAAATACACTACCGGTTTTTACCAAAAAAAAAACCCTGATTTTTTATTTCTGTCTACATTTAAAAACAATGCTGAAGGCATCCAAAATATACAATAATCTCTTTTGAACAGTTGATATTGAGATGTGTCTGCTGCTTACCCCCTATACCGCCTTCATAACAGCTCTAATCTGAGGTGCTGTTAATTAGTGATTTTTGAGGCTGGAACTTCTCCTCTACAGCAGAGGTACAGAGAAAGATGCTGGGATGGATGTCATGAGAGCCAGTTTCATTATGATGCTTGATGTGTTTTGCAAATGCACTTGACAATACTGTTCTTACAAGAACGATTCCAGGACAGCTGACCTTCCTGTCTTAAAATAATAACTCACTGTTGTTGTTCTTGTTGTTACTTAATTACCTAATGCCATATGTGTTATTTCATAGTTTTGAGTGTGTGTGTGTGTGTGTGTGTGTGTGTGTGCAGTACTGTCCGTAAGTCTTAGCCATATTATCTTTAGCACACATTTTATGTTTATAATGTCTCCATTATTTACCAAACCATTTAATATTTCCTATTTTCTCACATAGAATATTGACTGTGTTTATTTTATTCCTGTTTAGTGTTCTTTATAGAAATATTTTATTTTTTATAGAAATATATATATATTTTTTTTTATTTTCTTATGCCATTTTTGCATGTTTCCAAGACTTTTGCACCGTACTGTAAGTACCTGTTGTACTGATATGAATATACATATACAGTCATGTTCAAAGGTTAGTACCCCCTCATTTAATTCTATGTATTTTTGTGTAAAAACTTAATCAGATCATGTTGGGTTTTAGTGTTAGGCAAATACAACCTCTGTTGACAACATTTTTCACCATGCCTTTATCTATTAAGCAAAATGTAACCAAAATGAAAACAACATGTGGGCAATACTAAGTACCTCCTTACTGCTTCCACAGGATTTAAGAGGATAAAGTGCTGCTAATCATCAGCCCTTGATTAACTGATCATCAGCAGGTGTGCAGACCTCTATAAAAGCAGATGTTTTGGCAGTTTGTTGGTCTGGAGCATTCAGGTATGTGTTAACACAATGCAGAGAGGGAAATACATAAGCAAAGTTCTTAGAGAAGAAATTGTTGCTGAACATCATTTTGGAAAGGGTTATAAAACCATTGCCAAACATTTGGGAGAAAGATTATTCACAAGTGGAAAGCATTTAAGACAGTTGTCAATCTTCCCAGGAGTGGCCTCTCAGCACATTCACCCCAAGGTCAGACCATAAACTGCTCAGAGAAATGCAAAAAATGTAAGAGCTACATCTCAGACCCTACAGGCCTCACTGAGCGTGTTAAATGTTAAAGTCCCTAACAGCACAATTAGAAGAAGACTGAACAAGAAGAAACATCTTCTGTCTAAAAAGAACATGGAAGCACGACTGAGGTTCACAAAACTACATCTAAACAAAGCACAAGGCTTCAGAAACAATGTCCTATGGACAACAGCAACACCTCATACCCACTATCAAGCATGGTGGTAGAGAGATTTTGATTTAGGCTTTGATTTTGATCAAAATGGGCTCATTTGACAGGACAATGATCCTAATAACACAAAAACACAGTACAATTTCCCTTTTAATACAATGTCCCTTTGGGATTAATGAAGTACTAAAGTAAAGCCAAAATGTTGTTGTGTGTCTGAGGTTGTATTTGCCTAAGGTTTTTTTTATTACATTTTCCCACTAAAACACATAGAGTAAAAATGGGGATACTAACTTTTGAACATGAGTGTACTATATATACATATATACATATAATATTAAATCCATCAGAATACTGTGAAGTTTGAACTTGTTCCAGCATCAAAAAGCAGGCGAAAACAATTTCGCACCCATATACGTGTGAGCTTTTAAGTAGGAAAGGAGTGTAGGGGTCAACACGAGGATCAGGTTATCTTTTTACCGGATTATCCACACCAGGCCTCTGCACTGCAGGTATGAGTTTTCAGCTGCACACATACAACAACACTGTTACTGCTTTAGTCCTAGTGTTAAGACTAAAAGCTTTTGTATGTAGTTAGCCAAAACATAGATTACATAAAAAAGTTTTCCATTAATAAAAACCACCAGTACTAAATTCCGAATACATTAGTCATCTAAATCATTTCATGGTGGAAGCCTCTGTATGAAAACTAAAACAAGTGAAGGTGCCTTTTGGGGATGTTTTAGACATGGTTTAATAGAATTTATGCCCAAAATAAAACTGACTTGACGATGTTCTGAGATCGTTCTGTACAAAATGTACATGTGACATTATCCAGTACGGTATCATGAAGACTACATTTGATACAGGCAGGTTTGCTCTTATGGGTTGTGACTGCAACTACAAAAGAAAATTGAGACCATATAGCACACAGTCACAGAAGGGAATTATTTATAGTTGAATTATTTATGATTATTTATATATATATATATAGTACAGAGTTGGCTAAAAACATGCTTCAGGAAAAGAAAAATTATTTAAATAATAAATTGTTTGTTTTATGCTATATGAATTCATATATATGATATCACATCGTACATCAAACAAATTTTCTTCTTACTATTTTCAGACTCTGTACAGTGTATATATATATATAGACACAGAAATAGAAAAATTCTTTAAAAAAAAAAAATAATAATAATAATAATGAATTGAGTTGGTGCATATTGAGCTGAAAGTACATTTGCAGCTCATTTTATTTTAGTCAGACTTTAATGTTGAATTAATTACGCTTGACTCTTGTTGTCTCCAATCACCATTTCCCATGTAGCCACTGCTTAGTATTTTAGTAATGCTTCCTGTCACTAGGATGTTTATGTTCGACATCAGTGTGCTAAGAGATGGCAATCATAAAAGCAAACACATTATCACTAATAATCACATAACTAGTGTTCAGATCCAAACATACTGAAGACATTAAAATATTCACTGATAAATTATATTCCAGTGGTTTGTTTTGATGCTTTACCAAAAATGTTACTGTGCTTCATTACAATATATCTTGCTGGTACATTCATTTCTGTTCAAAAAAAGATTATGGGAAAGATTTTGAGCTTGGCTTTTCAGGGCACAAATATTTTATAAGAGGGGTAATCTTTTCATAGACAAGTAGAATATATTATATTGTTCAAATGCACATATAAACATTTGAAATGATAAATTATCTTCACTCATTTACCCTTACTTTAATTCAAATCATTTTATAAAAATATATATTGAAGCAAATGATAATGTCTAAAAATAAAATTATATATGGTCTCCTTGTGCTTAAATATTGTGTAGTGCATGCAATGGCAAATATTTATTATTCATATGGTTTCATGAAGTTGACTATAAATCACCGCAACACTGACAAGGATAGAGTGGGTACTGAAAGTGAGTTAGAGTGACTGTAAGTTTAATTGCTGTAATTGAAGCCACGGTGTTGGGAGTTAGGTATGTTGGCTATCTTTCTGTGCAGAATGTTTGTGTGTGTGTGTAGTTTATGGAAGGGATGAAGAGTTCAGTTGCCATTGTTGATTTCATATTTATAGCAAACCGTTTAGCAGGCCGGCCAGTGTCAGGGTTCGCTCTGATAGTTTTAGCAGAAGCCTCTGAGCCTTCAGGCAGCCAGTAAAAGCCCCCCGTGAGACCCTCACATTACAGAGCATTTTGTGTAGCGACTACAACTCTACAAGCGACTTTCCTCCTACCAGAACTTGAAAAACATTCAGGCCAATGTTTCAGCTCTCACTGTGTTCAAGATCAGAACTTTGTTAAGTGGGTCAGAGGTATTACCACCCTTTGCCATCTGTGAATTTAGAGACTCATAACAAACAAGTCTGTCAAGAAAACCTGATACCGATGTCAGGCTAACAAGACGAGAAGGTAAATGCAATAACAGCGGTCACCAAAACACAAGTAGTTCATGTTCCACCGAGAAATGGAAACGTATGTAAGAACCAAGCGCTTGAGCTGACCCTATAAACGCTGACTCTGTGCATCTACATCATACATTTGAGCAGCATAAGGCATGTATTGGAACAGAGTGGGGATACTACACGTGAACTAACAAGGGACTTGAACTAAACAAAAAGTGCATATATGGTACTGTACATGTCATTCATTCATTCATTCACTCATTCAGCGATCTTCCTTTGTGTTTGGCCATCAGGCATCCCACCGGGCCTCACCGCACCCTGCATCCTGGATCTGCACTGACCCTCTCTCGACCCTCCCTGACAGCAACCTGGCAGAGAAAATTCCCCTTAGAATGTGTGCAATCACTGAGATCAAATCACCTCTGCAATCATGCTTTGGTTACTTTGTGCTAAAGCTATTGACATGCACTCTAATAACTCGCCTCTAATTAACACAGAAATGTTGAGCACATGGTCTAAAAGCACCATTACGGCATGCTTTAGATGATCTGCCATCTCCATAGCAGGACATCAAATACTGTAAATGCTTCCTAATAAGCATCTCTCTTTGTTTTGGCGTGGCGTTTCGAGCTGGAATCTAAACGGTCACAGTCATTTTTAGGAATTCTGCTGATCACAGTTACACACAAACTCAGTCTCACCCACAGACCGGTGTATACTCAGATCTTCTTCCAGGCCCTTGTCAAACTCTTTGGTCATGGAGTCTTTATTACACTTAGGAGATGTGAGTGTGACGGCTAAAGAATCGGGTCAGCTCTGAGTGTGTGAATCTGTCTTCTGGATCTCATTCCACCATTCAGTCACGTGATTGTGTGTATATGCCTGTGTGTGTCAGTGAGACTGATATTATAAGCCCTATCCAACTTGGGTTTCGTCTCAGTGTCTAGTCGGTCTAGTCAGATCTCATCATCGCCTCCTCATCAGTGCTAAAGCTTCCCACAGCATGGAAGAGGAACATAGTAAAGATTGATATGGTAGGAGTCCAAGATCTGCTATTCATACTACAGCAAGTCTGTGTACAGAAGCCGTATGGGGCTATCATCGACATGTTTTTAGAAATGAAGAAGGAGGTCTGTGTGTCGGCCTCTGGATTAATGACTGTTTACATTGCTCTGTTCTGTCTGTTTGTGTGTTACTACTCAAGCCCTTCTCCAGCAGTTAAAAAGACCGACAAGGCAAATGCACCCAGGAACTGCAGGCTTAGCTGTTAGGGTTGTTACAAGGAAATTTAGGTCGTTACAAGGCCTCTACTATAGGCGTTATTATTTAATTGTAGCTCAATAATAATTCTAATTG
>JAOVVB010000041.1:9279378-9311058 GCA_028570985.1 Heterobranchus longifilis
GGAGTACCCGGAGGAAACCCACCAAGCACGGGGAGAACATGCAAACTCCATGCACACAGAGACGGGAATTGAGCCTGACCGGGAATCGAACCCGGACCCTGGAGGTGCAAGGTGACAATGCTAACCACTACACCACTGGCCCTAGGTACTATTGTAATACGTAAAATTTTTATATTAATATAAAAACAGTAACAAGGCACTAATATAAACACATCAGAAGCGGGAATTGCATAAATGGCGTTCATTTAAAGAAGCTTAGATCACTTGTTTCCAGGTACTTCATAAATAAATAGAAACAGTCTCATAAGCCCACACCTGGGTTCTAAAACAGCTTTCAGGCTAGGTGAAAAGTACCAAGCTTTTGAGCAAACCTAAATTTCTGAAATCTGAAATAAATAAGAAGGTGCTCCAAACTTTTGGTGAGCTTTTAATAAATTATGCCGTTTTACCTCGTATAACTAGTGGAGATTAATCAGGCAGACGTTTTAAGGAAATCTGATGTAAATGAAAGGTCCTTAACACCCCTGAAAAGCATAAGCCGGAAAAGTGGAGGACAAAGATTCTATTTTTTTTATTTTAAAAAATCTTTTCTTCCTATGATGAACTTTTAGCGTTCGTACCTCTTACATCAGAATCAAACAGGAGATAAACACTTCACATCGGCATTTTCAGAACAATAGAGACATCAGGGGCCATTTGCCTCGACAGCAGCGATAGTGATCAAACCGAGCTGCGGAGAAATGCAGGCAGGCTTTTTACTGGAGAGCGGAGAACAGGTGACAGTTTATAGACTCGTAATCTGCATTTCAAAGGCCTTTCAGAAACGCAGCTCTTCACGAGAGCTCTTTAGCTTCTGCGCTCTTTCATACAGCCGACTGCTGATGATATACCTCTCGCGCTCCCTCTTTCTCTGTTATGTAATCATTTACAAGGTGTCTGCGGGTGTATAGGTGGAGAAGAAGAGCTTCTTCCCTTTCATCTCATCTTTCTCACTCACACTTAAACACGCTTTTCCTGCCCGGCTGTCATGTTCCGGTCCTCCTCCCCTTTCCACGGTGCAGGATTCTGGCTGTCATGTCGGCTCCCATGCCATTTTGTTCTCGCTGACACATAACTGTGCCTGCAGGGGAATCTTATTGCGTTCAGTTTAGTCAGGAGCACCTACCTGAAAATGAAGAGAAAATCATTTGGTAGATTTTGGGAAATACGTTTAGATTCTCTGTTCTGCTTTTTGCCCTTAATTAATTTACATTATGGACAGAAAGTTAGAAGAGCCCCAATTTTAGGACTCATGCAATGGCTAAAACAGGGGTTCCTAACACTCGTCCTGGAGTACCCTTTGCTCTGCACATTTCAGTGTGTCTCTATGCTAACACACCCATTTTAACTAGGTGTAAGATTAGGGTAGGGAACATGTGGTCTAAATATTTTTAGATGGTGCTTAGCTTTAACACTGAGAGATCATTGGGAATTTTTGGGAAACTTGGGAAAGTTTTGATCGTGCTACAGGAATTCCTAGCCAGGATTCCAAAAGCAGATTTGTCTTTGCCAATACCGCTAATATGAAAGCCCTGGTGGCAAAAGGAAGAAAAAAAAATAAAATTCTACAAAATCCTAGCGTATGCTGCAGATTCCACGCGAACCATCAATACGGTGAACAGCACATTCTACCCAGTGCTTTTACTAACCAGAGCTCATTGCCCCATTCTCTTGTTTTCTATTCACCCACAAAGCCAAATTGATGATAAGCAGGAGCAAATGTGTATCATTCACCACTGGCAAACTCTCTCATTCAATAAGTTCATTTTACCACCAGGGGAATTTTCTTTGTATTTGGATACCCCAGCCAACCTCCTGTGTCAGGCTGTTCAACCTCATTAGTTAACCCAGCATGCTGTATTAGTGGCAGTTTGAACGGATTCAGTGACTGCCACTACATGTCATGAAGGACCCTTTCCTAAAAGAATAACCCTAGAATAATCCTTGTAAGTTTATGCATGAAATATTTACAGGGAAGAAGGGTTCTTTTGATGGTTGAGGTTCGTAACTTTCTTGAAGAGGCTTTTCCAGAATGGGTAACCCTCTGTTGTAGGGTTTACATGAAATATTTAAGGGCCAAAAGGATTCCTTGGGGTCCTTCTTTGGATGGTTGAGAACTTTTAGCTTCTTTAGGATAGTTTTCCTGTAATGGTCAAGCCCTGTTGTAGGCTTCTACATAAAAAATTAAGCATGCATATGGGCTTCCTCAAGGGTTGTGCCCTGCAGTGGGTTGGCACACCATCCAGGGTGTCCCCAGAGTTCCATGGGATAGGGTCCAAACCCCTCAGTGACCATACATAGGATAGGCAGATAAGTGAATGGATAGGTTCAAGTATTTCTTAGATGGTTAAAAAATTATCTTATTAAAAGAACAGATTTCTTTTGTGGAGTGCTAAACAGAATGATAACTTCATCCAGACAAATTGATGACCATATCTAGTGGTCCCTCACTCACTCGCTCACCATTTATACTGCTTTAGCCTGTATGCTGGGTGGTGAGTGCCTGGAGCTTATCCAAGTAGACTTAGGGCATGAGGCAGGGTGCCAATCCATTGCAGGGTCAAGCATATCTTTATTATGCAGATTGTGTACTAGACATGGTCACTTGTCTGATGTGGTTACATGGAACATCTGCACAAAGATGGATATTTTCCATTTGTTTTACTATGTTTTAACCTTTTTTCCCCAACCACCACAAATCAAACCTGAGTACTCCTCCCACCTAATTAAGCTATGCCTTCACTTTAAACAGTGTCCCACCATGTCAACAGCCAGGAGTATATATACATATATAATGTGCAAGTATGTGTGTGTGGGTGGGTGTGTGTGTTGAGCCATAGCCGTCAGCTTCCTGGCCTGGGCTACCTCTGTGGAGCTTAATTCTGTCCAAGGGAAACAGATTTAGTCAGGGCTTTTGCAACCATGCGGTACAGCAGTTTTATGCATTGGGAACATATGTAAACATTATCTATTACTGCGCTAAGGGAGGAAGGGTGGACTTTGATGCATTTTATAGCAGTGGCTGTTTTCTCTAGGGAGGGGAATGGTGAGAGCACACGAAGACATGATTATGGGGGAATGCCAGTATACCTGTATATACTCGACTTTTGTTTTAGAATATTAGTCTTAATATTAACACACAGTATGTTTCTTTTCCACAGCATACTTTTTAAATCTTGATGGACCTTTTCCTGCTTTAAAAGGAATCAAAATACCTATTAGCATCTTTTCCCAGACAAACTCGTAGCCTACCTTTTTTAACCGTAACTAAAGAACAGTCTGAGGTTTATGTTGGACTCTGAACCTAATTTGAATTTTAGCCACCTGAGCTTTGTAATGTAAACCTTC
The DNA here is from genome assembly GCA_028570985.1 of Heterobranchus longifilis. Lineage (NCBI taxonomy): Eukaryota > Metazoa > Chordata > Actinopteri > Siluriformes > Clariidae > Heterobranchus > Heterobranchus longifilis. The sequence goes on from JAOVVB010000041.1 coordinate 9,282,766, forward strand.
CCACCTGTTACAAGCAGCAGTGAAAGTATAGTGTAGCTAAGGCAGTAGCTCGCTTGGTGATATGGCTTAGCCGATGGTTAAACATTTACTGGAGACTGTGGAATTGTATGAATTTGGATTCAACAGGTTATGGCAGGTTAGCTAACATTTCTTATGGCCTAGTTTTGAGAGTCAATTGAAAGGATCTTCCTGAGATAAACATTAAATTGAGTACACATGACTCAGATTTACACCTAAATGCCAAACTAACTAGAAAAGTAAAGTATATTGCTACATATTCACTGCCTTCTTTCCCATATTCCCCCCTTTTTTTAGTATTAGGTATGCTCTAGAGTGACAGCAATAACATGGCACATGGGAATACTCTTTACGGCACACATCTAAAATGTTGCAAACTGATGTTTTCAATTAGGACTGGGGCCTCCCATCCTCAGCAGTCTAAAACAAGCATGAGGCCCTTCTAAAGTACGGCAAAAGAAACCCTAATGAGTTGTCAGCAGGCCGTTACTCAGGTGTTATATGAGGGAGGACAGTTTACAAGGCCAAGCATGTGGAATATGAAGAGGTGGGATTCAAGAAACCAAAGCAGTTCTTAAACCAACACCCAGGAATGTAGGGCAGTCACAGAAACTGGTGGGGAAAGGACAAGTTGGACTATACTATGGCATGCTATGCCAAGTTGTCAAGTTGGTGTTTAATTGCAAGGCTTGAATTTGCGCTACACTTTTAGAAAAGGTTCCACCACCAAGCACATCAAATGGTTCTTTGATTTGTCTTAGAGAAGGAATGCATAAAGGTGTTGGATCCTTTTCTTTCAGAAAATCAGGGTCATAAAATTTTCAAGTTGTAATAACTCATACTAGTTGAAAAATGTGGTATAGGCTTAATTTTCACCTTTATAGTCTTAATTTTCACCTTTATGTTTATAAAGGGGATGCACAAAAAAATAAAAGCACTTTCTGGAGGAGCCTTTCTATACCAAAATACCTTTTGTATAACCAGTGCATCTATAGATATGTTTGGTGGAGACCATAAAGGAAACCCTCAGAGACACAGGTGGAACATGCAAAACTATGCTCAAACAGTAAACTATGCTCAGGATCAAGCCTGGGACCATGAAAGGTAAAGGTGGTATTGCTGGCCACCATGCTACTATATCATTTCAACATTGTTACCTGGTTGGCGAAAAATCATCTAGAATTTCAGTTATCCTTTTAGCCATTACATTTCAATGTTCAATTCTATATGCATTGTTATATGAATATTTGGATAGGTTGCGAAACTGTAAGTTATGTTAAAAAGTGAAACTATAGTAGGAAACGGTGACCCCAATCAGACTTAAATACCACCAACAGAGAGATGGAAAAAAATAAAGTCAGGAAGCTCCAAAAAATTAAACTCATCCGACATTGATGGGATACCTCCCATCATGCTTTCTTAGATTTTTCATCCCTTCTCCTCCCTTTTCAGTCTTATCACTCCGTGTGTGCATGTGTCTGACAGGTCTGCTCAGGTGTTGTTAATCCCAGGGTTTAATTCTGTTGTGCGCCTGGCAGGAGGTCCCCTCCTTCTGCTGTAGGATCAGCCCTGATCCTGTCGCTTTCTTTCTAACTGTGATCCCCTCCCTTTCTCCCTCCCTCCCTGCAACCCCTCTCTGCTAACTGTTAACAAAGCCCAAATCCACCATTTTGATTCTCTTTCATAAGACGATCAGTTAGAAATAAATGTGTCTATATCATCTCCTGCAAAAAATATTTTTTTAAATGAGTTGTGAGTAATACCGGGAGTAGAATGCTATCAGAAGATTACTTTTTAATGGCAAGCCAGTGCTTTTGTGTTGGTTAAACTGGGCAAAAGTTGAGCACAGATAAAGGTCCTTTGCTTAAACAGCAACTGCAAAGATGCTCAGTATAAGCTTCTCTTGCTTCTTGCTTAAAGAGAGTATAGCTTGCTTGGATGGGAGTGCCTGTGAGAGCATCGCCTCACAGGCACTCCTATTATATGCATTTTATACTTAAAGTATAAAATGCATATAATTTTTGCTTTTGTTTTTATTAGGCACTAGGTGTGAGCACAGATCCTAAGAAATTTATCGTTCATAAATACTTAAAATACCTTATTTATACCAATGTATATATACATGTTTTTTTTGTGCCAGCAGGCATTTCACTTGTACCATAGCTCTCTCAGAGACCTCTCTGACTTTTACCCTTACCAGCCTTAGACAAACTAAAATCAATCAACTTTTACAGCAGTTTAGTTTCAGTAGAGCTTTGGGGCTACAATACATTATTCCCCTGATTTGCCCCTTTCCAGCCAATTGAAATTGGATGTTCAAATCTGGGGCTCCCCGGGAGCAGAGGTTTGCAGATCTGTTGGTATGAGCAGAGGAAATGACATGACCTTAAGGGTTCTGATCTTGATCCAGAATTATGCTGATATTTCAGAGCATATGGTAATGGCAGCTTAGCACTGTTGGCTTGCACCTTCAGGGTTGCGGGGTCGAATCTCCCCTCTGATCTGTGTGCATGGAGTTTCCAAAGACATGTGGTGTATGCTGATTGGCATTTCCATTTGCCATAGTGTACTATTGGGTGTGTAAGTGGTTAGGGCTTGTTTCCCAGTGATGGGTTTAGTCCCCTGCCTTGTGCAATGAGTTCCCTGGGATACGCTCCAGGCCCTTACGATGAATAATATTTTTAAAAAAAAGGACAAGTTGATGAAATGCAAAAAAAGCCTCAAAGACCAAATGCTAATGTCCATCAACTACCTTAACTACCTCTTTTTCCCCTCCCTCCACAATCCATCCTCACTATTGCCATCTGAGCTAGTGACATTGTGTATCCATATGGACAGCATTTGGGAATAAAGACAAAACTCAGCAAGCCTGTACTCAGCTTCTCTCAGGTTTATGGTGCATGCTTGCAAATGAGCTCATCAAGATCGTATGCAGCAGTGTGACCAAACACCAGGATCAGCCCAACACTGAAACCCAAATCACAACCAAGAACTTTCTTACTTGTATAGCTCAACTTCATACTTTGTGAAATTGGTACTTTTCCCTTTTTCCAGATTGACTTAATTTCATCAGATCATTTAAGTTGTTAGGTGGATTTTTTCATAAACAAAAGATGAACAAAAAGTCTAAACAAGAACAATCAACACTGCAAAACAAAGTGCTAGCACAACATGGCATAAACTACACAGCCATAGAAACAAATCCATGAAATGGGCAAAATGATGAATTTATATAGTGGTGCTAATCAGAGGAAATGCAACACAGGTGTGAGTGATCATGTGAATGCTGAGGCTGATGGGAAATCGAGTTCACCATGGTTACCGGCGCTGACTTAAACATTTTCATGGTCAAATTTAGCAAGACCAGACAAAAAAAATGTGATGTGTGGGGGCGAGAAACATAAAATGAATCATAAAAAAAAGGACAGAAAATGTGAACTAACAAGAAGGAAGTGGAAATCATTTGAGCATGTACAACATTGTCAAAGGGACAAAATTAATGAATTCTTTTTTAAGTCTTCCAGATCTGTTTAGGCAGCCTATCAAATCAAATCCAATGGTCAGAGACCATCTCTCTTTCTCTGCCCTAGAGTATGACTGCTATGTTCAGACTTTTCCAAGTGAGCAGCTGACGATGCATGAGGGTTCAATTCAAACATTCTAAATACTGAATAAATGGGAAAACCTTAGGGTAAGGCTCACCTTAAGAACACTGAAGAAGAAGATGGTGATGAGCGGAGTTGTTTCTTGGCGAGACGAGCATTATCATACATCTTGTACACTTCCAGAACATCGACATCAGAAAGAATTAGGCAAAGGACAACCCAGTGGCCATGTATTAAGTCAGCTATCATGCCACTGACTTCCATAAAGAAGCGACATCGCTCCCCTGGGTGCTCAAGGCCATCTCTGTGCAAACAAATTCCCAAGTCAGGGCTCAGTCAAGGGAATTGGTCAAAATAAGGGCCATGGAAATGGACATGAAGCGTGACATCGCAGAAGCAGAGACGACAGACATTTCTACCTATCCCGTCCTCTACATCACTTTGTTCCAAAGCACTGCTTCGGTAAATGAATGCTGTGCCCTTGTGTGACACGTTCGGATACCTCTGACGCGACCTTAATGCGATGAGCTTCTGTGCAGTGGTGCGGCCCTTGCGCTTTGCACCTCCACACTCAAAGAACCGTAACACGCATTACTTAAGGTGCTCTTACACTCTCGCAGCTGACTTAATGACTTCGGGTAGGCCGGAGAAGCCACAAAGGTTCTTGCTTAGAGTTCTGCTTTGATTTTAGACGGAAGAATGGTTCACTTTGTATTTCAGTTATCTGTTAGGTAAAGTGTGTAAACATTTGGGGAGGATGCTTTTCCAGGAAAATAACCAATGGCAGGATGCATGACACATGATGCATTAAAGGTGACCTATTATGCAAAATTTATTTTATAGTAATTTTTTTGTTTACAAGCAAAAAATGTGAAAAGATCTCCCTGTGCTTTTTTCTATTTGAATTGGCCAGGTTTTAAACAAGTCAATTACGAGGGTGAGTCGAAAATTATCCACACTCTTATACTAAACACTTTTATATTAAAACGTCTCTTGGCCGATCCTGTCTTATATCAGTGCTTTCTGTTCAAGGTTACTGTCTCCCCAGTCACTACTGTGCAGGTGTGAACGATAATTGTGCGGCGTGAGCAAGAATGGATGCACCACTTATGTTTTGCATGGAAGAAGAGCAGTGTGCAGTGATTTGTTTTGGGTACTCCTGGTTCCGTTATTTATCGAAGACTATGCACAAAAAATTGGACTGATACTCTAAGGAAGGTAAAAGTAAAGTTACTTAAAGGGAATCATTACTGGTGATGAGGCATGGGCTCATTATTTCGAGCCTGAGCATAAATGCTAGAGTATAAAAAGAAAAAGTTGATGCTTACAGATTTCTGAGATCTCAAGGCCCAGTATTGGAACATTATCAGGAAACATGTTCAACAATCAATAGTGCTTGTTTCATTAAGACGCTTATTGAAGAGATGAAGCCTATATTTTGGATTTGGACTGCTATACAAGGACGTTGTGATCTTAAACGATGCTTATCTGCACACTTCTGCCCACACTGTGGACATTCTGCTGAAACTTTGTTTTGAGGTGTTAAAGCATCTTCACTATAGTCCTGATCTTTCTTGTATGGTTCCCTGAAAGCAGCCCTTCTTCTGATGAAGAAGTGAAGACAGTGCTGGTGTATTCGTTGATCGCAGCTCAGCCTTAAACATTTTTTTATAAGAGAATATGTAAGTTTGTGGACAGATGGACTAAGTGTATTAAGTGCAAAGAGATTATGTCAAAAATGACATATTACATAAAATTACCCTCCCCCTGGCTTGTTAGGAGGCATGGCTCAGCAGTAACTCATTTACATAGACACTGAAATGGTGTGTTTAAAAGAGGAGTGAATTAAACAACTTTTTGTTTCAGCAACTACTGGTCTATTAGCAATAAATGAAATTTATGGTAATAAAGCTTCAAGGTATTTCCATGATTGGCATCAAGGGGGCTGTAAATAAGAAGCAGATGGACTTCCTATCATTTAAAAACACCTTTATTCCATCTCATAGTCATTCATCTACTTCAGTAAATCCCTCTATACTGGTCAGGGTTGCACCGAATCTGGAGTCTACCCCAGGAGCACTGGGTATGAATCTGTACATCACACACGCACACAAACACACATACACATTCCCACACTTGTTCATACTAGACACAACCTGGTCATACACTGGAATGTATTTGCGAAGTGGAAGAAAACTGAAATCTCCTTTCTGGAGGGTTTTTCTTAGCATTGTTCGACTTGATTAAAAAATATTACAGCATATAAATGATTCCTCAAGTGTTTGCATAATATGTGTGTGTGTTTGTGTGCATGTGTGTGTGAGAAAGAGAGATAATGGCACTGTGGGAGAAAAGCCAAGGGTGAGTTGGGGGAGAAAGTGGGGTGAGTGACAGGGACAGGCGCTCAAAACACACACACACACACACACACACACACACCGGGCCCAGACAGAAACTACGAAGAAAGAAAGAGAAAAAGAGGGCAGACTGCCGGCCGGCAGTCTGCCATCAGATGACATCACACACACCACAACTCTGGGTCCCCCGATTCTGGCTCGGTATATAAACACTCTCATTGGCTCAAATCTGATTCCCACCCTCCTGAACGGCTTCTGCCCCTCCTGCATGCCACGCCCCTTTCTTAGTCAGTGCACATGGTGTGATTGTGTGTGACTGTGTTCATTCAGAAATAAGAAAATAATTCTTATAATTTATTCACTAAATTTATAGTCTATCTATCTATCTATCTATCTATCTATCTATCTATCTATCTATCTATCGCTGAGTGCAAAAGAGTTTGCACCCCATCCCATGGTTGTAGCTGTTTGAGAAAAGAAACCATGTCTATTTTTACAGTATATTTTTTTTAAAAATTGGAACAGTTTGGAGGGTATACAAACTTTTGCAAGCTGTCTTTCTCTTACAAAATGCAACGTTTCTGAGCAGCGTCTCTCATACTGAGGTCATGTTCACACTGAAGAGAAGAAAAAAAAATGAGAAAGGAAATTCTGAAACTTGAACTTCTGCACCTGTCAGGCTTACTGTATGTGTGTGTGTGTGTGTGTGTGTGTGTGTGTGTGTGTGTGTGTGTGTGTGTGAGTTGGGTGATGAGTACAGTATCTGTACCTGTGCACCTGTTCCTTTCCATCAGGTTACAGAGCTCTGCCAAGAGAACCAGGTGTGTTAATGCCATAACATCCTGTCTGGATGGACACACACACACATACACACAATCCTTTCTTGGGCACTTGTTTACCACCAGAGGAGAAAGCATTGAGAAATAAACCTAAGAGGAAAACATCTTTACTCATGACAAAGGTGGCCTTTGTTGTCTTAAATCAGAAAGAATGAAAGGGGGCATAATATAGGATATAAAGGATCTGGGCATAATCCTTCATCAACCATCACCTGACCACGAATCTACACACACACACACACACACACACACACACACACAAGTGAGGCTGTGAATTAATACCATCTCTCTCTCACACACACATGCACACTCACACAAATCCAGACAAAAACAGACAGACAGCATACATACTCTCACATGGACACACATGTACTGTATATACAGACACACACACATGTATATACAGACACACACACACATGTATATACACACAGACACACATACTGTATATAGATGTGTGGAAGAGGTGGAAGTAGTTCACAGGTTCAGTTTAGTGTGTGTGTGTGTGTGTGTGTGTGTGTTCACGTGTGTATATGCTTGTGTGTGTGTGCATTTGTTTGTTTGTGTGTATCCATGTGTGTATACAGTATGTGTGTATCTGTTTGTCTGTGTGTGTGTCTGTGTGTCTATGCGTGTGTGTTTGTGTGTATGGGAGAGGTGGTGGTAGTAGTCCACGGATTCAGTCTTGTGTGTGTGTGTGTGCATGTGCGCGTGTATGCGTGTGTGTGTGTGTGTGTGAGAGAGAGAGTGAGAGAGAGAGCATCCACATGCATGGCCTGTCCCTCTTTTCAGCCTTCAGGTTTGCACTGATTTTGGTGAAGCGAGCTAAACTGTAAATCGGCGTGATTACGCGTCTCTCTCTCTCTCTCTCTCTCTCTCGCCTGACTGGCGACTCCCAATCAGACGGGCCGCTGACAATATGGCCTGATGAATCAAACATCTCCAGCATTAGTTCCACCTACAGCCCTTTTTTCCCATAAGGCCGGGGGCGCACCGAGCTGGCCTTTTTGTCAGACCTGGGGTGATGTGCAAACACCTGCTGATGCAGCTGTGTGTAACGAGGGTTTGATTTAGAGATTTTCAAAAGAAGTATATCAGAAACAGAGAAACAGGAAAGTGCTGTCGGACGTTCGATTCCGACTGGTCATCTTCATCTTCTTCATAAGATGAGATGTTTATTTTATGTTTCATGGAAGGAGACGCCAGTGTCAACACTTTGATCCTTGAAAAGCGATGGAGAATTTTTTCGCCAACAACAAGAGACGCATCAGTCTGTGGGAACTGTACACTCTTATACACACTTACATATTCATCTCATTCATATAAATACTGTATTCTCATATATACAGTGCCATGAAAAAGTATTTGCTCCTCCCTGATTTTTTTTTCTGCATATTCGTGACACTTTAATTGTTCTCAGATAGTCGAACTAATTTAAATATTGCACAAGGTCAATCCAAGTAAATACCAAGTGAAATAACTCAGTTTTCCAAAAAAATCACGGGTTATTCATGATTTCGCGAGGGGGCCATTACTTTTGTACATAAGGTAAAACAGGTTTGGACAGCTTTTTTTCTGTAATAAATTAAACTGTAATTTAAAAACTGCATTTTGTATTTACTTGGTTTATCTTCGTGTAACATTAACTTACTTATGTTGCATGGGTCATTTCCCACATGTGTACTATTTCTTCTCACCAGTATACACTGCAAGATTAGATAATTGCAATTGCAACTGCATGCCTATTAAATTACTATGCTTACTACTGGATGCTAAAAATTATGTATCCATCTGAATGTTGACCGGAGGTCGTACCACGGCCATAAAAATGGAAATAAATACAACGGCTCACATTGGCCTCCATAGTTCCTAAATGGATGGATGGATGAAGAGATCTATCTATCTATCTATCTATCTATCTATCTATCTATCTATCTATCTATGATACAGTTATAAAGTTATTTGTGCTCCAGCAAAAAAATAAATAAAAATCGGAAGCATACAAATGCTATTATTCCATTATTTCTCTCTCTCTCTCTCTCTCTCTCTCTCTCTCTGCCTCGTGTCTGTTTTTAATTTAGACTTTCACTTCTCCGACCCCAGAGACATAATTATACACATTTTTCCCTTTTCTTTCCAAACGGCAAAAAAAGCCTCACAAAACTTCTGTCCAAAACGGAATGAACTATTAATTTAGACTAGTAGGCCTGGCCCTAATGCAGTCCAAGGATCAGTCGGGGAAAAATGACTTTGGGGAGCTGGGTATATCACAGGTCAATCACAGTCATTGTTTTAATAGAGCAATTCAAATATGCTATTAAAATACTATCAGATATCACTATAGTGAGCTTGAGGTATACATGTAAAACGTGAAATCATCTCTCAGTCTAAAAGTGTGGATCAGTCAAAGACTTATCACCTTCATTGACTGATAGTGTGTGTGTGTGTGTGTGTGTGTGTGTGTTTAAGCCACTTCTTAAACCAAGTACCAGGGCTCGTTTTAGAAATCTGGGGATCCGCCCCCTCGCTCTGTCGTTGCTTGGCTGGGAGGCAGAAATGCACACTGGGAAGCGTAGTTCGGCGGGGTTACTATCTATAAATGGTCTTATTGGCGTGCAAACAGCGGGCAAAACTACAGCGTTCGGCGCGAGCCGGAGTCAGCTGTCAGTCACGCTGACGTCATGTGTGTTTGGGTCGCACCTCGGCGCGCGGGCTTGCCGTTAGCTGGATGGACGCGTGAGGGGAGACCCTCGATGCCGCGGGGTCTCGAGCGCGCGCCGACGAGCCAAGTGTCACAGCGATCAGTCCTAAAATGGGGTGGATCTTAAATCATAACTGCGAGATGGAGACGTGAGAGCGTATATAGCCTGTGCACGGTATCACCCGCGAATGCAGAGAGCCGCGTCTTAGTGTTTCTGTTCCCTTTTCATATCTACACAATTGAGCACCGAGCGGCGAGGCTGCCTCGAGCTGCGAGGCTGCTAGGCGGAGGCAAGCCGAGCTATTTTCTGCTCGTCATAATAATCACGAACAAGATGAAGCGGCGGAAAACGGTGCTGGCGGCGGCGTTTTGCTTCTCCTTTTGTCTCGGCACGCTAATGAACGTGCTGTTTGTGCCCGGCTTCGAGCCGCACCAAAGCCACGCCGCGGCACGACAGCGCTCGTTCACAGAAACGCGTTCGCCTCGGCTTCACCTCGGAGAGCACTTTGCGTCTGTAACCGCACCGATCCCGGAGTCCAGCAGCGCTGCCGCGCTCGGCGATCTGCGCTTACAGATACGAGGCAGACTCGGAGAGGTGCTCCGGTACCAGACTGGGGACGAAGACGACGCCGCTCGCCCGCTCGAACGCAGACGGCTGATGGATCTCGAGCGCGCGGAGAGAACCGAGCATGCGGATGAGGCGCGCGGTAACGCGGCCGGGCGGCGGGCTGATGCACGCGTGTCAGGCGGGGCGCTCGGGTGTGCGGCACTGGAGAGAGCCAGCAGTGTGCAGTTTGTGGGCTCGGGCTACACCAAAGCCGTGTACCGAGCGGAGCTGAACGCCAGCTTCTCCGTGGCTCTCAAATCCGTGGATCTCAACGGCCACGACATGGAGAGCTGCGTGAAAAGGTACAGCTCAGCTGAGGACTGTTACAGACTCGCTTCGTTCAAGATCATCAAGGAGATGACACTGATGGAGAGGCTGCAGCATCCCAACATCCTTAAGGTAATCTTCCTTAAAAACAACAACAATACACTGAGAGAGTTACGCAGCTCATAAACAACCAGATAACCTCAGCTGACTAAAATCTGATGAAATATTTTATTCAGTTAAATAAAACCACAAGTTGCAATTTTTTTGTATCAATATAATCGATTAAATCATAGCATTTTCTATTGAAATAACCAATTTAGGCTGCGTTATGCGTTATAAATCACTTAGTTTTCAGCTCTTTTCCTGAATAAGCATCGGAGGTGTGAATGTTTACGCACCGCGTGAGAAAATGAGTACACAGGTTTACTCTAACACTTCAGCTAAATGTGTGTATTCAGCTCCTGTGGATAATACACAATGCCATTTGCTTATTTATTAGCATTCGAGCTGAGGGTAAGGCTTCTTTGGACTGGTTTGGTGATGAAATGGTTCCTTAAGCACATATTTGGAGACATTTAGGCCTTTGAAATAACAAAAGGGTTATCACAAAAATTCAGCTTTAGTTATTTGTAATCTAGCGAACACTAAGGAGTTTAGTAGGCTGTTTTAAACTGTTCTGTGATGTGACATTCATTGTTTTATCACATATCCTACACGCACACATCTGGAACGCCTGGAATAGATCTAGTAGCATATGGGGGGAAAAAAACATCCAATTATTTTGTAGATATTTTTCCCCCCAGTCACATCGAAGGCCAATATCGCTGTTACGATTAATATCAGTCGTTCCTCCTAACTGAAAGAACTGGACGCACGGGTTTGGCCGCAGATCGTTGAGCTGGTGGTCTGAGTGTTTTTGTTCCTCGCTTGATCCCACTGTGTGTTTTGGATACTGATTTGGCTTTGGGACAGTGAGGCGTTTCGTTTCTCGGTAAAAGTTAATTACGGAACCTTAAACAAAATGTGATTAAGTTGCAGAGCGCGCGCGGGTGTGCGTGTGTGTCACGCATGCGCTAACCGCAAAGGTGAAAGCCTGTGCCAAATTCAATCCTACAAGAATGATTTGCACACAAATCATCAGCGGATAAATTAATGCAGCACGAAATTAGTTCATACAACACCGGGGTTTTTTTTCTGAAGGTGCACAGACTGGCAGAGTTGAAAGTTCTGCGCCTTGTCGCCTCAGCACGAGCAGGAAATCCCCAGACAAAAGAAAATCCAGCTAAATTAAAATAGGTTTTCAACTGCAGAGTTATGAAAAGCTGCTCATAAAGATTTATACAACTTTTTGCACTGCAAAAAATTTGATTAGACATTTTCAGACTTTTTGTTTGTATACATTTGCCTTTTCCATCAAATCAGTTTAGATTCACAATGATGTAGTTCAGGCACAAGATTTACATGCTCCTGTTTGGCACACTATTCTTTGAATTTTCATGACAGCAACTAGTGTAAAAAAAAAACCCTCAAATCTTTGAATTATTTACATAAATTTAAAAGTGTCTCTGTATGTCCTGTTTTTGTTTTAATGGCAACGCGTGCTCAAGCTGGCATGAACTCCAGAAGTTCAGTGTGCAAATTCTTATAATCCATTTGAGAACAAATCATGTGTCATGTGAGCACATATACTGAAAGAGATTAGACACAAGGAAAATCTAACCTTTTGTACAAAGCAGTGAACATGGTCAAAATCACATATTTGCTTCGATTTAAATAAGAATCTAGAAATAGCACATAAATCTAGAATTTTTTATATTCAAGACATTGAATTTTTTTTTGTTGTTCTAAATATTTTTAAACGTTTATTTCCCATTTAAATTATGAAAGGATGAATGTCATATTGTGTGAGATATGTTTTTAAAAGACAAAGTCCAGCGATTCATATTGGCTAAATACATGCACACTAAACAATTTTTTGACAACATTTTCTGCTTGTCAGCTGCGGCCTAAATAGCCAAAATTACCAGCACTGACCGAACATGTTAACATGCTGAATTTACTTTTACAGTCTAGAATTAACACCTAGTGTAGAATTAACACCTACGGTGTAGAATTAACGCCTCTGCTAACTGATTCAACGCCTACAGTGCTAAATTGACACGTCTGTTAAGTCAATTAACTCTTGTGGTTTAAAATATGCTTTAAAGCTGAACTACACCCCAGAATAGCAAATTCAGCAGTTTGGATTTTGCTGTGTTTTAGTGTTTTCAATTTATTTAGTTGAGGTCATGACATAAATATCTGTATTATAAATAAGGTGTGGTGAGTATTAGTGATAGTCTTAAGCTCTGTTCGTGCCACAGGCTATATTCCTTTCTTTGAATTTGTTTTTAACGGATATGCACTGTTTATAGCTTTACATTTGTTTTGTAACCCAAGGGTTTTGTTTGAATTGATAATGATTACATGGATAAGACATGCTTTTAGCTGAAATGTTAACTGTTAGTCACACTTTCTTTGTTTCCTTTTTTTTTCAAGATGTGGATGAACCAGTTGAATGTGGAATAGTTTAGTCAACTGTAACTCTTTTGTTCCTGGCTGTTTGTGATCAGTTAATAAATATCATGTTTCCAAAATGGTATTTTATTCATTAGATTTGGAGTGAGACTGTAAAACATTTTAGATACTTTACAACATGCTTTTACATTTGCTTATTTTGTCTGAGATAGTCCTTATGTCTCCGTTAATCATACACTGGCACTCATTCAGTGGCAGAACTATTGCAAATTATTGACTAGCAAACCGGAATGCATCCAAGCAATAAATTGTTAGATTTATCTTCAGTAAGTGCTCATGCTGAATTCCGTGCCACGTCTCTGCGCTGCAACTGTGTGCTTCTGAGCAGAGCAGCGCCTGTGGCTGCTGACACATCAGCTAAATACGCCAGAAATCTTTTTTTAATAACACATTTAAAATCATAAGCATTTGATTTAAGAGACACCTTCATAATACAGTATAAGGATTAAGATTAAAGTATTATCATCTATATTTAAGTATTAAAGTACAGCACTGGATTTATGTTTCCTGAGCTAAAGCCTAACCTCACCAATCTAAGGCTCAAAGTGTTGCTTTTCGTTTTCTTTGGCAGGAGCATGTTAGACAGAATTTTGCAGTCCGAGAGGTCAGAGGTGAGATCTGATATGATGGCTTGATTAAAACCAGGCCGGGGTTCAGTAGGAGTGCATAGAGCGTGGTTCTGCTCTGAACTGGACCTTGTCTTTGTATGAAATGGTTAGAAAAAAGTATCCTGGGGTCTACATCCCTAATGCACATCCTGAAGTAAATCATCCTATGAGTTTTCTGCTTCTGGAAGTGTACACCTGATGTATAAATAGGTTTATGTAGCCCTGGAAGAACTGGTGTGTGTTGCATGCATGGGGTGGGGGCTGGGGGTTAATGGGGATAGTAATCGGGGGTGATTACGCCTCTGGCAGAGCTGAGTGACTCTCGTGCCCTCTGCCATGTTTGTGGGAGTGTGAACAAGACGGATCGGTGATGGAGATAATGCTAGAGGCAGGCTGAGTTTGCTCGGAGAAACTTTATGTGCGCCGGGTCTCTCGCCCTGAGAGACAGGTAATCATTAAGCAGCTAGTGTTAATGTGAAAGCTAGATGTCCTGTACACAGAGACCCCCAGGGTTGTTTTCTGCAGGGAGAAGGACGTGAGAGGGGCCAAAGCCTCAGCCCGAGCTCTCTCTGTAATTAAACACGGGTTAACACTTTAACCTCTCACTTCCACAGGAAGGAAGTTTAAAAAAAGAAAAAAGCCTAAAAAATTCCAGACATAGTGTGATTTGTATTGTACTTCTTTGTGTTTTTCTACACTAAAATTGATCACAGGCACAGAGTATTGATTTCCATTCATTTCTGCAGTGTTTGCTTGTGTAACAAACTGAGCAGTGCTCTGGCACAGGGATTTAATAAAAAATATTAATGTAATTCACAGTTATATTAAAATGTAATGTACTTGTAAGGTGTCTTAAACAGAAAAAAAAACTTTAATTGAATTAATTATAAAGTAAGTAAGTATTTCTTTATTTTGCCATTATAAAGTTGTCATTACATTTATTACTATATTACATGTCTTTGCCTTGATGCCAAAACTGAAAACTTAAGATCTGGCCACCAAATTTTTGTACAAAATTAAATGAAGCCTTTATTATGGAAAAACACAGCCGATGTTAAAAACATTTAGTCATATTTCAATTATATTAATGTTAAAACTGTGTATATAAATTTAATGTTATACAACATACAATTGGCACCAATAAAAGACAGAAAGCTCCCCGACTGCTTAATCTAAGTTTAACTGCTGTACATGATACGCCATCATCTATTTAATCAGAATAAATGCTTTTTATTTTTTAAAAGAATAAAACTCACTTTGTTTTAATATTTTGAAAACAGTTCTTTAAAAATCTTAGACCTTATTTCTTTAACATATTTTGCTGTTAAGTATTGTTTCTTCACATTGCAGATCAAAGAGGAATTAATTTTTTTTTATATCTGATCTGTATATACGTTGTAGCATCCACTCATTACAGCCGTTCATCATTACGGCTTTATAGCATTGCTCTTTGCTTAGTTTGATCCTCACAGATCATTGTTGGTGTTTATGCTGACTAGTGAAGGACAAGAAAATGTATCTAAAAACATGGCATCCAACATGAATACACAATGTGGAATATATCTTACACTTGTTACGTTTTCAGCGCTTAGTTTGCTTTAGGTCAGGGCCCTCTTCTCCTCTAGCCTGGCTTCATTTAGTTTTCACAGATTTTTTTTCCAAATAGGCTGCACACTGAGTTTTGATTATCAATAATAACAATTAATAATATTAATACAAGTATTATTATTATTATTATTATTAATCATCGCAAAAACTTCACTTCCAGCAATTTATTCATAATTAATTTTATGAAAAAAATACGGTACACTATAAATGATATTTAAGTTGCCAGTCTTAACAAAGACAAATCTCCTGACTTAAAACCCCAAAGACTCTCATTAATGTTAAAATAATTATTCCACTATAAGCAAGATGCCCTGAGTACATCACTGTCGATAATTAAACCTCCTGGAATTCCTGAATGAAAGTGTTTACTCAGCGAGAGCTCTCCTCAGGACGGGCCTGAATTCCTGTTAGGCGTGATAGTCATGTCCAGCTCTGTGTCTCCGCGCCACACTGTTTGTTTGAGCAGACTTTCTGACTACAGGGGTAGCTTGAAGAGAACGTTGATTTCTATCTCTCTCTTTTTCTGCACTCTTTCTGCTGCACACGAGCTCTTAAAGATCCTTATTATTTTTAGCGGTTCAGTTCACAGTTCCAGATTCCAAAGAGAGAGAGGGGGGGATTGCTGTGCAAATATTTATAGGTGAAGAGATTTCATTTAGATGCTGTCATCATGACAGCTTTAGCATTGCTGGATTTTATATTTATATTTAGTGGCGTTTCTTGAGGATTTGTCCTTAGGGAGGTGCTTACTAATTAGAAAATCTTGCTGAATCTGGATGTAAAGAGGAGGCAGAGGGAAAGCGTGGTGTGTTTATACTCGTATTTAATCCTTTTGCAAGCACTTGCATGCTTAAGCAAATACGTTTTAATGATTTAAAAAAAAAACTTTATTAAAAAGCACCGTAAGGCAGCGATATGTAAAGTTTAGTTTTCCAGTGAGGGAGAACTGACTCAAAGGTTTTTCCAGCAGCGTCCCATCCAAATTCTGATGAAAATAGGGCACTAAATTATAACCTCACACCCAACCGCTCGCATACTCTCTCTCACGCATAACACGGACACATTTAACACAGGCTTGAATCTCATCCGAGCTATAATTCACCACCCACACGAGTCATGCGATTAGGATCACGTTCGCGTCTCTGAGCCTCTCTTGTTCGAGCGGACAGTTGCTCGTTCACTGACCCAGAGCCGTACACACCTGGCTACCATTGGCCTGTCCCATTTCACAAACATCACCATCCTTGTGGACGTTTTGATGCGCTGCCAGTGTGCCCTCGTTAAAAAAAAAAAGCGTGGCAGAGGCAGACGTGTCCGTGTTTGCACGTGCACCGAGCCTGTCAGGCCAAGTGTGTATTTACAAATTAATAACACTTCATACAGAAATGCTTTTGTACAGGCCTTAGAGCGTTGGCATACACTCTGGTTTGGTACTTTTGGCAGTGGGGTAGATAGATGCTTGTAGATACAGTTTGGATTTCTCACCTTTGCTTTAGATGAAGTGAACTTCTTGTGTACTCTGTACTGTCCATGGTTTTCAGCATTAGCACTTGTACGTGCGGATGAATGCGACCACTGTATCGATTATACAGCAACTAGACACTTTCTGGCTGCGCACGGTGGAAAGTGAGATACAGAAGACGGGGAAAAAAAAAAGAAATACGACAAAGTTAATTTAACATGTTGCAACTTTTGCCCATTCGGTTAAATGAGGAAATGTCATAACACGTACAATGATCGTAGGTGCTTTTCCAGCCTAGTGTCACACAAAATTTACGGCACGTATAACAACCGTGAGTGTGATCATGTTTGATTTCTCCCAAATGTACTTGCGAGAAAAGCAGCAAGCTCCGACCCTGCATTTTTATAACTTTTCCTACTCTGGATTTCCTGTGCATCTGCAACTGTAAGATGCTACTTTTGCTTCTTCAGCACTAATGCATTCTGGATAAAAAGAAAACCTAATAATAAAATATATACATAGAATTTTTTTAACAAGAACAAATTGCATAAAGCACTGCATAATATTGTACTATTTAAGCATGAGTAACTTTTTAAAATGATTACATACAGTATATATTTATGTCAATCCTTGTGAAAAAAAGAGTTAGATTTATTTTCCTAGTAGAGTTTTTATGCTCACATTTCTACTCGGTCTTCCTTTTCTATCAATCAGGGAAATCTTGCTTTTGGACTGAAAAAAAACAACACTTTTCATCTTTTTGAGATTTCTTTACAGAATCTTAAAACACTATTTTCACCATGTAGAACAGAAATAGAGGACATTTGTTTTCTGCATTTTCTTTCCATTTAATGCTGCTGATTTCATCCCAACAGCTAACGGTGCAAACTGGATTAGACCCGTGACCGGGCCTTTAAGGATTTTCTGAACCAAGAATGTAAATTGGTTTAAAACCAAGACTTATTTTTAGCGTGCATAAGTAAAAGTGTCTTGCATGCTTATTAGAGTGTCCCTGGAGTGTTGCATGCATGCTTTGGAAACAAACAAACAAAAATTTATTTTTAGGTGTATTCTCTTACAATGTTAAAACTAGAATAATAAATAAATATTGCGTTTTAATTCACTTTTCTTAAAAAACCTAAACAGATACAATGCAGGACTGGAGAAATGCAATTACACTTAAAGTAAACTGACAGGACAGACAGGTTGACCTTCGACCTGAGTTCAGACAAAATGGCACCATGTGGTCGAGCAGACAACCACGGGTCCTTCACGTTATCTTCCTTACACACGACGAGTCCCGGCAGCCGAGGAGTCTACCATATACACACACTCACACACGCGCACACTCACACAGACACAGTCAGTCACAAGATTGCTTCACCAGTAGGAATGCAAACAAATAAACATGAAGCAAATGTTCTTATCACACAAAGAGCCCTGGCTTCCGTATCCGCCTCTAGCCTGTTAGAGGTTCCAAGCTCATTCTATATTTATATCAGCACCTGCCATCAGTTAGCATGTCACAATACTGACAATATTTTAAAATAATATTATTTTCAAATACGCTGAACAAAAAACGAGTGAGAAATCATCATGTACCTACTTAAGTGCATGCTCTTTCATCACCACAAGCAGGGCAGTGTGAAAGGGCTTTCCACCATCCTATGCCTAGAGTGCTTTCCTTTCAAGCCACATGGCTGGCACGCCGACACACACAGCACACATCACACACACCACCCATAACTTCCCCCAGGCTAAATATGCGTGTGCCAGGCACGCCCAATCCGCATCTGTGTGTGAGTGTGTATATGTGTGTGTGTAAGGATGGCCATCGGTAAGCAAGCTTAAGATTCATGGCATTGGCACTGTCATTTTTAGCATCTCCAGAATTGTATCAGATGACAATGACGTCAGGAATCGCTTGTGCGTTAGAGGAGCGTTACTCCAGGAATAGATGTTTGCAGGTGTCAGGACGTTCACAGTACAGCCTGGTGCGCGAGTAAAGCACTGCATACGCGTTCTCTCCTAAAATGAGTTCAGCACACACATGCACACATACACTGAGTGCAGCAGAGAACTCTATGCTTTAATCCTCTAATGCTTTAGAGGATTTCATTACAAACCAGGCGAAGTTAACCCAATTAGTTCGAGAAAAAAAAAAAAAGAAGACAGGAAGAAGACAGGCTGTGATCTGTTAATGAAAACGGTCGGCCGTTTTCCACTTTGTAGCCAGGGACGCTGGTGGTGGTACGGGCCGGTCACATTGCCATGGGTTGTTTTTGCTTCCAGAAGAAATTTCATGCTGTTTAAGTTTAACTAGCTTCTTTGGCTCAAATTGGCTAAAGAAAATGTTTCTGTAAGCAAAGTGCCAAATGCTGCGGCATGCATGCCCCGGCAGTACGCAGGGAAAAGGACATTTAGTGACGCTGCACTCCACTACACCCCCCACCTCTACCCAATACACTCGATTTGCAGACACCCGTATGATCTGACTTCCTAATAAAATTTCCATACCTGATAGGACTGGCTCATTGTACTTCGCTCATGCCGTTTGCTGACTCGTAAGCATGGTTCTGATTTACTCTTATCTTTAAACTGGAACTTCACTTCACTCACCAGACGCACACACTCAGACAAAATCTATCCGTCTGAGTAAAAACAGTGAAATTCTACACAGTGCTGTTATCTCGCCAGATTGACAGTCTAATATCGCTGCTCTTGCTCTCTCTCTCTCTCACCCTGTCTTCTTTCTATCTTTCTCACCCACAGCTGTATGGCTACTGCTACCAGGACAGCAACGATATCAAGGACACGGTGACAGCTATCACGGAGCTGGGCAGCCCTCTAGAGATGATCCAGTTGCTGCAGACACCCTGGGAAGAGCGGTTTCGAGTGAGTGTGTGTCTGCGTCTGTGCCATATCACACATTCCATCAAGTGTGTGTCTGCTGTAGGAGGAAGTTTGGGAGGGGATTCAGGGAACTGCTCATACTGTACATACTGAACCTCGGCAACCGGACACGCAACCAGACATGCAAAAAAAAAAAAAAAGGAAAAATCCAAAAACTCTGTAGGCCGATACGGTGCGTAAAGGGATATTTAGATTAATATGCGGATCGGAGCGAGCGCCGTTACAGTAAGTTAGCTGTGTAAAGTCGAGTCTGGCTGCAGTCTGAGACGGAGATTCGGTTTCTGTGCTTTCTGCTCAGCTCAGGTCAGAGGAAGGGGCTCTGGAAGACCAGGTGATTTCCAGCATGTGGCATTCTTGCCACTTCCTTTTCCTTCTGGTGTGTGGCATAAAGATCACCCAGTTGACCCTACAGATTGCTCTCACTACTGCAGGCCAGCAAGTTAATTTCCTATTACTTCCTGTTGCCAAGTGTCCTGTCCTGGTGAGGAATGAACCGATCTATCCAGAGTAGAATCTTACAGCACAATGCATGTCTCACTACATCTTTTATTTATGAAGCATCACGTGGTATTTCATTAGCTTCATATTATATTATATTGTGTAAATTACAGTGCATAAAATCCATGTTAGAATTTTGGGACAAGTTGTTGTAATTAACACTTGTGCTAGTGTCATGTGGGCTGATGTGAAATAGTTACTCTTATCAACTAGATTCCTCTTACACCACATCAGTTTGCCAAGAATCACAATTTCTATTGATTAAAGAACTCTTACTATGGCGGGTGTATATCTCTTGCCCAATGTATAATTCCCAATTCCAATCCCAATGGGGAACCTCCAGCCACAGGGGGGCACAAGTCAGTGCACGCTCTGGGTTGCATCTGCAAGGCCATCTGTTCTTTTACAATATTTTTGATGTTGTGAAATATCCAGAACAAATCATGTTACAACAGCACAAAAAAGTTCCCTCAACGGCATTTGATGTTACTGACTGAGAAACCACAAAAGCTCTCCATCCTCATAAAGTTAAACTCACAGCTGTGTTTAGAGCTGCACAATTCATCACATAACATCGTGATAAAATCGTGATATGGAACTGGTTTATGGAAGCGAATTATTTAATCACAAAAGGCTACAATTTATTACAGGTAATATACGCATAGTGGGGAATTTATGTAGAGTGGTTTTTTTTATTTTTTTTATTGACATACTTGTTTATTTAATAAATATTTTTGAGGTGATTAAATATTGGCAAACATCCTCTTAATGAGATCATTCGTACCGTTATTTGTTGTTAGCCTAGATAAATACACTGGAATACAAAATGGAACATTCAGTAGTTAAATATCACAATTTAAAATGTAACTGTAAGATGTGTCAATATAATCGCAATATACTTTTTTGATCAAATCATGCAGTCGTACCTGAGTTTCTGATTAAGTGCGTAACTTATAACTTAAGTTATAAGTTTTTTTTGTTTTTTTTTTCTCCTGGCAACGGGTTCTATAGTAATGCTGGTCTCTAACGAGGTTGGGTTGCTAGCCTGATGCCCAACCATCCTCCTTTCGCATCCAGGCATTGGGACCAGCATTGTGGGCGTGATTTTGTATGGGCATAGGGCTAAGGGCCTTGCCCAAGGGCCCAACACTGGCAAACCAGTTGTGCCAGCTCTCAAACGCCTGATCCTTCGATCATCAACCCTTAGCCTCAGCCTTAGCCACCACTGCCCCATTCAAGTTATTATAGACACAATAACTTACATAGGCAGCTGGCATCATGTGTGAGCTGTGTTGCTATAGAAATCTTTAGAATCTATAGAAATAAACTGTGTTTTTAAAAATGAAATTATTAATAATTGGTATTACTAGAGACAACGTGCAGACCTGATGCACTGACATTACAGACTTATAATTACTTTACTACACTATAATTATTAACTATACTTAACTATAGTATTCTGGTCCATATCATACAGCCCTTAATTATACAGTATAAAGTAGTAGATTCAGATTAACATGCCTTTTTTCACACACACACACACACACACACACATACAAAACCTGCAGCGGAAGCACACGGCAGGCACTTCAGCGGAGTGCGCCACACTCATCTATGTGTCATCACAGCAGTATATGACTCAGCACAGCAATTCACACTGAGCTCAGTGCGGACTCGTCAGCCCCTCAACACTCCGATTGTTTTCCAGGTTCGAAGAACAGCTTCGCATTGCCAGGCCTAATGTTTCTCGAATGAAAGGCCCTGAAACTGGACCTCTGCAACACATACTTTGCTATTCTGTAAAGTATATTTGCCAGGCTCCATTTCCTGACATTGCAGTAATAGTGACTGAATTTCCAGTAGTCTACCTCGTAAACTACTTTTTTGGAGAGGAAAAAATATGGGATAAATTTCCACTTTGATTGTTGTGCATGGGGGGAAAAAAGCAGCTCTTTTTTCCTCTGAATTTGTACTTTGTCATGGGCTCTTAAAATCTATTACCGATGTGAAATATTTGTAGTAGTCTTTGTAGTAATTCTTTAAACCACAATCAGAAGTTATGGGTGCTGCATTTTTTTAACTACAAGTTTGTTAAAAGTTATGTGTGCCAGTGATTTTAGAAAAGCTTGAAATGGCAAAAAAAAAAAAAAAAAAAAAAAAAAAGCTAGTTAGTTATTCCTTGCAAAATAAGCATCACAGAAAGGTATTATGAATATGAAAGCATGAACATTTGAGCTGGTCGAAACGATGACACAATAACAAATTCTTCTACAGTAGAGTTTATACAGTCTGGCTCTGTACTGTGAGTTTTTTTTTTTTACTCGCAGTACTTGTCCGTATTGAGTATCCTACAGTCTATTCATGCCATAAACATCAAACCAATCGACTGTACAACTCGTTCAATATGCATTTCAATTTACTTCAGCTTGACCGAGTTCACTAATTCCGTTCTGTTTTATAATCCTACATAATTTCCTTCCCTTTCCGGGAAGCACTGTGCAGCCATGTGTACATCGAACTGAAGAGAACCACCACGGCAAAGCTTTAGGAACATTTGAATTGCATATGAGGAACTAATAGGCTCTGGGGACGACGGTGAAACTGCTGACTAGCAAACGGCTCATTTCCGTCCAGAGCCATTTCCTGTGTGTGTCGATGAAGGCTTTGAAAGCCACCGTACTCGACCACGAGCCCTAGAGAGTCAGGGTTCGACACGTGGACTTCTCAATTAAAAAGCCTGCTCTGAATATAGAAACGTGCACACGTGATTTACATTTCTGTGCAGCGGTACACCCAATATTCGAATGCACAAGGGATTAAAACAGCTTCCATGCTGATTTTTTTTGTTCCATAATTTTTTCAGTTCTATAAAACTTTAGCTTGATTCCATCAAAGCACGTACACAGTTCCCGTTTAAGCGCATTCTAAGCCTGAGCATGTTAAAAGCAGTTTTTGTTTGTGATGTGTTCACAAACTCCCTTCGTCCTGTTACTCCATGCTCAGTTGGTAGTTTTGCGTACAGCTTGTGTGAAACATTTCTACTTCAACACCAACGTCTCACTTGCCCTCGTCTGACCCCGAACATCCCTTAGCACAATAGGAGTGCTAATCACCGGGGCACCGCGTATACATACGGCTGCATACACACACTGAAGTGGTACTTTGAGAGATTGTAGGGATAAGAGGTTTACGTGCACACGCACACACACACATACACACACACACACATTGCCCATTTAGAACGTGTGCACTGTAAAGATGTTATATGTTTAAATCATACATGATTTAATCTCTTTGTTACAATGTGTTGCACAGATTTGCCTAAGTCTGGCACGTCTGCTGCACTACCTGGCCCACTCGCCGCTCGGCTCGCTCACATTGCTGGACTTCAGGCCCAGGCAGTTTGTACTGGTGGATGGAGAGCTAAAGGTGACCGACCTCGACGACGCCAGTGTGGAGGACACACCATGCTCAGCCTCTTCACCCTCTGACTGCCTCCTCGAATTCCCCGCTCGCAACTTTACCCTCCCGTGCAGCAACGGCTTCTGCCAGGGTATTAACGAGAAGAGGAATATATACAACGCTTACAGGTAAGCACTACTAACCCAGAACTAAAGGACTTATGATGCTGGTATGTGCACTTAGCTCTACATTAGTGTGGCTGGTAAACCTAGCCAGGAGGTTCTTTATTATTATTTTGAAATATTATCATGAAAACAATTATGTTCATTATTGATTTTTTTCTTATGGTTATTAGTATATTTGTGTGCTCACTTAAACTGAATGGGTTTAATCCAAACCTCAGTAACTCACTTGGCCTGTGAATCATTTTAACTTGTATTTAATACGCTGTTTTGGTGGAACGTTCAGTAATAAGAAGCTCTCCAAAAGCCTTCAGGATGCATTGTTATTGTACTATTCGCAATATCTTATTGTACACATTTTAATTATATTTTTTTAATAAAAAATGTGTGTGTGTATGTGGGGGACCCCTCCCCCAATAATCCAAACCGGCAAGTACATTCCCCCAGATATCATATCATAATGATGGATTAATAATTCTAACATGATAAAGTGATAAAGTGGTTGGTTTTCTCAACAATTGGCGATTAAAGCATAAGATCCCCCCCTCCCCTGTGTGAGACTTATTTGCATTAAACCCATTCTATGCGAGATCTCAAGCACACAATCAAAAGAGGAAGAGTAAAAAAAGTAAGTTTTATGCTTTGAAATAAGATGCCTTTATACAAAGTGAAGGCTATTCAACTGCACTTGTTGGGATATGTGGAGTATTATATTGTTTTGGAATGTCTCTTCCTTTTAAAATTAACGTCAACCAGCCATTTTGTAAAAACAGGAAGAATGTCCTCAGACCCCCTAATGGGTGAAAATCTCAACCCCAGCCTCCCAATGTTGACCCCAAAGTTACACCCTAGGCTGAATAATGAGAGCTGTATAAGTATTTATTTTGTGCTGTATTATAGTGACAGTAATTCCTCTTCTTCCTTCTTGTTGTCTCCAGGTTTTTCTTCACCTACCTGCTCCCTCACAGTGCTCCCTCAGCCCTGAGGCCTCTCCTCGCCAACATCGTCAACTCTACAGGTCAGTACGTTCTCTCTCACACACTTTGCTGTTACACTCCAGAATCCAAATCTTGTTTATTTCCCTTTCCTCTTTGCGATGTTTTCCTTCTTTTAGTTTCCTCTCTCTCTCTCTCTCTCTCTCTCTCTCTCTCTCTCCTCCTGTGGATCCCCTCCCATGCTTCGTGTGCATGCTCTATCTGCTTGTTCATCAGGCTGATGGAATGTCATACAGGGCTTGAAATCTGCCTTTCGTAGGCACAATAGGCCGTTAAGATGTGGGTACTGTGTGTGTGTGGGCTTAGTGCCCATGATATCTGTGTTTCATAAAGTTATGTATCATAAAGAGCTCAGTCTCAACTCATTTAATGTTTTTGTTGTGCATGTTATTCTGTGATTCATTTTCCATAAACAGAAAAGCTTTGAGGTATGCAGAACAAATGTTGACTGTGTGTGTGTGGGTGTGTGTGTGTATGTGTGTGTGTGTGTGCATTTTAGGGGAGCTTCTCTGGGACACAGATGAGACTCTAGCTCACTTGGAGAAGGTGTTGGAGATGTATAGGAATGGCGATTACCTTTTAAATGACACACACATAAACAAAATAAGTAAGTGCACACACACACACACACACACACACACACACACACACACACACATGCTCTCCAACTGTATGTTTACAAAAAAACGCTGTAATGATGAAAAAAAAAGAAAACAGGTTCAGGTTCAGTCATTTACAAATGATTTTAATTATGTCAATTTTTAAACATTCAGAGAACCTAAAAATAAGGAACACTTGCACAGACAGAGAGCAAAAAGAAATTAAAAACATTCCTGGCTTTTCACATAACAAACAGTTCTAAAAGTTGCTAGACATGCACTCTTTTTTCTGCATTTTGGGAGCCATGATGCACTTTACAGTAAGATATTAAAAGTAAAAAAAAACTCTGTATGAGACACATGTTTTTTTTGCATTATATATAAAACAGACTCATTGCAAGTTATCAAAAACGCTTGATTGCAGTTATTAGGTTTAGGGGGCAAACACTTTTTCACAAAGGGCTATGTAGTTTTGGATTTTGTTTTCCCTTGATAATAAGAACCTTAAAAACTGCATGATGATGATCTGCATGATGTCTTTGACTAATTTAAAAATTTGTTTGATGATCTGGAACATTAAAGTGTGATAAACATGCGAAAAAAATAAGAAATCAGTAAGGGGCAAACACTTTTTTACACCACTGTATATATATATAGTTTATATATATATATATATACATAAACTGACACAAAAATGCATAGGTAAATATCAACATACGCAACTGCACACTGATTTTTCCATCGTGACATAAGTGGTAGATGGAGTTATAGTGTTTTGCAAAATTACACAATCTTCACACTGTTATAACCAAAATGATTTTAGGATAGATAATATATACGTAGATTTTAGGATTTTGTACTTTAACACCCTTGACACAAAGAATCCATGCATAAAATGTTCTCTATTAGTTTGTAATACTTCTTAATTCTTTTTTTTAACCCTCACAATTGTCAAAACGGAGTTATCTCATTTTGCTGTCAAACATTTCAATTGAATCTTTTTTGTATCTGACTGTAAATGCTTTCCTTCTACACGTCTGTATAGTAAGTAACAAAAAGGCATGGCCAGAGACTTTTGTTAAAGGTCACAGTTAAAGATCTGAGTCTCAGCCCTTATCTTCTCTTCACAAAATATCTGATATCATTTTAACCTGATTACCCACAGCAGGCCTTCTCCTCCTATGACTGATAAGCAGCGGGGGTAGCTATCTAATCCACTCCGCTTTCCCCACTGTCCTGTGTTCCTCTAGTTCTTGTTCAGCAGGATCTGGTTCGCCATGCAACCTGAATGTGCGTCCTAAATTCAGTCAGCAAACAGACCGCTGACAAATGAGATGAGAAATGTGAAAGTTTATGTAACTTTACTTGGAAAACAAGATCAATTTTGTTTCTGGCTGTGTCGGAAAAACACGAGTCATCAGAGCTAACACTATGACTTCCTAAGTCTCGTGCTCGTTCTGTTTTTATGTCATTTAACCTTCATTTTCAATTCCTGCCTATTGTCACTTTTACTTTTCTTCTTCAAACAACTCTGTCCGTTCTTGTTCTGCCATGCACATGTATTCAGTCTGGAACCTTTGCTTCACCCATACTCACTTATTCACTGCCTTTCCCATCTTCTCTTCTCGCTCCATTTGCTCTGTAAAGCAGAAAGACAGACGCTCGTTGAGTGACGAGTGCATTAAGAAAGTATCTCTATAGCCAGGCTGGTTAACTCTTTCAAGTCATGAGTGAAAAGAAACCTTTTTTTCATCTAAGTGTTTGTTTTGAAGTAGGCATTTTGTTTTGATTAAATGTCATTATTTTACAGACAGCCCTGGTTATTACCAGTATAGCAAGTTACATGGTCAGTAAATGCAGAGCACCTGTTATATGTATCTTTAAAATACGACTTCTATTATATTCCACAATTTTATGGTGCTTTCACATATAGTTCACTCTGCTACGTTTTCTAAAACCACCTTAGAACTGGTCCTATATCATCCAAGCTGGTTCCTATAAACTAGTGGAGTTTACATGGTGTGAGGAAACGATTTAACTTTAATTGTCAAAGGAGGTTGACAATAAGTTACCATAAATTGAACAAAATACAAAAAATAAAATAAATGGTGTGTAATATTGGATGCAACCGAGCTAAAGGACAGAACTGTAGTACTGTAGAGATGCTATTTGTTCTGGATATCTGGACAAATAGGGACAATAAATAAGCAATGGATGGAATACACAAATATTATGTATGCAGCTAATTAGACGAACTGTGATTTCACTATGCTTGGGTGATTTTTGTCTTTTTTTTTTTTTTTATTTTCAGAAAAAGCTTTGTTTTCCTTTTTCCATAAGCGTATACATTACTTTTACAAATATGCCATTTGGCGGGGTTTTTTTTGCTCAGTAATTCATGTACAAAACCAAACTAGACCATATAACAAATCAACCAAATATGTCGCAAATGTTACCCCACAAATAGGTTAGGGTCAGCAAAATTTTTGTTTTCAAGCTGTCAAATTTTCTGAATGACTTAACAACCTTTTAAAACCGTTCCCACATCACTGCAAAAGTTCACTTAAAAACTCTAAAATCTAACTTGTCTTGCTATCTGAGCAACATTTTAATCACATCGTGAATAAGATATTTTATGAATGTAGCATAAACATTATTTCTGCATTTGTCGTTTAACCTCGTCAGAACCCCCTGTTTTTACCCAGCGCTCTCTAGTAACGTCTCTCTGTTCGCAGAGTGCACACAGCTGCATTACTGAGCGCTTCTTTTCCATTCACGGTTCATTGATAAGAGTCTTGTAAAGCGTTCGGCATGTTCACAGATCCACTCGGAGATTCCCCGTCTGCTACTGCAAGCCGTCATCTCCATCTCCCCCTCCCTCTGTCCTCAACATCATACCTTCAGCATGTAACTGAGCCATTTAGTGAAAGCGAGAGTTCTA
The DNA here is from genome assembly GCA_028570985.1 of Heterobranchus longifilis. Lineage (NCBI taxonomy): Eukaryota > Metazoa > Chordata > Actinopteri > Siluriformes > Clariidae > Heterobranchus > Heterobranchus longifilis. Next base: position 9,310,945 of record JAOVVB010000041.1, read on the forward strand.
TAAAGCATTCATGAGACCCATAAAGTATCCCTTAGTTGCTGTTATTTACTGCAGACTTGTTCTTCCCTAGTCCTCAGGCCACGTAATGGGGTGGTGGTTTAGGGGGGGAGATGG
>JAOVVB010000041.1:9311158-9329300 GCA_028570985.1 Heterobranchus longifilis
GGGGGGGTGTGCCTGTGACTCCCCTCCTCCCTAAAAACCACACACTCCAGACACTAAATTCAGACAAACCCACAGCCTAAGACAGAAGCTCCTGTGGCCGTGCTGAAAAAAAAAAAATTGCCAATCCTTCTCTTTAAGATCAAGTGGATCAGGGTAGTAAATCAGCCGGCCTCTCGCCACCCATTCAGGCATGTCCCGGAGCAAGAGGGAGAGAGAGAGAGATGGAAAGAGGCTCAGTAGTTCATGGATGAGCAGTCATGGGGTTGAGGTCTATGCTTTGACGGGGCCGTACTGTACCCATCAGGCCAGCTGTCACAGGCACAGGAAGCTGAACTTATAGATTAATCTAGAGACACTGATCCATTCTACATGCCTGACTCAGGCAAAGCCTAAATCCACCCTGAATAAACAGCCTCAAGAGAGTCTGGACACAGAATCTACTGAACACACTACACTGAAACAACAGTCTCGCTTTATTTTTGCACTCTGGGCATTAACACAGCACAGACCTACTTTCCTGTTTTCACACACTTACTTCTCTTATTAGATAAAGCGTTCACTCCAGAGACTGTAACATAAAAATCACGTAGGACCTCAGAATGTATGGTGTGGCCCATCAGCACTGAGGCTCCATTTGGTATGGGATTCAGCGGCACAGGGAAGGAGTTTTCAGGGAATTCCTCTGTGGTGCGCTGATCTAACCAGTAGTTTGGCCTCTTAATGAGAAAATTGCAGAAATGTTTAGTTTGTGAGTAGCGTGATCACAAACCTGGTGTTGATTTGGAACACTTTGCTTGTTACAGGAGAAATGAGCATGTGTACAGTATGTAAAATACGGTACGTACGTTTTTTTATTATAGGTTTTACTGTATATCACATGTTCATTTAGAAGCTGTGATTTGATATTGCATGATACAGACCTCTGACAACTAACAAGTTTGAACGTTTTGTCGATTTTGTGTATGTCACCGCATAAATAAGACAGATGCCACAGCTGCGAGCATGGCCGCACCATGACAAGAAACAGATAACTCGTCTGTTGTTTGTGAGAAGAAAAAAAACAATGATTTAACACAGCGTCCAACCATTAAGAGTTGGCCTGCGTGGCCAGTTTGATGTGAGCTTTGGCCAAGATACAGAGGCTTGTTTCTCAGCTATTCATCCTCGTTTGAATCTCTCGCTTGGTTTATGTTTCCGAATATTTTCCTTTGGTCAAGATGGGAACAGCAAATGATTATCCTTTAAACCACCGCCTAATCTTTCTCTACTTTGTTGCTTTGACAGATAGGACTGCTTGACCACAGTGTATTTGTCACTGGCTGAAAATTAATTCCTTTCTGTGCATGTGAGATCAAACACACACACACACACACACACACACACACACAAAAAAAAAAAGAGTTTGAGTAAATGATTTCACTGTAATCAGCAGTTGGGACCTAGAAATGCAGAAATGCTGGTTATAATTGCAGTATAATGATTAGTATTGAGTGCTCTACTAAACAACTAGTCTTTTGTGTGCCGGGTGTATAGATGTGTTGTGTTGGAGTGAGTAAGTGAGACAGTGGAGCAGAAAGAGGGCTGGGACGGGTGAAGCAAAGGGAGGGTCATTGTTGGTTTAGCTTTCTTTAGACACACTGTCTTCACATGTCTTTATCTGCCCTCTTTCTCCTTCTTTCATTCACTTTATCTTCCCTCCTGCTCTCTGCCTGTTGCTGCAGTTGCCTGGTGACAGTGGTCTGCATTGTGACTGGGGGTTACGATAATTGGCGTACATGTCTGTGTGTGTGTGTGTGAGAGAGAGAGAGAGAGAGAGAGAGAGAGAAAGATTGAGTGAATGTGTGAGTAATTGGACACATGTCCAGCACAGACTCATAAACCTGCACAGCCTCCTCTGAATGTCCCACACATTATGCTCTTAAAAACAGAGGATAAAAATAGTACTGAAAATGGTTTCTTATAGTGTCATAGAGGAACCATTTTAAGTTTCCCAAAGAATCTTTTATTATCATAATCCATTATGCTGTTCTGGATTTATACTTCCCTTTTTTTGGTGGAAACACCAGCACCCTTGAAGGAAAAACAGAAAGAAAAAAAATCCCTCTAGGACGCAACATTGTTTGTCGCAATGTTTTTTAATGTCATTTTCCAGTTTTCTATTAATCTCATATAATCTTTTGTGTGTATTTCCTAGAATATAAACAGGTAGAAGATGTGTCTATACCAGGAGAGAACTACCGCTGCTGGCCGTCCTATCAGCACGACAGATGCATGCTGTCTGTCTACAATGTCGACGAGGCCATCGGTGTGTGCGAGAGCCACGTACAGTGCAGAGCCTTCATCATGACCAACCAGAGCACTTGGACAGGTACAATATTCCTCTAACTCACGCTGCCTTCATGTGCTACTCAAATGATCATAAATACCAGATGCGCATGACCATCCATTGGATCGTTACTTCGTTTTACTCGAAGAGGGAAGGACAGTTTTTTTTCCTGTTCTAATTTATTGCTTTATTTCTGTTTATTCAAATTTGAATTTGAAATTCTAACGATTGATTGCATTGCGTTCATCATTACTTCATAAGAACTTCCCCACTGTAGCTCATATTTGACATTTAAAATTAGAAGCAGAGTGTAAAAATACAACTAAGTGGAGAATAAGATCATGTGAGGTGCATGTCATGGCAGCATCCATGTGCGTGTGTGTGTTTGTGTGTGTGTGTGTGTGTGTGTGTGCACATACAGAATGCGTGCGATTGTCTGTGTAAAAAAGAGAGTACGCGGGTACCTCAGTGAAGGTTCAGTGCTGACAGATGTTCTCCTGATCAAACAGTACTCTGGCTGCCGTTGCCGCCTCCTCCCCGCACACCTCTTTCATCACTTGTTCGCTCCTTGTGCTCCGCCCCTCCTCTCCTCCCCCTCAGCAGCACACTGCCACTTCATTAAAGCGTGGCCTGAAAGGAGCACATCAGCACGTCTATCCTTAATCTCTATTGAACAGCCTCAAGCTGACCACTCATGAATTCCTCCTCCCCCTCACCTCTCCTTACTGTCTCTCTCTCTCTGCCTCATTTGTCTTCCTGAGCATGCTTGATTGTCTCTTTGCTTTCACTCTTCCTCTGTTTCTCTGCAGTATGTCTCCATCCATCTTCATCCCCTTTGTTTCTCTCCATTCGCTTTCTTGATTAGCTCATACATGTCTTACTCCCACATTGTACTCATTCACTTTCATCCAGGGTTTCATTTGTATGGAATGTTCGCATGCAGTGGATGTCCTCACTGACAATCCTATTCTCGTTTGTCTTTTTTTTCCCCAGGCCACCAGCTTGTGCTCTTCAAGATGGGTTTGTCCACCATGGCTCCAGATAAAGGAAAGCTAGCATATGTTCGGCAGGACAGCTGAGACAGAGACAAGACGAGGAAGAGCTACAGTCTCGTTGTGTTCTCACACTACGATTGTAACGAGGACGGTCGGGTCGAGTCACCCTCGCGGCTCTCCGTCCATCTAGACACTTTTAAAAGTTATTTATTCTATTCTATTCACGAGGACCCTGAACACATTGAGACCTGATTAAGTGCAATGCAGTGGATCGCTTGTCTGAGATCAATACTTTATTGTGAATGTTGAAAAGTCATTTCTACCTGGTTATTAAGTCATTCTCAGTCCTTAAGACATGCAGCAATCAGGGAGCCATTCTTTCACTTATTCGTTTTCCCCAAATCACAAATTCTTCTGTCCTTTTTATTTGGTATCACGTCAGGTGTCACGTTCAGGACTCAGGTATGTCTAATCTCCTCAGTTAGTTCAGATGAACACAGGGTCTTTCCTTTCGTTCTGATCGTTAAAGAACCTTAATTCTCCTCTTTCATTCCAAATCCTTTGAGTTAGTTCATGTGATGTGAAGCGATGGTTAAGCATACAGCCATATTTTCAAGCAAATATTCTGATGGTGCAAGAACGACGAGTATGAAAGTCAAGTTTACTGTAAAATGAAGAAAGTTTAAATGTGTGTGTTTTTTTTTTTTTTTGCGACTATGACATTACTGTTGTGTGCGTGCATTGGCAAAGTGTCATGATCAGATGGAAAATGAATCGCAGCTGTGTATGTCTTACACAGAGAAGATCCAAATCCACACCTGCACTCTGTGTGACTCCTTGTTCATTACAAGGTGACCCCCCCCCAACCTTTATAAATTTCCCAAGGAAATGTGAAGCCAAACTTTTACTTGTCATGTGAAGGATTAAATGAGTCTTTGCTTTCAGGGAAAGCAATTCAAATGAAGCTGAATTAGATTCCTAACAATGTAGTGTATATAATGACAATTGTGATAAAAGCAATATTTTTGTATAAAAAATATGGAAGTCTTGAGGCTCAGAGTGGTGTCTTGAGTTTTTTTTTTTTTCTTCTCCTTCACAGTATTATGGTGTCTTCGGACTTCTTCTTCAGACTGAAAAACAGAGAAAGTATGCGTGTGTGAGAACAAACACAAATTTACAGTCTTGGAAGGCTTTGGAAAGGGAAGGTTAGGGGCTGGGAGGGCTGGGAGGGCTGGCACGGGCGTGCCGTGCATCTGGCCTGGCACTGGGTCACTGTCTGAAAAAAAAAATTCATAAACACGTGGTGCTGTGCGGTGCCAATCCCAATCCTGGCTGGAGGACGTCGGGAAAAGAAACAGAGAACAGTCACGATTAAGTGTGTGAAGGTCACTGGGCAGTATGTGTGTGTACTGTTCAGCTGATTATTGTGTGTGTGTGTGTGTGTGTGTGTGGGGCAAGGCAAAAAGACTGAACAAGTAAATGTGGTCCTGCCCAGGGCTATGCGACTGTGTTCTAGAGAAACATTACACGGAATGAATGACCTCTGACCCGACGCCCTTGTGGCCCTTACCCACGGCAGAACGAATGTTCATAAAGCTGTGCGCTTACTTTCTTTTGTCTGAGGCCATAAAGCTTTTTTTCCCTCCAGTCTTCTAAGAGCATATAAAAACTGCAGTTAGAAACAACATTTCTGTTTATTTCGAGACCATCATGCACATGCTCAGCCCACAGCATCCAACACATCTATGCACAGCAAAGCAGGTATGGCCGAACTCGGCATCGGCCCTTTGTCCTGCCAGTGAGGTCCTTTAACCCTCCATCATGGCTTCAGCAGCAGCTGTGCTCCATTTGTACCCTATTTCTACTTATACTCTCTCTCTCTCTCTCTCTCTCTCTCTCTCTCATACACATACACACACACTCAGTTCCAGACACACCAATGTGTACGTTGACCAGCATGCATGTCTGAAAGAAAGATTTGAGAAAAAAAGAATGAGAGAAGGTACCATCTGTGTTTTATTGTCCTGAGGGGATTAGGACTTTTCCTGAGGTACAGCTCCAGGCGCAGGAAGACAGAGAGCGAGAGGAGAGAGAGAGAGAGAGAGAGAAGAAAGGCAACTAGGGTCAGCCATAAGGGTCTTTAATGAGAGACAGACCCACAGCTAAGGAGTCACCTCAACCGATTAACCATTCTGCCCCTCTCTGACACACACACACACACACACACACACACACACACACACACCACCTGCTTTATGCTCCACTGGATTTGCTTTTGTTTCACTTAAACAAAGTAATCACTTAGTAAACATTAATCAAGCTAGCGTTTTTCTTTCTTTCTTTTTTTTTTTAAACTCAACATTGTATGAAGGTTACGGTCCTAGGAACTGCGTCCTAGAATGTTCAATTTGACAAGTTTTTACCAGATGTTTTGGGAACACCTTTACATAGTGCATAGTCTAACTGTTGTTTTGAGCTAAGAATGATAACATGAGTACTGAGGCATTCTAACAATGCTGAAGAAAAATTCTTATAAAGTCTTATAAAATGATTCATCATGCAAAAATACCAGATGTTTGTCTATGTTTAGTCTAAATATGCATTTTTGAAGCATCCTATAGACATCTGCTAGGATGCCCATTTAAGCCATTACTGTAATATTGCTGATGTAAGGATCCAAATGCATGCACACACACACACACACACACACACACACACAAACTCGAGGTGTGCCACAGTGCTTCTGCCTGTAACAGTATACATTTACTGCTCCAAATTTTTAGCTTTAAACCTAAAGTGGGTGTGGCCTAAATGACTTTTCCCGACAGGGAACCCAAGCCACTGGGGTGCAGTCCTGAGTCCAGATTAAAAAGCGAGGGTTGCATAGGGGGTATCCAGCATAAAACCATTGAGAAATCAAATATCCGTGATGTATGATTCACTGTGGTGATGCCTAAGGGGAGCCACTGAAAGAACAACAGACACAGTATCTACACAGCAGTGGTCTTTTTTCGTATCAGTCTAAGACATTTTCCTATTTAGTAGTTTTAGTTTCCCAAAATATATACAAACTAATGACCTAATTTAAACCAGCAAAACTCTAACCAGGGAGTTACTAAGAATAACCAAACAAAACACCGTACATGCATCCATGGTAACAAAAGTGATCTTTCTTTGTCCTGCTTCATGATACGAAAGTAAAAAACTCCCTGCTGCCATGACCTTCTTGTTGCAACTCTACTCTCAAACAGATGCCCTGTGTAATTTCTAGCAAAGTTTCATAAAAAATAAAAAAAATCTAATAGTACACATTATATATGTGACTGTTTAGAATACATTTGTGGCAGAATGGGCGTGGTCAAGCATCAAAGTATCTCTATGAGAATGGACTCACTTGCCAGTCTTGAAAACCAAAAACACCAGGCTACTCCGATCACTGTTAATCTTCTTGATTCCTTCCATGTTAGGCCTTCAACTCATTATGACCCACATTTTTAATGTTCAAGTAACCGGAGTAGGTGACTGTGCCTAATTAAGCATGGATGAGTATATGAGCTTTGTGCAACCTGGTAGAGACAAGATGAAAAGTTCCCCTTGCAACCTGGCAACCCATGTGTGGCTCTCTTTCTCAGATGGTGAACGGTGTTCTCGAAAGGTGACTAGGGTGAATTGGATCGCACTTTTTAGACTTACTCTTTGGTCCAGCCTATCCACCTTTAGAACGTCATATTTCTGGCAGTTTTAGTGCAGACACCTGGTCATTATAGTTCTGAGCTCATAAGCTCTACCAACCTCAGCCTTCCAGTGACATGGATTCTGGTGTGCCACCATAACATAACATGACATGTTACATGCAATAACATTTTTTTATTCATTTTAAATGACTTACATTATCTGGATTTGGTAAAATCCCAAACACACACACAGACGCAGACACAGACATAGAGAGATTAATATAGTTGCATACTCTTGTGCCAGTCTCTGTTGGTTTTCAACTACTCAACACACACTCCACACAGGCCTCACTTATCTTCAGCACTGGAATATAGCGGGCCTGCTCGACTGTGCTGGCACCTACAGCAGCATTCCAGCAGATCCTCCCCACCGATGAATGCAGGGCTTTAGAGGAGGAGCTCACATGAGTAAGATACAACCAAGAACATCTGCGGTAAGGAAAAAGGCAAGTAAATGTTTTGTGTGTCAGCATTCATTATTATTTATGAAGTGCAGAGTTTTGCTCAGATGCGAGGGTTTAAATTTGAGCTGTTCTTACTGTGCTGAGTGGAGACATGACAGTAAAGTGGGTCAGACTGAGGAGAGCAGGGCATCACATCACGAGAGAGAGAGAGAGAGAGAGAGAGAGAGAGAGCTTTTCACAATGAGCTCCTGTTATCTGAGGACAGATAGAGGTTTGAAGGGTGAGCCCTGACAGCACTACCTCTCTCTCTCACACACATACACACACTGATACGTTGAGCAATTTAGGCTAAAAGTCTTTGCCCTTTGATCATGTGCTGTCTGCACCCACAAGGCGCCCGGCTGAAGAGGCTACAGAATGTATGGCAAAGCGAGTGTGAAGCGGAGAAGAATGGTGGCTCAGATCCATCTCTCTTTCTCTCTCCCTTACTCTCCATCACTATCCCTATCTCTGAGGTTGTCCAAAGGTCAGCTGGCTTGCTACCAGATCCTCTGGACTCCTTCTCTCCTCCTAGAGAAGATTGAGACATACAGGAAGAAAGAAAGAGAGAATTAGAGCAAGAAATTGAGGAAGGAAGGCAAAGAAAGATGCAAATGCAGGTCATGGAATTTGACAGTGTTCATTATGAATTGGAACAGCGCATTACAGTAAGCAGGCTTCCCTTTATCCACCAATCATCATGCTTAATGAAGCATAACATTAGCCTAACCTTTTTTCTATGAATAAATTTGACAACAAAACATGATAAATGGCAATGTTAGACTTTTCCTTATTCTGGCAAACTGAAAATTGGTATGGGAAAAGTGGTATAGGGAATGAGGGAGTGAGTGAATGCTATGTATCCTTCTTTTAAAAGCTGTGAGCTTCCACATTTTAGGCAAACCACAATATGGAAGAGCTGCATTACGTGGCAAAACATTGTACATTTTAAAAAGCCAATGCCATCACTTCTTTTTGCCAATGATCAGTAAAGGAATAGTACCTCCTGGGCAAAACAGCAGCTGCCGTGAGTAAACTAAATGTGTTCAGTAGATTTTTGCAGCAGTAATAAACTACAGGTATGCATTCCTTACCATAAGTGAAGCAATTAGAATGTTGTGGGACACCGTAATAGAAACTTAACAAAACTATGTGTAACCTTTTGTTTCATTTCCCCATATATATTTCTCTTTTTCCTCTTGCACATGCTATCATTAGCACTGGTTTTGCTGCAGTTGGGAGCCATGATGCACTTACAGTAATATTTAAATAAATCATATTTATTTATGGTAATAAGAAGATTTAGCAATAAGATAAGGTACACCACTCGAAAAATGCACAAGTCCTTGGCATACAAGAGACATGAGATACATGTTTTTTGTGTTAATAGCTGTTGCATTTTCTGGTGTCTGTTTCTGTTCTCTCCATCCTGTGATGGATTGCAATTTTTGATTTTTATAACCTTAGGGGACCACAGAATTATATGCATACAAACATTTAATGGAAGGATGTTAAATGGATCATACTATGATAAGGCACTGTCATCAACTGCTAAAATGAACTGAATATAGTAGAGAAGGAGGCTGAAGATGCATTAAACTGAATTTATTTCTTTTTTGATGATGATGATGATGATGATGGTCAACAAACATTGTAATTTTTGTGTGTAACAAAACAACAATTTTGTGTATTTTTTGGTCTACAAAACTGTCTATTACAAATTGCTAAATTATCCTTCTTTTAGAAGCTTTGAATGATCACTAGCTCTGGTTTTGCTGCATTTAGGATGCACGCTGTGGAAATATATTCAAAAGAAATTTTTTTATTGTAGATAATGCTACAACATGCAATTAATCACTTTCTGCATGAGACATTAGTTGCAGGCATTGTTAGCAGGAAGTTGATGTGTTTGCTAAATTAGTGTCATATGTGTTTAGTTTAGAGACAATGTTTTTGTATGGTTTTTATGCTTCTCAGGACCTTAGAAAAATTAGCAATTACAGTACAAAGGTTTTGTGTGCAACAAAACTCAATACTTGAACATTGTTTTAATTTCCAGTGACTTACAACAAAAACACAATCAAAGCACAAAGTTTACTATATTTTTATTCAAATTTAATGAATACATAATTTACTTTAAATGGTAGTTTAGATTTAGTTTCTGTCCTAGTCCTGTCTCTGCCACTGTACTGTCTGTGATTTGTTAATTGGGCTCACAAGATTAATGTTAATTCTTGATCCAGTTGTCTTTTTTTTTTTTTTACACCTTTTTCTATGCCATTATTTCTTGTGAGGTCTGATCATGCTCTTATATTATTTAACATATTTTTTTGCATTATTGTATCCCTGTTTGTTCTTGTTCTCAACTCTTTCCTGTGTTTCCACCATTGGTTATACCTGTAGATTATTTAGCTTAGCCTACCTGTCTGTGTGTTGATTTCTGCTATTGAATCTAATTAAGATTTTATGCAGTAAATCCTATACTGAACTTTTGCACTGGCATCCTGTCTCATCATGATCAAGTTCAAGATGTTTTATTGTTATCTGCATCAAAAGTGCTGTAAGTATATATGTACGATAAAATTCTTGTGCAACAGTGCATGCCCCTACAAAAACACAGTGTAAAGATTTATACCTAAAGTCTTGAAAACTAACACAGATAGAATAACTTACCAAAAAAAAAACTTTTTAATAATTATAAACACTGAACACAAACACAAAAATTTTAATTTCAGTCTAGACAAGCAAAAACAATAATAAACTATAAACATTGTACAAATTCTGTTTAGTCAAAAAGACTTTTTTCAAATTTCAACACATGTTTTTCTGTAAAATTATCTAATGTAATACAGAAACATGTAATCACATATTTAGCTACCTATCTAGATTCAATTGATCACCGTAAGCATTTTTATGTTAGTAAAATTAAGCGCATATGATAGAAATGTTTATCCATCGGTGGTATTTAATTAAATTTGCATCATATCTGTGTTAAAAAAAAATCCATGTACTAATTACAGTGAATATATATATAACATTTACCCTTAAATTTAACCCTTACGAATGAACTAGAATACTCAGTCATTATATAAAAAGAAATTGTAAAAGACAGAAAGTAGAAAAAAGAAAAAGGAAAAAAGAAAAGAAAAAATTGTGTTAATGTTTTTTTCCAGCCCAATCAAATTAGGCTAAAATTGTGAAAACAGATTTATCAGTGACAGATCAGAGTGCGAGTCAGTAAAATAGTCAGAAAAAACATACAGCGCACACAGGAGGTATGTACACCATTTTCTCTTCACAAAAGGAACCAGCACTGTGTTAAGGCTGTTCATAACAAAGGGGAGCTTGTTTGTGAAACACCAGCATGAATGTGTGCTGAGCAATGCTCAAAACAATTCAAAAGAGCTTTGATTTCCTATCTCGTATTCATCCCTGTGTGCTGTCCCTTTTTGTGTGTGAAGAGTTAATGCACACGCATATCACAGTCAGCCCTGGAATGAGATCGGAAAACCCCCAATCCTGTGTGGCACCAAAGAGTAGGGCGCGAGTTCTGATACGGGCGAACGATCCCCCACAAGAACCTAATCAGTACAGGATCAAAGTGTGGGTGGCATAGGACTATACCCAGAGGCCATAGCCATGCCACCCAGAGAGAGGTTATCTGAGGCTAGCCTGTTGCTGGGAGATAGGGATGTGAGTTTAAATGTTCTTAAATACCAAGCTCCATGATCGTTATTTTTACTACTACTCCTACTACTACTACTACTAATAATAATAATAATAAGAAGAAGAAGAAGAAGAAGAAGAAGGTGAGTTAATTAACTTGTTGATGGTAAATAAAACAAAGCAAACTATGTACTGTGCTCTGGGAAAATATCAAGTGAGGGAACTACAGCATCTTCCAGTGAAACAACTGCTAATAATTTAAAAGAATTGAAAAAGAGCTCATTTGTTAGCAGGACAACAAATTGACATTAACCAACATTCCAAAAAATGCTGGCTAGGCAGAAAAACAAACAAAGACCCTAACAAAAAATTCTACAGGCAGCTCTAAGTGGGTTTAAATAACAGCTTTTACCTATTATATTATTATTCTCGAAAATGAGGTATTCTGAAGGAAGGAAGACAATCCAACATCTACTGTAGCTGTACAGAAGCCTTTTTCTGAAGTGATCTGAAGTGATATGTGAAGCATTCTAAGGTTACTATGGGTACTCACTACCTTGTACACTCACTTTATGTACACTTTATGTACATCTGTTACATTAGAATTTTCCCCTGGTCTTTATTTAACTTATACAGCTATTGAATGAAACGGAATCATATTTGACGAATAAAACCTGATGCGGAATCTGAATCTTTTCCACCACAGCCCTACTCGGTCTAAGCTACCAAATGCAACTAGCTAACACAATTCACTTAAAGTTAACTAGCTAACTTAATAAAGCCCAAGTCACTTAGTGTATGTGAACATTAAACTGTGCCCAATGGCCACAGAGGGAAAATAATTAACTAACACAAAGAAAATGACATATTATTATGTTTCATGACACACATGAATCCATATTTCTAAAGGCAAATTCATATCACACACATATAGTGCAAAGGAGTTATTCACGTCCATTCTGAACACCATTTCAATCCACACCAGCTGAGGCACTGCACCTGTTCTGCCATCTGTATAGAAGTGAAGTGAAGCAAGTGAAGCGTAAACTCCATACAAACCCATTCAAATGGCTAAACCACACTTTCTATAGGTTATGTATTACATCTAAAAAGATTGTGAAACCTGTAGTCACATGATGCTCTTCACATCAAAGTCAAAATCTACACAAATATACTGCTCTCTTGTCACGTTTCAGCTTAATGGTTTAGTAATTCCAAATCACAGCATGGTAATGGAAGACTGGATAGGAAACAAATTTTAAGCATGTGAGTTTTACCTCTTTTTTTTGTCTTTTGTTTTTGTAGCTATGCGCCAACTATAAAGGTGTATGGATAAGATCCTGTGGTATACTGTATTATATTTAGTGCTGGCAATCGATTAAAACTTTTTATCTAGTTAATCACATAGTCTGTGATTACTCACGATTAATCACAATTTAAAAAATACTCAGATTTACTTTACTTATTGGACTATTATGCAATATTGGAATAAAGAAGTGCATGACTGGGTAGAGGAAACAGATTATGCAGTTTTATAATATCTCACACATTAACACTTAACAAATGTTAAATTAAAATCTCTTGAATGGGACCGGCGGCACTGCTTGCAGTGGCTGGGTAGTATGGAATAAAACCCATGACAACAGGGCTTGAACCCCGATCTTCAGACCTGAAAATCAACAACCTAGAGCCTGAGCCACCTGAGCCACCACTCCCACAGTAACCATATTCTTGTAAAAAAAAAATAGTTCCCCTTGAAGGTAGTTCAACCACAACTTTGGTTTTATCCATACTTCCATTCAGAAGCTTTTTATAATGAAATTCACCAATGGTTCAGTGAATATATACAGACACCTGGTGATGTTTCCTCAGTCATCTTATTATCCGTGCTAAACGTGAGGCAACCAAGTTGGTATTATGGGAAGCAATTAGAGTCAAACTTGCTCGTTGATTTGTGAATTGGTGATTATTTAGCATTTAAAAAAAGAGTAATGCTTTAAAATCTCTAGATTACTCACATGTGTTAACATTAATATTGACAGCCATAATTATATTATGTACAGTATATAATTCTGTTTAACAGTGTAAAAGACAAACCTTGGGACATTTATAGAGAATTCTAAGGTGCACCAGGAAAGTGTAATTAATAAGCATAAGCGTTTACTTGGCTTGGCTGCGAGAGGGGTGTGGGAGTGGGGGATTATAATACCTCTGGAACTGGGCTTAATTCATGAGTTATTTGACAGTAAACAAAATGAAGTATATAAAATTTGAGAAAGGTAAAGTCCCCTATTTGTAACTGATATCAAATCCTGTGTATGGATTCTTGACATGAAGCCTTTAAGCCGATTATTCATATCATTATCTACAGTATATAATTGTTCGTGGCTACCAGAAGAAAAAAAAAAAAAACCTTGCACTTGTACTTGTATAAACTGTGATTGATGTAATTATTCAAATGAAGGCTGAAAACATCTTCGCCAATGAGCTAATTTTTTAAAGAAATAACACCAATTGGGACAAGGATGTGGTTTGAATCGAGACTCCAAGGATATGTGTAAGTCTGTAGAAGCACATCCACTGTGAATGTAAATGTAAATGGAAGTAATAGCTTTGTCTCAATATCTTACACTCAGCTGCATACCGTACTTGTGGACTGGGATTGTGCCAACTCTCTCCACACACACACACACACACACACACACACACACACACACACACACCAGCATTGTTANNNNACACACACCAGCATTGTTATATGACTAGGTTCATTAGAGGCCACGGGTTTACTGCAAAGACCCAGCTGTCGAGTCTACACTTTCAGAAAAAAAAAAAAATAGAGATTGAAATCTTACTTCCTTACAATCTGCCTGAACACACTCCCAGGTTCTCTCTGTAGGGATACAAGCCAATCTGAAGCACTAGTAAAACTTTCTCAATACATCACATACACAGTTTATTTAAGGAAGACATACAGTATAGCTTTTCAAAGGCTACTGCATTTGCATTTAACTGGATGTCTGTCTTCATCTTCCATATCGTAGCACTCTGGCCTGAAACCTGTGTGTGTTAGGACGAGAGATATATATGTATGGGGATGGGCCCAAACAGCTTGTCTGAATTCTTATCAATGCAGGCACGAACATGTGTTACATGTGTTCTTTACAAACTCAGACAAGCAAAGAACTTAATTCTGAGAATCTTTACTGATAACCCTCTTTCTCTCCCTCTCTCTATCTTTCTCTTTCTCCCTCTCTCTTTTATGCTCTCTTCGTCTCTGTGGACACAACCTTGTGACTTGCTTATCTCGCCATATTTATCAGTGGAATGTGAGTTCGGAAGGATGGGGCAGTTGGAGGTCAGAGGTCCTGAAGCTGTATAGCCGTCTGCTTAGTGCTTATTGACCCCTCTCGGACCTCTCTTATCTCCAGCTCTTAAGAGCGAGAACGCTGGCTCACAACAAGGTCACTTCCTAATCAAGAAGCCGTTCCATGGACGTTTTTTAACACGAGTGTGAAAAGCAACGTGCGACGTATTCATCATGTAAGCATGTGCTGTCAATACACTGTATATGCAGATATCTTATGCAGAATGTAAATTTTACTGCATGCTTTTTCAAATTACTTTACTATTAGCTTGAAGAATAACAATCACTGGAGATATGTTTTACATGCATTGTAATTAGAGCTGGGCAATTTGACTGATTACGCAATTAATCAATCCTTTGTAGACTAAGTCAGTTAATTAAATCAATGGATTAAAAAAATATATACAACAGCTTTGGCAGAAAATACAAACTACTTTCATCTTCAACAAATGCTCAATTTTTTTTCCTTTAAGTACACTTCTTCTTTTGAGTTTATGAGCGGGGGACACATTACCGCCACCTACTGGAGTGGGGAGCAGAAGATTGTTGCTGCTTTGTATGAAGCTTGACATTTGAACAATCAATAACACAATTTATATAGCTTTTAGTGTATTAAATACTTTTAATAGTAGTTAGCACTACAAAATCAGGCAGCACATTGGCATAGTGGTTAGCACTGTGGCCCCACACCTCCAGGGTTGAGGATTTGATTTCCTCCTTGGATCTGTGTGCATGGAGTTTGCATGTTCGTGCTTGGTGGGTTTCCTCCAGGTACTCCGGTTACCTCCCACAGTCAAAAGACATGCAGGGTAGGCTAATTGGCATTTCCAAATTCCCCGTTGTGTGTGTGTGTGTGTGTCTTTGTGTGTGTGTGTGTGTGTCTTTGTGAGAGTGTGTGTGCGTGCTTGTGATGATAGATTGGCACCTCATCCAGAGTGTACCCGGCCTCATGCCCCGAGTTCCCAGGGGATAGTCTCCAAGTTCCTGTGATCCTGTACAGAATAAGCAATGTAAAGTATGAGGGAGTGAGAGAGTAATACCTCTTAAAATCTGCTCAAGAGTAAACATTAGTGCTATTGAATGAAATAGGAATAAATTCAATCAGTCTATCTTTCAGTCTTCACAGCTGTAACTGTATGCTATTTGTATACCATTACCACTATGTATTCTAAGAGTTCAAGGATCTAAAATGCAGTTAATATACTATGCGGACCACATGTGGTTATTTCCTTTGCCTCTAGGCTGTTTTATTGCAGTGTGAAGGCCCTCACCTGGGCAGCAGGCAAAATTGCATCACCGCAGCCGCTACAGGTCTAGGCTTATCCATCATTCTCATCTATCAGCATAATGATAAAGTACTTTCTCAGTCAGGTGCTTCACACCAAAACCTGAGCCACGCTGCAGCGACTTGGTTTTTGGTTATAGAGTCCATTAATCTCCAAGCAATCACAAATGATTTGAACACGCACGCACACACACGCACACACACACACACACACACACACACACACACACACACACACACACACACACACACACACTTTAAACACTTTTATAAATGTTTTCTTATGGAGTGTGTGTAAAGATCAGCCTTAAAATCATCATAGATATTCATATTTAGTTTTATAGCATCTGCATCTGCAATTTCCACTCCTAGAAACATGGAAAAATAAAAGTAGAACAGTCTACTGGATTCTGTTCATTTGCATTAAACCCAGCGGCTATGGCTTGAACAGCCTCTCAGAGTCGTCCACCTGCTGCAGTGGACTGTTTCCCATGGCCTGCAGCAGACAAGCTTATCTGTCCTCTACCATCTGAATGGAGCTGAGGGGCCTGTGTTTGTGTAAGGCCAGAGGACAAAGAGGGGGTCGGGACGCTCGGGCAGGTCACTGTTTGATCATCCCATCATGCCTTCTCATGCATGAGGGAGCCGCTCTGGCACCAGAAAAATGCCACTCTTCATTTTGGTTCAGCGAACAACAGGCTTTCTGCAGTCTGACCGAGTATTCCGCAAAGTCTGAGAGCAATTACAGCAAAAGGACTAAACTAACAAAATCGACTATGCAGCATGGAGCTCAGACCATGACACTGCCTAGGAGCAGAGAGGTCTATAACTTCAGCCTGACCCCCCCCAACTCATGATTCACATTAAGCATTTTAAGAAACATTTACATTGCGAAAAAGTGCAAAGCAAAGAAAATACTGTTAGTGTTCCGTAATCAATTTTTTGTGCCAAATGCAGTAGAGCCACAATCTTTTATTTAAAGCAGACTACTCGCAAGTTACATCATCCAGAAACACACATTACACAGAAACAGTGAGCAAAATCACAATACCACAGCATGGCTCATTAAGCATCTTTCCAACACTCAGTTATAGACTGAGTACCAATTATATACCCATTATTCTTAAAATAAAATAAAAAAATATGGCAATAAAGAATAAAGAAGACATCAAAGTAAATAGACATAAATTAAAGTCATAATCATCTTAAATCAACAAACAGTACAAGCAAAAAGCAGTAGCTAAAAAAGTTCCCCAGGCAAATGACTGTGAGACAGTGATGGCGCATTCCGCACGGTCATGAGGCATGGAGCTGTAGATATGTCTGACTGACTCAGAGTTAACCAGCCATCCCTATTCTATAAGCTAAATAAGCGGAAGCTGTCATTCTTTCAAATAGTTATAATACAGTATTTGATTGAATCAATTAAGTAGCAGAAAGTGAATCAGAAATAATTTATGTAAATTGACTGTATGTTACTGCAAAGGCAACGCTTTGATTCAAGTATGAATAGATTCTGTTACAAGTGAATGGAGGATGAATGACGAAGAAAACAGCTGCGAGCTCTATAGGCCTCTTGTGCAACGATAATGTAACCTGTCATGTCCCTTGTGCACGGACAAGAAGTTCCCTCTAAGCTGCTAGTGCCGTTTCAGTAGCACAGAAGGCGTGAAATTCCTTATTACAGTGCCTCTTTCACTGGGCACTGCTCGATCCGCTTCAGAATGCCAGAAATACTCGGGACATGCACTCACCAGATGTACACTGAACATCTGTACACTTTCTCATTAATGCATGTGACAGTAACACAGTATATAATATCATGCAAATACAGATCAAGATATTTAGTTAATCATCACGTCAAACATGAGCATGGTGTTGGATTTAACTGTGGCATGTTTGCTGGTGCCAGATCCGCTGGTTTCAGTATTTCAGAAACTACTGATTTCCTGGAGTTTTCTCACTCAACAATATACAGTTTAAACAAAATAACAGAAAACAGAAATAAACAAAAAGCTAAGAACCAGAATCTGGTGCTACCTTGTTAATTTCCTATTTTTAACTGTTTTGGTAAATTTACATTGATTTACAATGTAAAAAAAATTTACATTAATGGCTTTTGGCAGAAGCCTTTATCCAGAGATCTTACACTTACTCACTCACTCATTTTCTATATTGTTTATCCTGTACAGGGTGATTGAAAGCCCGGAGCCTATCCCAGGGGGCTTGAGCACTAGGCGGGGTACATCCTGGATGGGATGCCAATCCATTGCAGAGCACAAGTAGACACACGCAAACACACACACACACACACACACGCACACAC
>JAOVVB010000041.1:9366379-9382275 GCA_028570985.1 Heterobranchus longifilis
ATTATTATTATTGTTGTTGTTGTTGTTGTTGTCAAGAAAATGCATGTTTTTCTATGTTTTTAAATGTTTTTCAAAACTAAAATAACCAGCAAGGATAGTGTTCATTAAAGTGTTTTTAAAGCACTGTTTAGGTGTAAAAACTTCAGGTGAGAGGTGAGATTTATTGGAAAAGATGGAAATCTTGTGATGGAGAAAAAGTTGAAGAAAAATATTTAATATGGCAGATTTTAAAGCTTCAAAATGATCATAACAATTTCGCAAATGTGAAGAAAGTTATATCCTACATGAGCAAAGCAGACTTAACTAGGAAAGTTGTAGAAATAAGAAGATTGACTGCATTCACTGCATTTAACATTACACAGGTACATGAAATTAACTTTATTTAATAATATTTTTGTTAGAAAAAATATATAAATGAGATCTAAACAAATTAATTTCCATATTGATTTAGTAAAATACAGTATGTATATGTTTTCTTAAATAAAACAATGTTTAGGATTAAAAACTTCTCTTCTGTTGTAGGATCGGAAAGATAAGATATTTATCAACCAATTTTTGAATTGAATGAATTTTTTTTTTTAAACAATTTTAATCAATTTAAATGTTATAAATAAATAGAAATTTTATTTACATGTCACCTACTGCAGCACAAAACTAACAAGTGCAACTGTTATATCTGGCTTGATATAAGGGATCACACGTAATTTATGAGTTAAAGTATTTCCTTGCTCACAAATGAAATGATATCTATTTATTGGTCAAGTGTTTTCTGTAATCAGGAGTTGCCTGTGCTTCTGAGAGATTTTATAAAGTTGTCTTGAACAGGCTTGAAAATTTTATAAAAAATACCAGAACTCAAATGACGCTGAGCAAAACTTAATGTGTTTTCATTTGAAAGAAAAAGCTGATCAAAGCATTAAAAAAAAACAAAAAAACATCAAACTACCATATTTAGGGAAAAGTTAAAAGCTTTTATTTTCTTTCTAATTTAAACTAGTTTTTGAACTAGTCAATGTTGTACAAACATTACACAGATAAATAAAATTTATTGTATTTAACGATTTAAAAATAAATAAAATATTTGCAAGTAGTATTTAAGTAGAGCACTTGGGTTAGATGTGTACAGTATGTGGTCTGAAATGTAGAGTAATAGCTGATTGGGTGGTCAGTTATAACCAGGGTTATGTTTAAAGTATTCTATAAATGTATAAATTATGTCCTTTTTTGAAACCATACAGGGAGAGAGTGGGGCCACATCATGCTCGCTGATTTTAAAGGTCACCAGACACCAGTGTTGCCAAGATGTTTACATTTCTGAGCTGACAGAAGAGGGAGCAGGTCCAGGCCGAGAGAGAAGCTCCAGGCCTGGAGAGCTGATGGCTGGCGCATGTCATCTTTTAAGCAGATGTAACAATGCCTTTTTTCTTCTAAACATAGCAAACTCCATTAAAATAAAACAAACAAAACAAAACAAAAAAATGTTAATTATTTATTTGTTTTGTTTTTTTTACTGTTGAAATTTTCTATTCTGTTTTATTTCTTCATTGTATCCTTTTACATATTTGAGGAATTACTGTAAAACTGTGTTTGAAAAATGAGTCTTTTGAATATGTTTTACAAGACCTTATTTTCTACTTGTCCAACAATCCTCACACCATCTTTCATACTACTGGCTTTACTTTCCTCACTGCTTCCTTTTGTAGATGTTCAGTATCAAACACTTCAACGGTGTGTGGTTATGTCATGTGAAATAATTTTACTAGGAAAGTGTGATAGAGTGGGAAGAAACAGTTTATTTTTATCATATTTCAAAATTAAGAAGTCTGATGTGTTAAACGCTCCCAGGATCGTTTTAGTATCACCAGCAGGATCTGGTCATCTTGACAATTTAATAGCTAGTTTAATTTAAGTGGTACTGCAGCATAATGACATATCCTATCAAATACACCTGATTAGCAGATTTTGCATGTGTGTCAGTGTAGGGGAATCACCAAAGTGAGCAAGAACTTCAGCTGGTGACATTTTATTTAGAGAGAACCAAAGTGCGTGAGGAGATTTTTAAAGCAAATGAACAGGGGGAAAGTTCTTGGGACCTTCAGGTGCCAAATGACTCCCACACCTACTTTACAGCATATCACGAGGATGTAGACAAATGGAAAAGTTTATCCATCAGCAATACACTCATTACAGTGAGGTCATTCACCTCACACCTCAGGGATTATCCCCAAAAAGCAGGTACAGAAAGCACATAGATAAACTCTCTACTCCCATACACATAGTGCTCCCTGAGCTCTAAACTTAGACCTTGAACTGGATGTGATGGCTTCCATATCTCCTGCGGGTCCTAAGTGACATGCCATGTACATTACTCAGATTTCTGACAGTTGTTCTTTTGATCAAATCACATCTTTAAATTATAAACAGACTCTCTAACTCATTTTCTTCATGTGTTAGTGTCTGTCTTGGGGGACTGTACAGCACAGCTGGAAATAATTTAGCACAAGAAACCTACGCATTCGTTTATGCTTTAAATCTACATTTTTCAGATTATCGCTGATGTTTGATCAGACTGAGTGGGTGGAATGGCAACAGCAGTAGAGGATGACAAACTTAACAAGTCTAAAAGGGATAGATATTGAAACAGATGAGAAAGAAGGCCAAGCTGTGCAATTTTAATAATAATTCTGTTTTATTAGAGAATCTCACAGGTCTACATCTGTAGTTTATTTATTAGAACTGGTGTCTGTCTGTCTATCTATCTACTGTATCTATCTGGTTAGTCATATCATTAACACAATAACATTGATAATGAACTAAATACCAGCAAACTGTTGGCAGGACCATGGGCACCCAGGCCACAGGCATGCCCGCAGGGAGCAAATGCCAGGGTGTCTGCTGAATCAGAGATAACAGACAGAGCACTACCCAACACTGACATTTATTCAGACTTCCATTAAGTGCTTCTTTCCTGCCATCCAGTGGCAGCTTCTTCTTTTTTAAATTCCTGCCTCTTTACTGATCTTGATTCATGGTTCTTTGGTATGTTCCACTGTTTGCCTATTAATATTTAGTTGATTAATGTATATACCAGATATCAGAATTTGAGTGGTCCACCTTTTTTGTGTCCTGTTATGCTGTTATATGGTCATGCCAGAGAGTTTGAATGCTTTAACAAGTTTTCTAAACATTCATAGTATGCTATTAGCAAAGGTCGGGCTTGATATGGTGGCAGGGTGGCTTTATGGTTAGCATTGGCGCCCTGGGGGTTCGAATCTTGTCTGTAGTCTGTGTGACAGTCCAAAGGCATGCGGTGTAAGGTCTCTGGCATTTCCTTATTTGGCAGTATGATTGGGTGTCATACTGCCAAAGTATGAGTGTGTGTGTTTGCTTGTGCCCTGTAATGGATTGACACCCTAAGAAGCGGGTACGCTGCCTTTAGTCGACTAGGACAAGCTCCAAGCCCCCCCGCAACCCTAAACAGGATAAATTCTATACATAACGAATTAATGGGCTGTACTGACCCATTATGAGTAATACATTCAGGGAGTCAGGAACTGATTTCTCAAAACTCATTGCTGTACCTGACCCAGCCACCTGCAAAGAAAGATTTTCTCCTTTATCTAGTCCTCAAATAGACATCAGTGTTGACTTAAAAAATTTGGATAATTAAATTTATCCCTTATACAGTATAACAAATTAAAAATGCATATGACAATATGATCATTAAAAGTACAAAAGAATATGAAGCTGCCAGTTACACAGACACTGCTTAGACTCTTAGACATGCATCTTATTTTGGTGCAGACACTTACATTTATATGGTGTGTATTGTTTTTTTGCAATTCATAACAAAATTATTGTATGGTACAATAGAGGTTTGCAAACATTTTGCAGCCGCTTCCACTGTTTTGAAATGTGATGTGATGTAATAAAATAAAATAAATCCTATATTCAATCCTGTGTAATACACAGATTTATGTTAGGAATGATTAGACATAGAGCAGCTACAAAGTCTGGCATATACAGTACAGTCTGGCTGAAAAAAAAAGGTTGTATGCTAATATGTTGTTGAACCGCCTTTAGCTTTTGGTTATGATAAGCATTCACCATGGCATTGTTTCAACAACCTCATGAAGCATCACAACATTTATTTCTGTCCAGCATACTTTTTTAGGTTTTAATATTTTGTACTCAAAATGGTGGTCAGATCAATCTGGAACATATTCTCCAGCACAGACTTTTAATGGGTTTACAGTCAATTCACGTGTGAAAGTTGCTTTTTATTTATTGCCACATAATGTTGTAGAGCTGTCCAGCTGAAGAACTGGTCTCTAACTCAGATCATAACACTGCCTCTAGTGGCTCACAGTGGGCACTATGCATGATGACTGCATCATTTCATGTGCTTCCCTTCTTACTGTGATGCAGATAGGGTCAATCTGGACTCATCAGACCACATTACCTTTTTCCAAGTCTAATTTTTATGCTGCCT
The DNA here is from genome assembly GCA_028570985.1 of Heterobranchus longifilis. Taxonomy (NCBI): domain Eukaryota; kingdom Metazoa; phylum Chordata; class Actinopteri; order Siluriformes; family Clariidae; genus Heterobranchus; species Heterobranchus longifilis. The sequence goes on from JAOVVB010000041.1 coordinate 9,370,872, forward strand.
ATCAAACGGAAGCATTATTTTCTGATCAACCTCAATAACAATTGCCTAGTAGCCACACAGCTGTTTAGTCCCACTGTAATCTCACTATTAAACATAGCTATTTCTACTGTTATTGTGGGGTTTTTTTTTTATAACAATGCAGCCTCACCAAATGTTAAAGTTACCTCCATTCATGATTTTATTTCCGACCACATTTTTTTCCATGATGTTGATGGGACGGCACTATCCTTCCAGGTTTTAATAATGTGTTGGACAGTTCTTAACCCCATTCCCGTAATTTTAGAAATCTCCTTAGTTGTTTTCTTTGATGCAGGCCAACAATTTGACCCTCTGGCACACAGTAGCATATTTTCCGTGAGCACAGGATAGTTCAACATGGTTGTTTAAGACAAAAACATACTCACTACACCAATAAGGTTTAAAGAAATTGTTGCCAGCTGAAACATATTAACCACTACAAAGGGTATATATTGTTACTTTATTTGCTTGATTAAAATGGTGATTAAATTCAATCTCTTCAATGTCTTCAAATAGACATACAGCTAGAATGATATCATTATAACTACACCAGCTATTATAACTATGTTAACAATGTTAATGCATGGATCCCTGAGGACTCCTGGACCCTCATATGAGCACAATGGCATAAGAACAAGAAAACAATTAACATTTTATTGCATAATAATTTAAATATCAGTTTTGAATTTTTTTCATTGAAAAATCACCAGGGATGCAGATATTTGCCATCAAATCCAGAGGTTGTATGCTGTAGTGGTGAGAGATATGGCCATGCATTAACTATCTAAAGCACACACATAAACAGAATAGGTTAAAGAGGGAAACCGTCTCAATGGCTGGGCCTCTTGTGTCCCCTGGCTCCTTCAGCTCTCCACAAAGCCTCTCACCACCTTCAGTGTAATTTAGACTCCCTCCATCAACACATCCTTAATGACTCCATCCTGCTTCGCACTCCGTTATCTGCCCTCCATCTCTCCATCCGCTAATGTGGCTCTCTCAGCAGGCACGGATTGTTAGTGGGAGAATGGAGAGAGAGAGAGAGAGAGACAGAGAGAGAGAGCGATGGCCCTATATGATTGTACCATGTGTGTTTGTCTAGCAATGAGTGTGGTTAAAGACAAAACTTGGGGGCATTAGGTGCTGGGGGTCAGTAATAGGCATGCACATACCTGCTCCAGACTTTTTGGTTCAATGCATTAGTTAACAAACAGCCTGAAATGGATTGAGCTGAGTCAGTTAGAGAGGAGAGAAATCCAAAAGTTGTACTACTCCAGGATAAGTATTGGGAAATACTGCTGTAAATAACAAGAATAAATAAAAATATGGCCTATATAAATGCTAGGAACTCTTCTGTACACACATACACTTATTTCTCACCTGGCCCTGCATAGCTTTAATTCATTTACAAACCTCTAATACAACCCTGAAATCTGTCTAATCAAGTTATTCTCAAACTGTTACAAAATGACATTCCTGTTTCAGGTCTTATTTCCAGTGTGCCTGTGAGTGCCTGTGTGTCTTACCATGTGTGTGGTACTAAAACGTCCCTTAGCCTTCCCATCTCCCCAAGGTACACTGGGCTATGTGTAAACCGATCCTAATCTCTTCCCACCTCCACATTGCACTTACAACCAAGTCAAGAATGGCAGTGTAATGAGGTTATGAAAACATAGCTAATGGCCGCTACGTCCGTGGAGACTCCTCCTTCAGCACGTCCACACAACTGGCTGCCACGTCCACATCCATGCAAATGTTATGATGGTGTGTCAGCAATTAACTATCAATGTAAAGAACCATTTTTACAAGACTGCTTTGAATAACTGGAGGCTCAGGAACACAAGAGGTCTCTCAATACCAGCTAGAGATGATCCACATGTTCAGTATATTTACTGTAGTTTGATATGCCTTTTAAGACAAGAGATTTCTGAAAAGTAGTAAAGCAACAACCATTTTCTAGGCTTTATGTCATTGTCCACTGCCTGGCCAAAAAAAGGTCACACACTCTTACAATGTCCTAAGCCTTAATTATGGAATGCATTCGATCTGGTAGTGTTTCAACAAGCTTATGCAATGTTACAACAGTTTCTTTTTCTGTCAAGCTGCATTACTTTTTGGATCAATAGACTTTGTATTGATGATGGGACAGTCACACCACTCCGTAAAAGTCTTGTTCAGGACCTCCCAAAGACTTAATATGGTTAAGGTCAGGAATCTGTGGTGACCAGTTCATGTGTGAAATTGATCTCTCATGCTCCCAAACCCACTCTTTCACAATTTTAATCCTGGAATGTACCTGTGCCATCAGGGAAGAAAAACTGAATTGATGTGATAACCTGGTCATTTAGTACATTCAGGTCATTATCTAAATTCATGTTACTGCCACATAACATTACTGAGCCTAGACCCGACCAACTGATGCAACCCCAGATCATAACACTGCCTCCAGAGGCTTGTACAGTGGCCACTATGCATGATGGGTAAATCGCTTCATGCTTCTCTTTTTACCCTAACACACCAATAGCTCTGGAATATCGTTAATCTGGACTCATCAGACCACATGACCTTTTTCCATTGCTTTCCAAGTCCAACTTTTATGCTCCGTACCAAACTGAAGTCTTTCTTTCTGATTCGCCTCTAACAACTTTTTTTTTATTAACACACAGATTTGTAAGTGTGTAAATGATCGTACTTTGTCAGTTAAACATAGCTGTGATTTTTACCGCCCAATTTCTACCATGAAACTTCACAAAGTGCTTAAGTCAGTGCTTATTAACACTGGTCCTGGAGGACACCCACTGTACTGCACATTTTAGTTTTTTCATTGCTCTATCAGACCATCTTGAATTCAGAAACAGGGTGTCAATTAGATGATTAGTTAAATCAGGTGTGTTGGGAGCACTATAGTGTGCAGTGCAGGGGGTTCATCTGTTTTCTACAACCATAAGATAAGTCTTCTGAATTTGCAGCGTTTTATTCTAAAATGCTTTTCCCTATGGCGAGCGAAGAAAAAAAAATGTTTATTTAAAACTCGCATATAATGAAATTTGTAAATTTGCAAAGCAGGTTAAAAAAAAGAATGCTTTAATGGATTCTTCTACCAGCATACCCTAGATGCTGATTACATTCTACAGTGTTGGTTTACACCCACTTAAGTTAATCCTCTGGACTTCATGTTTAAATATTTTGTATTTCATGCAGCTGAAGTTGCCAGATTTTTCGAGTAGTGGTGCCTGGGATTTTTATTAGTGCATGGACCACTGCCTTTAAATGTCAATAAATGTCTTCTTAATTACTCCAAAGATTTTCCAGTGCCCATTTTCTATACCCAAGCACTCAACCCCAGGACACTCAGAAAAGTGATCTTTGGCCTTGTGTAGCTGTTATGTATTGATATTATGTCAGTGTCACAGCAATAAAATAAGTTTATTTAGCATTATTTATTTTGTTCGACTTACTTATTTTTATTGAGATGTCCTAATTTCTTGCTTTTTTTCTGCTCCATGAATCTTTATACTTTTTCATATTTTGGTCTTCAGGAGATACGGTGTTGAGACTCTCGGATGTTTCATAACAGGTTAAAAGTTTATTTTTTAAATTATAAGTTTAAAGTAATATTTTTTTTCTTCTATATTTTCTATATTTTGTAATATTTTTATTATGCCCTTATTTGTACAGTATATTTTACTAGTTAAATGTATTTTCTATTTCGTATTTCTTTTTATTCATATTAATTTCTTTGGTATAAGCTTTTATTTTTTAAGGTCACTGGCGGTCGTATAAGCATTTCACTGCATATCGTACTGTGTATGACTGTGTATGTGACAAATACAATTTGAATTTGAATTTGATTTAAATTTAAAGGTGTTTATTGACTATATATTAGATAATGTGTATAGCACTTTGAACAATAGTCACTGTAAAAAGCAGTTTTACAGAATAAAAAAATGGAAATGAATTAAGAAAATGTGAGGAAATATGTATAACTTATAATTAACAGCTTGATCATTTGCATAGAGTTAGAAATAGTGTATACTGTGTAATGATGGAGGGACACACATTCAAGGAACAAACATAAACGTATTTTATCACATTCTATATTTTTTATATAATAATCATCCTGATATATTAAACCATTTATCTGCAATCTATCTGATCTGAAAGTGAGCATTTACACTTAGAACTCATTCTCTTTTTCCTTGTAGAAGATGTTTCCATCGGACTGCACCCGCCAGGTCACTGTGATGTTCTCCACCATGCCGTTCTCTTCCAGTTTCTGCTAGATCTGAAAAAAAACAAAATCAGTATTTAATTACTTAACCTGAAAAAAACTACTTTATTTTACTAACTAGGCCAGAATTGATAACAAAAAACACTTTAATTATATAAAATTATTATAGAATAATCCAGATTTTGTACTAATTAGCATGTTTAGAGGGAGATTAGAGGCTATCCCTTGAACCTAGCGCACAAGACTGAGTACGCTCCGGATGCACACACACCCACACACACTGTTACCCACACAAATGAACACTAAGGGTAAATTTGAAACATCAATCAGCCTAAAATGTGTGTCTTTGGACTTCTGTAGGAAACCGGAGACACACACACACACACACACGCAGACAAACCTGCTTTGTGCAAACCCTTGACATGGAGAGGAACAGACAACAGCTCTCAAAATGAGCAGGCTCTTGAGAATAACAGACATTTGAGCAGTGAAGCAGTGAGAAATGCTAACAGGGGCTCTCTAATGCACATTTCCAGAGGCATCTTTTGACTCACTTTCTCTAAAATGGATGACTGTACAGCAGGATTAAACACACCTGCATCAGACTCCACCTGCAGTCTCATTATCTGCTGTTCCCTCTCTGGTCGAACTGTGGAATGGAACACACACACGTACACACGCACACACAAAAGAACAAGCGCATGCGTGTCACATGATACTCGATGATACTCGCCAATACGTATCATCGTCAATACTCGTGATACGTATATCAAGACTCGCTCGTTTATTGAGCCAAAATGTATAAAAAAATTTTGCTCTTCACTCTTTTTGTGGAATGCTCGCACTGGGTTACTTGCAATCTATATATACAGTACACTATAGTTTCTCAGCCATATTTCCTTCTTTTGTTTTGTGTGAAATCGTTCAGAATAATGTATAACCAGTCTACACACCCCCTGGGTGAAATAGTCTAGTCATGACATTCAATGGGGGTAAGTAATGTCCTGATGCCTTTCAAATAAAAATATATCTGACTAAATAAGGTCAAATCTATTAGTTTAGAAAAAAAGAGGGAAGAAAAAGGGGCAAAAAACAAAGGTATGCATTAAAGTTTATTTTTTTATGTTTAACCATTATTTATCACATATACATTACTGCACAATAAAATTCTTTAATCTCCACCTATCCCAGAATTCTTTTGTTAGCAGGCTGAGGTCAGAGTGCAGGGTCAGTCAGTATACAGTGCCCAGAGAGCAGTCAGAGAGGCTTGTGCCAAACCGGGCTGTAGTGGTGAGAGCGCTGAATCCTAACCACTAGACCACCAGGAATAAATAATAAAATAGTGTAGTATAACCCTTCTGACACTTTCACTTATGATAAACAACAACAATTACAATAATAATAATAATAATAATAATAATAATAAAGTAAAAAAAGTTCTCTGGCTAACAGGATGCGAGAGCAAAGTCAAAAGTGCTTGCTGTATCAGATCACCTTTGTTGGCCTTTATGCTTCAAAGACAAAAATAGTTTGTTTATTTTATTAGTAAGTACTTTTTACTTTTTGTAATTATGAACTATTTTATTTCCACATTAATTATGTAAAATACTAAATTAACCACATTATTGTGGTAGCTATATTTATCCTATGGGTTATCCTCCCTGGTGCCGCCCCTGCAACCTTTACTTTCGCGACTTAAGTCATAAGCTCATGCCAACCTAGGAATCATTTTTTGAAAGACGGTTCTAAGAGAAATCACTCCAGTCTACAACAAATTGTACATGAAGGTAATAATAACCTTAAAAGTGAACATTTATGTTTACTAAAACGCTACGTTTTATTTGTATTAAATTTGCCTTAAATGAAAGAGGGACTCACATGTGTAACAGTAGAAATAGTGCTGGTTGGTGCAGGTTTCTTAACTGAGCTGTCCATTATAAGCCACTGCACAGCTTTTACCCCAATAAATTGAAGTAGCCGACAATCCAATCCAGTGGACAATTCTGAAATATTTTCTTGCTGCTTCTTTCTCCAATTTTTGCCAATCAGTAGCATTTACAATAGTTGCCAGGTCAGTGTACATCGTCCTGCAGTAATTCTGGGCATCAGACCATGTCATTGATTTCATAACCAGGCTATATTTGCAGAACAGATACAGCAACTGAGACCAGATCTGTTGAGAGATTTTATTTTATAACATTATAATAGTAATAGGGCTTAGAAAAGACCAATTCTTTTAATTGCCCATAATTGATGATTAACCAAATCAACCAGATCCATTTAAAATAAATAACGTTAAACAAATGTTTCAAATTATGAAACATAATCAGATGTCTTCTTGCAATTAGTAATTGTTTAAAGATAACTGAACCAGTTATTATTATATTAGCTTTGTGTGGTGATAGATGAGATATTGATTTATTTTATTTATAATTAAATGTTACTTCATAATTGATTATACCATGTAAATTAAATGTAGACCACTTACAATACTATTTCACTTACAATACAATAATATTCTTACACATTCTACCATAATCCAATTCTGTTAAACTCAGTATATGTATCAAACACACAGATGTAGCAATTATGGGACACCAAAAACATAATTTCCATGAAATTATGTAGCTGAATGACTTTCTGGCCATAAAACAAACATTGGTGAATGGTTAAGAAGGTAAACATTATCTTAATGGTAGGATGTGTGCTTCCCCTCTCTAAAATACATACAGCACCTCTAGAACTCTCTGTGATGATAATTAAAAATGTCACCTTGGAATTGTATATTTAAATGATTATCTATTGCCCAGTGGCCAGGAATGAGAGGAAACAATAATCATTTTAATCATTGATAATCATTTTAATAATTATTCATGTGTAACTATTTATTTGAATGGCTTTTAGCCATCTCGCATACAATATACTGTTGCCCAAAAATGTTGGGGGAAACAGGAAATCTATAATATATGATTCCCAGCTGTGTTGTCATGTGTGATATTAGAAAAAAGGGTGCTGGCTGCTTTAAGAGTTGTAACTTGCTGATGATGTCATCAATATATAGGACCAGCTTTAGTCTATTGCATGGAAGAGAGCAGACTGTTATTGTGGTTCTTTCCATCTTAAGCCATCTGCTACAGTTCTTGTCTTTCGGGAGTGTAGCGAATAACAGGGCTCCCACAGAGAGAGACAGCAGTCAACTGACCACAGTCCAGAGACCTTCTCCCAGCATGCATGTCGCCATCCCGATAAGCTATCTGATCCGCGAGCGTGAAGGGGAATCGGCAAAACGAGGCTGCAATCTTACCTGATTCGCGATCATAAAGCAGATCTGTGAGACGAAGCTGCAGGAAACCTCACAAGGCATAAGACCAGATGCTTTGAAGTTAACCCCAAAACGAAGGGTGTAAATTGGCGATTCGGTAAACAAAGCAGACAGTTTTACAGCTTCACCCCGAGCTGGGGGGAGAACCTATCACACCTGGACACTCTCTTGACCTCCGGAAGACATGCCTTTCAATGAACAAAGGCATACGGCATGGACACTATTTTAAACATCTTTAAAGTGTGCCAGTAGGGCAAAACGTATTTACATATATTTACTCAGTATCTTTCATTCCTGTGTATATGTTTGATTATTCTGCATAACTTTAAAGGTGTAATTAGAATTTACAAACCACTTTTATTAGATAAAGAAAGAAGTGAGTGGGTAAAATGTCTAATGTTTGATGTCAATCTAAAGCTGGCTTTATTCCAAGAATGTTGGTTAACATGGGAAATTGGTGGCATAAACCGAGCTCATGCAAAATTACTTCATAAAAGGTATTAAAAACTCCAACCGGATGGGCCCCACATGACAGCTGAAACACTGTGCTAATGTATGCACAAAAGGAGGAACCACGTGAGGCGTGGCTAAGCCCCGCAACAACATCCAATTGGACCAATCACCCGTGGGACGGACTGACCCCGAAGGGACAAAAACCCTAAGGAGTAAGAGTTAAAAGGAATCGGGAAGTTAACACTACAACTGCAACCTACAACATCTTCCAAGTAGCTTGGGCTCCCGCCCTTGCGGCGGTACGCCGCCGCAAGGGCGTCATCCGCTCTTCAAGAGCTCTCAACGAGACTCCGTGCAAGAACTCCAAAGTCCCGCAATGAAGGAAACCTCAGGAGAAGTTCCAGAGCGCAGCCATCTGTAACCAGGCAACCAACGTCTCACCGAAGGGCTTTCCCGACAGACGTCATCTCTACAACAGCGCAGCAACCAATCAGCAACGCCGTGATTCCCTTCAATGGAGGCGAACCAACGGATGAGAACAAAACATGACGCAAGTAAACAAACAAAGCTGCATACCTTGCTGAAGTTGGTGCTCGTTTCATAAGTAAACCGTAAGATTTAGCGCAGACTCTGCTCTTGTGACTTTCGTTGATCTATTAAACCCTACTAGAATAACTTCATTCATTTTCACCTTCCAAACTGTTTGTATGTCTGTCTGTGTGTGTGTGTGTGTTTAAGTAGTGTAGTTTCATGTATCATAGATTAGTCAAATAAATTCACGTTTCTTTATAAAGAACTGTTCTCTTGGTCATGTATTCTAAAGTCTAAACATTTGCCCAGATCTTGTTACCTTGCTCATAATTGCTAAATACTAGATTTTGTGTTATTGTCGTTGGCCACGTGATAAGCAGAACTGGTAAGATACACTAAATTGTGCTAAAAGCTGGACGGGTAGTCAATAAAGTGTACATTATAAATTTTGTTTCAGTTAATCAAATTAACCCGAATCGTTAAAGGTTCGATACAACTCTGACCCAGAGCTAAACATTACATATCAATGGTGAAGAATGCGTTGGCATTGTGTCCACATTAATTTGTCTACATTTATTGGTGGAGAATGCGACGTTCATTTGTTGTCATTATTATGTAAACCCTACACCTACTGTCAACATGAATATTTTTTTTTTGCCAATGTAACCTCTGACTTGCTTATTAGGGAATTCTTTTTTGGGTGCTCCTCATTTTGGGGTGCGGGGGCACCACATTGGATCAGTGGGTCCACATATTTTGATGTGGGACAGGTTTTTCTCCCGAATACTCTTCCTGATGCAACCCTCCCCAGCAGCCCTTTATTTGGGCTTGGGACAAACACTAGGTGTGTACTAGTTCAAATTTACTAGTGGATTAGCTCACTTAGTGATAAATTTATACATTTAAAATGTGTATTTAGAATTATAAATTAATGTAATTATTTTATACGGATAAGATGCTCCTAAGTTTGGCAATATTTCTTATAGTGTGTCTAAGTCTGCCATTGACAATGCCTGTTGTTAAAAGTGCTAAATTAAATCCAATTGAAGGAAATTTGACCACAAATGAAATAAAAAAATAAATGCTGATTCATTTTGGAATGTCACACCTGTACCACCACGGTCCCAGGGAATAAGATCTGGGACTCCGGATTACTGAGCCGCCGCTTTGTCTCCCCCTAGTGTGTCTACGTTGGTATATGTCTCACGATAACACTAAATCAGTTTCACCTGTGTCTCCCCCCTGTGTGTCACTATTTATACCCCTTGTCTTTTTGTTTCCTCCTCAGGACTGAGCAGTGTCTCAGCAGTGTTCGTGAAGGCCAGACCAAAGTCAAGGTCCCAGCTAAGAAGTACTCAGCCCTTTTGTTGCAAAGTCAAGTTATTTTCCTCTAGAACGCCCACCTGCAGACCCAGCCTGGGGAGTTTCCTTTTTTGTGTTTAAGTTTGTTTATCATCAAATAAAGACTTGTTGAGATCACATCCTGCATTTGCGTCTGTCTCCTAGCTCTGAGAATCATGACAGATGCACAGACCTTTCAAGACGCAGCAGGAACCCCCTGCCCGAAGAAGATTCCCTACATGGATATCAACAAAGGGAGATCAAAGTCTGGCACGCTCGGTCTCCCCCAACCTCTCCGCACCAGCGCTTCTCACCCTCACCACCACGGACCGCCCCTCCAGAGAGAGTGTGCAAGTGATTCCTTCTGGCCTGTGAGCTGTATCTCGTCGAGTACCCAAACATGACAGAGCGTACTCAGCAGCTCACAGGTACAGCTATGGACTGGGCTACTGCTGTTTGGAGCGCCGGAGGGGTTACCACGACCCGATATGACCGGTTCATCGAGGCCCTTCGGATGGTCTTCGACCATCCAGATTAAGGCAGATCAGGAGAGCAGCAACTTAGCCGCGGAGAGTGGCTGGTGCGAGAGGAGCTTGCTGGCCAGGTTCCGGGACGGACTTCACCCGGAGATTCAACTCAAACTCGCTTGTAGGGATGCCGACATGTCCCTTGACGACTGCATCACCCTGGCGATCAAGCTGGATCAGCACCTTCGGGCCAGCAGTGTCGCACCTCACTCAGAACTCCGGCGAAACGGTACGAGCCCAGCTGCAAGGATAGCCCCAGTAAGTTGCAGCCAGATCTACGCAAAGGGTCACCACCGGAACCGATGGACGTAGGCACGTCCCACCTATCGGCGGCAGAGAGGAAGCGGAGGATGACATAAGAGTTATGCCTGTACTGTGGGAGGGAAAATCACCGAATTAGCACTTGCCCATTGTTAAAAGTAACGCACCTCACACCACCTCGTACACACCAACCTTTTTGTTTACCAGCACAAATCTCTTGTAATAATCACACCTTGTCTGTTTTTCCCCTAATAGATTCCGGGTCGGCTGGAAATTTCATCTCATCATCTATAATTTCCTCGCTGAGAGCTCTAGTGTCAAAACTTCCATGCCCGATATCAATTAAAGCTTTAGATGGCAGTACATTAAACCAGTCACCTCTTAAATTAATTTCAGCGCCCATTGTTTGATGTGTTTAGCGTTAGGGCAGCAGCACGACTTCCCCCTCATCGTTCGTGGGACTGCGCGATAGAGCCCCTGCCGGAATGATAATATGTCGGCGAGTCATCGACAGGTTTCTTTTTCATAGAAAAAAAAGGCGGAGGCTTACGACCCTGTATTGATTACCACGGTCTCAATGCAGTTACAGTAAAATACAAGCACCCACTGCCACTGGTGCCGGCCGCGATCGACCAACTCCAAAGTGCTTCCATCTTCACTAAGCTCGACCTCCGCAGCGCTTATAACCTCGTTCGTGTACGCAAGGGCGACGAATGGAAGACT
>JAOVVB010000041.1:9385450-9397637 GCA_028570985.1 Heterobranchus longifilis
AATATTTCATTTGGTGCAGGAGGAAACGAGACGAGGAGGAAAAAATTCTGGAAAGGGGACACACGTGTGTTTGAGCGCTTCCAGATGCAGGAATGTTGTCGTCCAGCTCTGTGCATTCCTCACCCTTTTTTCCCTCATAACAATGGATTACATTACATCTGGAATGAAGAGGAAAACGTGTGTTTGTGTGTCTGTCTGTGTGTGTGTGTCTGTGTGTTTGAATCTTTGTATCAAAAGGAGACTGTTGATTTGATTAGATTTTTGGGCATTGTGATTATCAATTTATTTTGATAGCATAAATATTTACTCTCTGATTTGTCTCAAGCAGCTATGTTTCTTACAGTTCATGAGGTATTAAAAATAAACATTGAAAGACTGTGTATGTTGTGCTGCTGATTTGTTCAAATGTTGTTTCGTACATGCATCACACTCCAGTCCAGTAGGTGGCGGTTTTGCACGAACTTCTCAGAAACTCAACAGAAGAAACAGCAATAGGGAGTATTGTGTAAGTACTTTGCACGGGATGGAAGCTAGACGCAGGTTACACTACTGCCTCACCATTGGTGTGCCTGGCTGGTCCTGAGCTCGCCTGTAGATGTCAGGGGGACAGGACAGACCAAGAGGCAGCCAACAGGGCTGAAAAATGAATCCAATGTGGAATCGCCAAAATGTGCAGTTTCTCAAATATCCACTGGGGCCTGGCACCTAAAGCGAGGCAATCTCCATAGACCTCGATGTTAAAGTGCCCAACTTTACAACAGAAAAAACTATTTACATCCTGGTACAAAAAAAAACAAACGTTTTGGTCTCAATAGCTATATATCCCATTCGTGAAAATTGTACGGGGTAAATTTATATTAAACTCATCAATTATATTAAGCCATAAAGTTATGCATAAATTGGGGTGTGGCCAATTTGAGTGACAGCTGCATTGCAGGTAAGTTAGGTAGGCAGGCTCAAAACAACAGCCAGGCTCAGGTTGTCCTCCCCACTTGCGCATTTATGGATTGACCAGGGTTTAGGTGGTCAATCCATAAACGGAGGGTTTAGCTGCCAAGATGGCGTTGACTAGAGCGCCTACATTTGAGCTTCAAAAACACTCTTAGAAAACCTCTGGGTGATGTCACAGAGGGTTTGTCCCTATATTTTGTATTTAGTCTATGGGATTGACTCGCTTTTGGAGCCAGCTTTTTTCAGAACGCAAGGATTTGCCTCTTGGGAGTTTCTCATGCACCTCGTGCCTGTGTGGGTTTTCTCCAGCTTCCTCATAACTCTAAAATCTTGCTAGTAGGGAACTGACTAAACTAAAATACCCTTAATGTTGCATTCCGTTCCATAATTAACTTTAACACCTGACAGACGTCACTTTCTCCATGAATTACCCTCATAACTTAAGTATCTCAGATACCTGTGGCTGCTATTGTGGAAATTTCATAGATGCAGTATATAAATCTCTGTTCAAGCATAATTTTTTCTTTCGCGTGCTCCAGCGAGGCGCGATGACTGATGGGACATTTTTCATGTCCACTTCTGGCAGAAGTGAAGACCCATTGTTCAGTTGTTCCCTACACTGTTTACAGTTCCCTTTCAACTGAACGGTTTTGCTCCTTGCAGTTTGGAATCACACTTTACATGGCTGAACACCATGTGCAGTACACTTCGCAGAGAACTTCAAGCTAAGCGGAATGCAACCTAGGTGTCAACAGGTGTGTGTGCGCGTATGTGTGCGGTTAATGCATAGTCCCCTGCAAAGGGCTAGCATTGTGTTCCTGGAACGGACTTCAAAGACTTCCACTGTGACTTTAACCAGGATAAAGTGCTTAGTGTAGGTGAATCAATAATTGCCTGAAAACACTGGCATGGATTCAGAATGAACCAGATCATGTGACGCAAATCATATTGATATAAATGATATTGTTTCATCCTATACCTCTTGTTTCAAAATGTATTAATATACCTCCCAGCCCTAAAGCGAACACACGCACAATAAGGTTTATTGTTGGAAAAAAAAAACGCACCCAGGTGGTTTGGGTCAGTTCATAACATGTGACTTGATAATCTGTTAATCCGTTAGGCATCTTCACTGTGCATTACATGGAGCAGATTGTTAGACATTTCTTTTTATTCAAGTAAACAGCACTTGTGAAAAAGTGTATGCTTGCTCCCCCTCTACTGTGAGTGCAGGTGCTGGACTCGTACCATCATGGCAAATACGGTAACATGGTATCTGTTATAAGAAAAAATAAAACTAGAATTCATTCCGTGAGTAATGTGTAAATAAATGTGAAGAAAAGCTAAGCCCTTTGTTTTATAGATGAAATGCAGATTCAAGTAAAATTCGTACAGTAGAAGCAAATATTCCTATCCTACACACAGAAATGGACTCAAACTATCGTAGCGAGACAGAAAAGCCTGGAGCTACAAGCTCGGTGAATCATCTGATGTAAACTGGTTTCGATGCCTGGCTTAACATGTCAAAGTGCTCCAGAGAATCAGCCTGCAATGTGTATTCAGCAGGTCATAAGTCAGGCTTTCAGTGAACCGTGTTTGAGTATGTATGTATGTGTGTGTGTGTCTGTACTGGAAGTGTTTCTTTGAGTCTGAATATTACGAATTGTCAATAATAATGAAGTGGGGGAAAATAATTTCCCAGTTGTTCCAAGCAGTTATTGGCATTGCTTAAGTTATTATACTGTTGCTGTGAAACCACTAAAATCCCTGCCATCAGTAATGAGTATTTTTTCTTTTTTCTTACTCTCAAGGGGTCTAACTGTAATCTCAATATAAATACACCAGTTTTTAGAAGGTTCCAGGATTTTTTAGATAGACTATCTTAAACAAACTCCTGAAAATGTTGAAAAGTATCAAATTTGGAATTGGCTATAAAAATGTCATACTTCGAACATCCTATTGCACATCGATGTCCGTTATTTCAAATGGAAAGAATACAGGACAGCTGCAGGTCTGACTAGAGCAGGCAGTGTAGTCAGTATCCTGGCTCAGAAGGAAGTTAGCGGGAGCAGTAACCAAGATTCCAAGGAAAGCACCGAAAGGGCTGGAGAGATCTACAGCTCAGTGGGAGAAGCTGCTCATGGGCCAGCCAGAGCCTGGGCACTCCACAAAGCTGGGCTTTGTAGAAGAGTGGCAAGAAGAAGAAGAAGGAGCATTGTTGAAAATTGCCGTGGCTTCTTTGGAGATGTAGTAAGCATGTCGGAAAATGTTCTGTGGTCTAATGAGACCAAAAGTGCTTCGTTCGGTGGAACACACTGCTTATCTCCTTGAGAACAACAAACCTGCGGTGACACACATGTTCCACCATCTGCGTAACCAATCGGAATTCAGGGCAAGATGGAAGAAGGCAAATATTGGACAGTACTATAAGAGAAAATGTTTCCAGTGATTTGAGTCTGGGGTAAAGATTTACAGTACCTTCTAACAGGACAATGACCTGATTTTATTGCATAGAGAAACAGTAAAGCCCAGCCCTCTCTCCAACTCCGAATTAGACCGAAGCAGAAATGTCTTGAGGGACAGGCTTGGTTGGGTGACACAAACTGGTTTTGATGCCTGGCTTAACATGTCAAAGTTCTTCGTCGAACCCACAGTGTGTGTGTGTGTGTGTGTGTGTGTGTGTGTGTTCAACCTGCAGTGTGTATTCAGCAAGTCAGCCTTTTTTATGTGCATTGTGTGTGCTTTGTGTATGTGAGTCTTGGCTGGGGGTCAAATTGGATTTTTGTGGATGTTTATTCAACCCATGTGAGCAATTATTATTATTTTTGGAATTATTAGTTAGTTGTTTAACTGGTGAAGAACGGATGATGGACGTATCTGGAAGCGCTAGGGTTCTCCAGGATTGTGTGCAGTCTGTGCGAAGAACAGCACGGACAGCATTGTGTAAAATGGGTCAGAAGAAGTGAAAGGGTGTTCTGGTGAAAGGCTTGGTAGGACAAAAGGACGTCACGACGTTTAGCATTAGTTCAGCAGTTCTGTGTGCAGTGGGCTACCATGGCAAACTACGCATATGATTAAAAAAAAAATTTTTTTTGGTCCCTAAAATCCCTTTGAAGTGCAAACCAACAGGAAATTAGACACTCTTAAATGAAGGACAAGACACACCCATAAACATTTCTGTTTACCTTTACAGTTATGAGGCAACCGCATGAATTTAGTCATTATAGAATTGAAACACTTAAAAATAATTATAAGTCAAATTATAAATAAACCCCATTTGTATGTGTGTTATACTTTGCTGTAGTATTTTTATTATGCCATCAACGAGAGAGTGATATAATCTATTGCTAATAATTTAATACTTCAGTCATTATCCTTGTGAATACAATATTTTATATCCCGTTATCAGCCATCAACACATTTAAAAAGCACCCCAATGATCCAATTTCTAAACAATAGACAATGAAAAATTGGAAAGGCAGCAATCTTTTAAGGCGACATTTCGTATTGCGAAATGCATTTTCTCATAGGAAATATCGTAAATTCAGATAATTTGGTCCAGCCACCCAAAAAAACTTACCAATTTACAACACTATAATCATATTTTTGCATATAAAAGCAATCAAAACATTTAGAGAAGGCATGTAAATGAAGTAAATTATAAAATAAATAGACATTTAAACCTTTATGATTCCTCTTGGCACAGGCTGCTTTAAGAACAAAACTGTTCCTTTTTCTTTTACTTCTGCCGTGCTTGCTAACATTTTTGGGGTCCATGGTGCTATGTCTTCACTCAATCTTGCACAGATTGCAAAAACAACCACAAAAAATGCATGAACTCTCTTTGCTTGGCTTTCCATTGGCGCAGTTGTTCGCGGCTCCCGGATGTTCGCGCATCTTGGCAAAATTTCAGTTCTTAAGGCGTTCATATGCCGAGGAATCACTGTAATGCACACTTCCAGTAAATCGGTGTTCACTATTGCTTCATATTACTGATCTTTGCCTGGTCTTGGTCTTCTGCTGTTGCAGCTACATCTGCCTTAAGGTTTAATGAGCTGTATGTTTTGAGATGTTCATCACTTGACATGCTCATCTGTCATCACTGCTGTAAAGACTAGTGACTTACTTCATTTACCAAAGATGTCCTGTTGGCTTGAACTGTCACAACTTCCTGTCTGGGCATTGTCGATTCCACCCACAGAGCTGCGACAAGGAATTTTCACCCATAGAGCTTATTTTTTCCCTTTTTTTTTCTCTGCACCACTCTGTGTAACCTTTACAGACAGTCCCAGGAGATCACTGGTTATAGCGATTGAGTTTAGGTGCACATTAACAGTAAGGGCAGTTTGTTTAAATGGCTGTGATGGATGAATGTCTGTGCTGTAGGAACACAGAGAGAATTTGCACCGCTGTGTGTTTGCTAGTGTTGGTTTACCGTTTTGTTTTTTTTGTTTTTTCAGTGTGTGTGCAGCGCTGATTTATTTTTAGCCATTTGTCGCCTACAAATCACAAACGTGCAGTTTCTGGACTTTTTCGGAGTGCTTAAAGTGACCACCTTTACTGCCTTGCCAACTCCAGAATCTATCACGAAGGGTTGTTCAAGTCAAACCGGGACTTATGATGAATTTTCTCATGAAGCTGATTGACATTTACTGATGACTTCAAGTACAGTGCGGTGATAAAATTCTTAGCTGCAGTAAATCCCAGACGAGGAGGCTCGGAGCCCAGTGCATGACCATTCAGTAAGTGTAATGATTGATCCTGGAAAATCAATGGATAACTTAGACCAACCTGTGGATAAGACAAATATGTCTGTGGAAATAGTATACACAATTATTCAAGAACACCACTTGCACATTACAGGAATTTGACTGGGAGCTTCAGTCTGATAAAGGAGTTCATAGCTCTGCTGTACTAATACCTTTCTACCTAGATGGTATGCAAGCACTAGTGAAACACTGGGATAAGTGCATTAGCGTAGCAGGGAATTATATAGAGAAATAAAGGTAATTTTTACTAACTTTCCATAACCCCGTTCTGTTATTCTGCACCATTAAAAGTCCCCGTTTGACTCAAATGCAAATATTATATAAATTTTGAGCATTACAACCATCAACATCTTTCACGCAGAGATAACACTAATTGATAATCCAGTTTCTTTAGATTAATCTGGAGACAGATTAAAATGACAAATGTGCTGCTGTTCTTTGTCGCTCTTATTTATTCTCATTTATGTACTTTGCACAATAAATGCGACTGAAAGCTTGCTAGCATACAGAGGGGAAATTGCACCCGACATTATGAACCAGAGTGTCACACCATATTAGAGATCTTAAACATGTAACACTGGAATATTACTGTTTAAACATGTTTTAAACCTCCTCATACGGTCTTAATTTAATATCATACTCTCAGTCCAGTATCACAATGGCGATCTGAGTGTAAGAAGAAAGGGAATTGTTTTCTGAAGGGAAAAGATCGTACAGTCACCTCACCGCGATAAGGAAGAAAAAGAAAAAAAACCCACTCTGCTGGCAACACGGTGTTGGCGTATGAAGTCAGTGATTGTTGATCATGTTTGGAGAGTCTTACCCTCAAAGAGAATTTCCTTTCAGCTTTAAGCTTACAGAGTTGATCCGGAGCAGGTGTGTCGGATTATCTGATACTAAAACAGCGTAACTAAATCAAGATGACCGATAAATATACAAATAGCAATATATCCGAGCTCTGAGTGTCAGGGTATACTCGATGTCGATACCGACACCATCTTAATATTGGTTCTGAATGTCTAGATCTGTGTGTATTAGAATGATCTGTCACGTCATTCCCTTTACTGACATTCTGTACCCATTTGATCTAGGAAATGGGCTGAATGGGCTGCTGGTCCATTGCGGGGCAACATGCATGCGCACACGGACACATTCTCACCTTGGCAGCAAGTTAACATAGCCAGCATGCTTTCAGGACGTTTAAGGAAACTGGAGGAAACTCAAATGGACATGAGCAGAACACACACAGACAATCACCTGATTTCAGGATCGAACCCAGGACCCTGCATCGTAGTTTTGTGCTGATTCAGCATTGATCAGTTGAGATACTGACCTTCATTATTCAGTATTACTGCATTTAAATGGATCCTACAGTAATATTGGACTAATAATTAGAATATTATCACAGTTATAATAATAAATGTAAAAATGGTGTTAGTAGCATCATATGAAAACCCTGATCCGGCTCAGAATATGAGGGGTTGTGTAAACCTTTGATGATCTGTTCACTTGATTCGATCGTTTATCTCTTGTCGGAATAAATGATCTTTTTGTACGTGTTTGGCCCACATCGGAGTAACGTTACGTGATTTGTCGATTTCTGATTCAGTAAACCTATTGAGAACTCTGATAATGAACTCACTCCCATCTGTGACTCATTTACTGTCACTCATTCGGTCTCTGGCTGAGGAAGGGGCACAGATTGGTTTCCTTTTTCATATGTGCAAAAGCATCTGACCAATTATGGGTGAAATCATAGATACCCTTTCACCTTCACATATTGTCCAAGTAAATGTAGCTAGTGTAAGATCTGTTCATATCTACTGAATAAAAACAGACTTTAAAACATATCTACTGAATAAAAACAGAGCGTCCATGCCAGAAAAAGCAAAACAGTAAAAGGCAAAACAGGAGCGATGAATGAAAGAAATGTGACACAATTTTAAAAAATTGGTAGGTGAAAATTTATCTGTGACGGTTCAGTAGTCAGGAAGAAGAAAGAATTTGCAGACATCCACAGTAAATACATACCGTTACATAACGCTACACAAAGAAAGCTTGCCTGGTTCTGCTTTGTTCCTGTAACATATAAAACTAATCTCTGGCTTAACTTTGCTTCAGACTGGTTGTAGACAATGAAAGATTTTAAATGAAAGAATTGTGCGTTGTTCTGCAGACAGATTGTTTCACAGATGTGTTGCGCCACAAAATAAAAAGGCTGATTTAAGTCGATCTGATGCTTTTGTATTTGCCAGCAAAGCGTCAGACTTAATGTTAAGGGCTCTCATTCGTGGAAATACAGTAGAACATAATTTATTTTTTACATTTTTATTATTTTTTTCAAACCTCACCTTCCTTAATGCTTTCATCAGTGGCATTAATCTTTCACTATGTGGTCTAAGGGAAGTTATTCTAAACGACATGGATTTGATCGTGTACTATACAAAATAGTAATGTTGACATCATTCCCAATGTGTGTCCATATACATACCGATCAGCCATAACGTTTATTTTATTCGTTAACATTTTTTGTGTTGAAAGATCCCACTGCCATCAGGGAATAACGTTTCCGTGAAGTGGTGTACTTGGTCCGCAACAACGTTTAAGTAGGTGTTATGTGTAAAAGTAACCTCCATGTGAATGGCAGGACCCATTTGTTCCATGGTCCAGTTCTGTTGCTCAAAATCACATCATAGGCACTCAGCACAGGTTGGGGGTCTGCAGCTGTATAGCCTAATTATAACACACCTCTGATGCACTTTGTTTTGATGTATTTCTATTGGAACCAGCTTTAACCTTTTCAGCAATTTGAGCTACATAATCTCTTCTATCGGTTTGCAACTGGGTGTGAAACGGCAGGGATGAGGATCAGCACCTCAAAATCTGTGGCCATGGTTTTTAGCGGGAAACCTATGGATTGTCTAATCCAGGTGGCAGCGAGTCATTACCCCAAGTGCAGGAGTTTAAGTATCTGAGGGGTCTTGTTTACGAGTGATGGAACATTGGAACGTGAGGTTGCCAGGAGAATCGGAGCAGCGGGGATGGTATTGCAGTCGCTTTACCGCACTGTTGTGACAAAAAGAGAGTTGAGCCAAAAGGCAAAGTTCTTAATCTACCGGCCGATCTTCGTTCCAACACTCACCTATGGTCATGAGCGTTGGGTCATGACCAAAAGGACAAGATCGCTGCAAGCGGCCGAAATGCGTCGGGGTTCTCAGAAGGGTAGCTGCCTTTTCTCTTAGAGGTAGGATGAGAAGCTCAGTTATCCGTGAGAAACTCAGAGTACAGCCGCTACTCCTTTGCGTGGAAAGTCAGAGAGTTGGTTCAGGTGGTTCGGGCATCTAGTAAGAATGTCACCAGGCCGCCCTAGGGAGGTGTTCTTGGCACGTCCAGCTGGAAGGAGACCACGGGGCAGACCAATGACTAGATGGAGAGATTATATCTTCACACTGGTCTGGGAATGCCTCGGGATTCCCCAGTCAGAGTTAGCTGAGGTGGCTGGGGAAAGGGAAGTTTGGGGTTCCCTGCTGGAACTGCTACCCACACGACCCGACTTTGGATAAGCGGTTGAAGATGGATGGATGGATGGATGGATCTTCTATTGGATCGGACTATACAGGCTAGCCTTTGTTCCCCATGTGCATCAGTGACCATTGGCCGCCCATGACAGTTTGGCCCTTGAGCGTAAGGTAGCTCAAATCCTTACGCTTGCTCTTTTTTTTTCTGCTTCCATCACAGACCTTCGGGGAGAACGGAACGTTCACTTGCTTCTTATACTTCCGACCCACTTCCAGGTGACACTGTAATGTCCTCAACATTCAGTGGGCATAATGTTATTGCTAAACCTTCAGCTGTTTCACTACATATATTAACCTTGCTTTGTGTAGAAACTGGTTGAGAAAATATGCCAGGAATTGTGTAAATCGAATTGTGTAAAAAGAGTGTCAAATAGTTATATCTTTGTCAGATTGCACTTTAAAAGTAGTTTCTCTTGCATTATTTTTCTCTCTCTCTTTCTCTCTCTCTCCGTCTTAAACATTCACATCCAGAATAAAACCTGATCCATTTATTTATCTGCAGAGAGTCAGGACAGCAGAACTGCAGAATCCCTGTGTTGTTTTTTGGCGCCTGATGACCTCATTTTGTCCATGCGGTGCAGCACTGCAGTAGTGCAGCGGTATGTATTTGTAAATTCTGCACTTTGAGAGCTCTGAATGAGTGACTCAGACCTCCGCGCTCTGCCTGCTTTTTTCTGGTACTTTTCCACAAAGATCCGGTCCAACTTGGCCAGAGGACCTGCTGTCAAAGCGTTCAGGTGTGCAGAGCTAGAGGACAGTATGGGCCTGATGTAAAGAGCTTATGTAAGTGGCAGACGGATGGCGCTGTTTCACTGAGTAAAAAACAGACATGCTCAAGGCGCATGTAGGAGTTTAGACGTAGCTCTGTTGTGTGTGGGGTTTTTTTTTTTTTTGTAAACTCATTTAAATTGGAGAATTTGAAGGTCTCTGATTAGTCTTTGACCAACATAAGGACTTTGAGCTTAAATTGTGACTAATGGAGTTTTATTTTATTGACGTTTGATAAAGGTATCGTTATGTGGATTTGCTCATGAAGCGAACTCTTAAAAGTAAAAAGCAGAGAGATAAAAAGTAAAATCACATCAAATCACATCAATGTAGAGCAGTTCTCAAGATTTCAGTATCAGGAAAGAAAAGTGGACTCGTACCATTTCTGATAAAGACATGTGGAAGTGAGCAGAGAAGCATAAAAAAGTGCAGCAGCAGGATGGGCTTTATAGAAGCCAGTCTTTCACTGCCTGATTTTCTGATGTTCAGTGGTCCATGCAACTTCAACCCCCCTCTGCGTCAATCTCCAAGTCCAGATGTGTCTTTTCCGAGAATTGCTTCTCTCTCTCTCTCTCTCTCTCTCTCTCTCTCTCTCTCTCTCTCTCTCTCTACATCTCTCCCTCTCAGGCGAAAGTTTCAGTTTTTCACTTTCAGTTACATTACTGTTAGTTATCCCATTATTCTCATGATTTGCAGACAGATGTGCAGACCGATACAGAAGCATCTCTCTGCTAGAAAAAAGGAGATCACGAAGTGTGATTTGAAGATCTCGAGTGTCAGTATGTCAGTGACAGGACGGATCATTTTCTCATCAGCTCTGTAGTGAAACCGCTTTAAATATGCAAGACACTCCTTAAACATTTTATAGACATGTGCACACACACTTCTAGTGTAATATAAAATCCCCAATGATCATAGCTAAGTATAGATTTTTACACCTTTTTCTCATCATACTATTGGGAAAAAGATTTGATTTAGCATCCTGAACTCATCTCTTTAGTTTGTCTATCTGGTTGAAGGTGTGTATCCCATCCGTTAAAGTGTCCTTTTTAAAGACACTGTCTGCATCAGGATGCGTGCTGGGTGTTATTGTTACTACATGTAAAAGGACAGTTCGTTCGTAACTCTTTTTTTTGGGTCATATGAAAGTCCCTGTGAAAGAAAAGAGTTAAATTTGTACTAAAATTACACACCAAAACTATAATAGATATCAGCTTGATTTAACTCAGTGGGACTTCATGAAAGTCTCAGCTGAACATTGGAATGCATTTTTGCATGGAACAAGGGTTGTGGAATTCGGCTCTGATTGCTTGAAAACCTCCATGTCTGGTGTGCAGAGCAGGAAAGCTTATAACCACCAAGACGTATTGTTATATACTTACATGCACCTTGAATTTGATTTAAGCAAGACTATTCCTTTAATTAAGCTAGGATGATGGTTCGACTTACAATATGGACAGCTAAATTAACAACAACCAGCTATTTGCTAAGCTATCTTCATAAATAATGTTATTTGGTCAAGAATGGATAAAACTTCTCAGAATTTGTATTTAATTTAATTTAGAAAGAGTTGGCATTAAGGTATTAATATTAGCGGTAACCTAGTAACTAACTCTAAACAAAGATCTAACCCATACAAGTGTTCGTTTTCTGGCCTTAATACTGGAATGACGTATGAGACACAAGTTTTATTTAGGTCATTTTTAAACATAAGGCCAAATTCATCCAAAAGAGAAGTAAATCTAGTTAGAATAGCCAATTTTTAATCATGCCACAACATGCTTGTTACTATTTTTACTACAAATGTAAGAAAGAAATCAAGTACGATTGATGTCATAGATTTCAGTCACAGTGAATTAAACATGTAATACACAGTCACAGTCAAAAAAAATCAGTCACCAGATATTTTAAACACAAATACATGACATAAGTTATAGGTTATTTATATGATATGATATCATATGATATATCATATCATATCATAATATATCATATCATATCGTTTGCTATGCCAGCTGGAGGATGCTCTCTCTCTCTCTCTCTCTCTCTCTCTCTCTCATTGTTTCATTGTGGCGTAAAAGGCAAACAGGCAACATGCAAATGATTTGCACAGGATTTTCC
>JAOVVB010000041.1:9419523-9432261 GCA_028570985.1 Heterobranchus longifilis
CTTTTTCTCTTTACCCTGTCTGGGTTTCTACCTGGTCATTTAAACCAACACACACACACACACACACACACACACACACGCACACACTCACACACTTTATTCCAGCGCGGCACCGACACAAATTGTGAAGTGGCTGTGACAACATAATTCCACCACTCAGGCCCCATTGAGGAGAGTCAATACCCAATCAGAGAGACAGGCTACCTGAGCCCCGGCCCCCCTCTGTCACTCCGCCCCTCCCTCTCCTATTGATCCCTCAATCACGGCTTCAGCTCACTAGCCCGGGACCAGATGAGAGAGAGAGAGGGAGAGAGGGTGAGAGCGAGGGGTTGGAGGGAGGGAAAGCGAGAGATAGGCAGCGAGAGAGATTGTGTGTGTGTGTTCACATATGGATTGTGGAGTAAATGGCATTATTAGGACTGCCAGAGAGAAGAAGAGAGTTTGTGTGTAATTACCAGGCCAATCTGCAAGAGATGGGTCAGAAGGGAGATTGTTTCACTTGAATTGCAGGCGCCATTATGTACTGTATTTATGAAATGAGTTTTCTGGATTGATGCTCAGGTCATTTATACAGAGCAGGAATCAATCAACAGGTGGTCAGTAAATGGCCATTACGTGTATGTGATACCCCTCTGCCAGTTACTCCCACCACAGTGCTGATCCACACTATTTTCTCTGCCCTTCTCTTCTTTTCGCTCCTCCAGTTCGTTCATTTCTTCAAATTAATACGCCTGTCCCTTGTTCACCTCTCAGTCTCCAGAACCTGCGTAAAGAGAAGTCTCGCAATGCGGCTCGTTCACGGCGGGGGAAGGAGAACTTCGAGTTCTTTGAGCTGGCCAAGATGCTGCCTCTGCCGGGGGCCATCACCAGCCAGCTGGACAAGGCCTCCGTCATCCGGCTGACCATCAGCTACCTGCACATGCGCACCTTTGCCAGCCAGGGAGACCCGCCCTGGAGCCCACTGATGGAGGGAGACAGCAACTGCAGCAAAGGTGAGCAAAAAGAGAAAAGAGAGATTACTGTGAAGTAATACTGCTGAGCAAATTGCACTTAAAGTTGAGATGAAATGGGGGGAAAATGCGTTTTTAACCATTTTAGACCACATCCCTGGTCATATTGTGCACCTATTTAATGATATATGCCCTCCGTAGCTCCATATCGCACTAAACTCTAAGCCCGCCCACATTTTAGCAGTCCAATCAAATGCCAAGGATTTGATTTTAAATCCCTCTTGTAACTGCACACCGCTCAAATATTCTGTTTTACTGGGAAATATATCACAGTACAGAAGCTAAAGACACACTAACTTCAGTTTCACTGGGACTTTAAGTAAAGTTCACTGTGCATGAATATAGATTTTAATTGCATTTGAAAAATTGTCTTTTTTTAAAACTGAAGAGAGGATGTGTCATATCCAAAAACTATTTTAAATTCCAAATTCTCATCTTGCATCATTTGCACAATTGTGACCACTGGATCATTTGTGTTTATTTGCCCTAAACAGGCAACGTACCAACTATATGTTATATCTCTGACTTCTTTAACAACACGCCAGAGACTTCTCTCTGTTATTTTCCTCCAGCCTTTCTCCTTTTTTCCTCTTGTCTCTGTGTGTTTATGAAGCAGATACATAAAGCCTGGAGATACACAGCAAGTTTTAACTCAAGTTAAAACAACTTGCACAGACGAGTCTTTGCGTCAGTCCAAACCAGTGGAGAATTTGTGTGTAATCGCATCTTTCCATTGACTTTGAGTGCAATCCCGCCACCACTAAAATGTGATTTGCATTCTTTCTGAACACCCAGTTAGCAGGAAACGGGGTCGTAGCTACTACTGAGGACACGGCGGTCATGTCCTCCATACTTCCTCTGAGAATCCCCATGTTTTAGCAACATTCTGCATTTTATGGGCTGATTCCAGTATATTTTAGACTCAATATACTTAAATTTGATTAATTTCAGCCCAAGAAAGGATTCCTACTGTAATTTCCCCAGCAGATTTTCATTCCTGGCAGCCTGGAGAGGGCTGGAAACAGCATTTAGGCCTCCATGTTGGGTAATTAAATTTCAGTGAATAATTGCATAAAGTATAAAAATCAAAATAATAAAAAAATAATTAAGGCCTTTTAATGTCTGGTCAAGCTTTTCTTGGAATGGGGGAGCCTTGGACGTATGACCTCAGTATTTATTTTTTAAATCTTGGCTACAGCCCTGGTAGGAAATATTTGTAGAAGTTGTTAAATACTGAAACTTTTCATGGACTTTGACAATGGCAGCGTGAAAGTATACAGAAGTAAATGGAACATGGTTATGACTGATCATTAAATTATACAGCAGAGATAAACATGCAGATGTTTGATGCCAAGAGACACAAACCGCTGAAATCCATGCATCCATCTCGCATCTCTCTTTCAATCAAAAGCAATCCTCAGCAGTCCGATCTGCCCACTTTCTCCCGCCCACAGAGACACCCCGCGCCACAAAAAATCCAGTCCTCTATTAGCGACCATAATTACTTGTGCTGTGTGTGTGACACAAACACGCGTCCATTCACAAGCCTGTAAACATACATGTGTGCATATACAAAGACTTTCCATAGGCTAGTGTGAGTTGATGCATTGTGTGTGTGTTTGTGTGTGTGAGACAGATAATACACAAAGAGGGAGGAAACTATTGGTGCGATTTGTAATTACAGAAATTAACTATATAACGAGGACAGTGTAATTATACAGCCTGTCTAATTGCTACTATTACTGAGGGGAAACGATGCAGCTACAGGACAATTAGAGGTGTGTGTGTGTGTGTGTGTGTGTGTGTGTGTGTGTGTTTTTTGTGTGTGTGTGTTTTTTGTGTGTGTTTTTTGTGTGTGTTTTTTGTGTGTGTGTGTTTTTTGTGTGTGTTTTTTGTGTGTGTGTGTTTTTTGTGTGTGTGTGTGTTTTTTGTGTGTGTGTGTGTTTTTTTTGTGTGTGTGTGTGTGTGTGTGTGTTTTTGTTTGTGTGTGTGAACTTGGCTGACCGGTCAGGCTGAGCTGGAGGTGTAGAATACTACATCGCCTGTCTAATCAACCCGATATGTTCCTTTTTGCACACATCCACGCTACTTTATTACAGCTAGAATACACATAAACATGTCTTATTAAAACACGTTTTAAACACAGTTTCAGAATACTTTATAAGTTAATAATTGTGGGGTTTTTTTATGCCTGATTGGTCTAAAGGTGTTGATCTTTTCCTGTTACAGCCCAGCATCAACAGGCCACATCTTAATCTCTCATCTTAATGCATTTCTGTAGAGCAGAAAAATGGCTTAATAAAAGCATGCATTATAAAACGTTAATTTTAAGAGAGATTAAACAAATATAGTGTGATAAAGGGAACAACTGTTTTATTACCCCTGATATCACTTACCCTATCACTTGTTTAATGGATGTTCCACATTGTTAACTGCAACTGTGAATGTCTAAACCGTATCACGTCATTCCTCAGCCTGTTTGTACCCCCCAGACGCTGGGATCTACAGTCACACTATTCTGTGAAAACAGCTTTTGTGTAGGGAAAGCAGCAACAATATTGACAAAAGCTGCATGTCATCTTACAAAGTTATAAATTATATAGTAGGAAATTCGAGCTTTCTGTGTCTCATTGTTGTGGAGCATTGAACAGACGTGTCGCCTCAGGACTTGATTACAGCCTGCGGGAACTCCCAGACCAAGAGAATAAATATCATTCAAAGAAATCAAGTAGATAAAACACACCGATCAGCTTTAGAGTGAGATGACAACATAAAACTTACATTACAACATAAAACGTTATGCCCAGTATCGTGTAGGTCCCTCTTGTGCCGGTGGAGAAGCTCAGCCTCTGTGGATGACACTAGTTTTTTTGTTCAGTTATTTGTGCTGTATTGGCTTTTCTGTATTATTAGAACTGACGGGCCGGCCTTTGGGCCCCGTGACCATTGGTTTATGATTGATACAATGGTGCCCATCTTTATTTATCCCTCAAATATTAGTATTTGCTGTGAAGTTTTATGGGGTTGAATTATTTTGTTTGTAAACTTATCTTTTTTTCGTTTTTTGAGTTATAATTATAGCTGTGTTTTGTGTGTGTTCAGGATTCGGGCATCCATCTCAGTGTGGTTGATGACTCCAATGAGCACATGCTGACGGTGTGGGACTGGCAGAAGAAATCCAAAATTGCTGAAATTAAGGTATGATGGAGTGAGGAGTAATAGGTTGCATTGTGGAACTGCTGTATGTCTCATCTTCCCCGCCTCCCTGCCTCTCTAACTGCCTCTTTCCGGTCATCAGTCTTGTTGTTCCAGTCTTTTGTTTGCTGCTTCCTTTTTCTCCTGCTTCACTCCAACTGTATAGCTTCCTTGTTTTGCTGTATGACATCATCATGGTGTCCTTCCTAACAAGCTCATTCACAGAAAAAAAGTATTTTTCTTTCTTTTATTTGCTGCCCTCACCACATTGTCCTTAACCCTTTCTTTTTCTTCTCTCTCTCCTCTCTCGTTCAGACTACCAATGAGGTTGTCTTAGCAGTCGAGTTTCACCCAACAGACGCGAACACCATCGTCACCTGCGGCAAGTCGCACATCTTTTTCTGGACATGGAACGGCAACTCTCTGGCTCGCAAGCAGGGCATCTTTGGGGTGAGGACACACACATGAATGCAGATAAACACATGTAGACTCGTACTTCTGCAGTGATTCATGCACTGCTAAAGGAACTTAATCAGATTGCACAAGCGTGAGCTTTTATACTTTACAGTCTTAACACTAGGCACAGATGGCAGTACAAATGCAAATACACTTCAATTCTTGGCAGTGCAATTTGGCCAGACATCTAAAAGATCAAGGTTTCCTATCTTTTTCTTTCTGATTGCTGAGGTTTTAATGATGGGAATCACTATAGTCAGCTCACAGTTCAGTTTAATTGTAATTCAAGGTGCTGCAATGTAGTTATAAAACAGTCTTATGCATTATAATGGCTTTTACTTTACAAAATTGATGTTTAATTTTTATCCATTATGAATGCATTATTCTAAGACTATACTAAGACCAGTGTATTTCAAATAGTGTTATCAGAAGAAATCTCTTAGCTCTGTTAATATGCCTGATTGGGCACGTTTTGAAAGAATTATTAGTTCACCACAATCAACTTGTGTCCAGCAGTTGAGTTTTAGTTGGGATGAAAATATTGCTGGGAACTGGCAACCATACACACACCAGCGTATATGAGCTATCTTCGCCATTCACTGCACAGCTTTTTATTGGTTGAATGCTGCTAAGAGTCTGAATGGATCATGCAAACACTGCCATTATGAAGTTGTACTTTTTGGTTTTTCAATCCTTGTGACCAGGTTTAAGGGCTCGCAATAAATGTGATTTTTTTTTTCTTTAGAAATATGAAAAGCCCAAGTTTGTACAGTGTATGGCGTTCCTCAGTAACGGAGACATTCTGACGGGAGACTCAGGGGGCGTTCTGCTCATTTGGACCCGCAGCACAGCCGATCCGCCACCAGGAAAAGGGCTGAAAGGTATCGCATTTTCTGTGTCTGTGTTTCTCTGTCTCTCCATGTTAAACACACCAAAGCTATTTCCTGAGCATGTGATTATGTGTTTGACTGTTTGGGTGTGAGTTTGTTTGCAAATTCCTGACTTCCTGTAATGGGCTAATAGTTTTTGGAAGCATGCTGCAGAACAGGATCAGCGGAGTTGCAGTGAGGCCTGCTGCCAGGATTTAAACATTAATCATGCCTTTATTTGCCCCCTGCATTGTGGGACTTTTTAACACGATGCCCCCTGCAGGATGCCTGTGCCACCTGGACAACTTTCCATTGAGCTGCATATTAGTCATGACACAACATTTTGCAGAAAAACAGGGTGTTTAGTATTGAGCTAAAACAAACAAAAACAAGGTACTTTTGGTTAGAGAAGTCTTGATTATGGGTTTGGTTAAACAATGTATTGTTTTGTAGGGATTTTGTGTATGGGTTAGTGTTCAATTTAGGTTTTTGAGTCTTAAGGCTATGATAAACGTCTTGGATTGGAATTTTTCTATTCATGCTTCGGGGATATGAGAGAAAGAGAGAGAGAGAAAACCTCACTGTCAACACTGAGAGCTCAAAGCAGCATCACTGTCAGCCTGCACAAACTGCATTAGCCATGAGAAAAATGTGTGGTACTTCATTCCCAGAAATCGCCATTTTAAGCAATCGTGTTTTCCCTTCTGCTCTCAACCTGACACGCGAACCATTCTGAGTGATCCTGTATTACATCCAAATGTTTTTCATGACTGTGACTAGTTGCTCTTTCTCACTCGGTTACCTCTCATGTGGTTACTACACTAACACACCCTCTCTCGCTCTCTCTCTCTCTCTCTCTCTCTCTCTCTCTCTCTGCACAATGTGCATGGACTAACTTCCCTGTCATTGATTCTAAACTGAAACTAAACACACTTCCAGTACGCCGGCAGAATCCGTGCAGTTGTTTACATATTATTTCTGTTTTCCTCCCTCTCTCTCTCTGGAGCATTTCAGATCAGCCGTCAGATCAAAGCCCACGATGGCAGTGTGTTTACACTGTGTCAGCTGAGGAATGGCACTCTCCTGACCGGAGGAGGTAAAGACCACAAGATCATCCTGTGGGACCACAACCTCAACCCAGAGAGAGACATCGAGGTGGGTCACGAAGCAGACGAGCTGACACCCGTTCTAACTCATAGGCAACACACACACACACACACACACACACGCACACGCATGAAGGTTTTTAGCATACACAGAGGACTCTATGAAAAATAACCACATCCTGATGTTTTCACACAGACCAACAGAGAGTTTAAAAAAAGAACCCTCAAATACATGCTTTTAAAGCATTATATAAACATTTGCGGTTGTTATTTGTTCATTTCCACTAAGCTTGAATAGAAACTGAACAAAAGAAAGGGTTTGCATTGTTGATTTTGGTCTCTGTGCCATTTTAGGTTCCAGATCAGTACGGGACCATTCGAGCCGTTGCAGAGGGTAAGGGCGAGCAGTTTCTCGTGGGCACGTCACGTAACTTTATCCTGAGGGGCACCTTTAACGATGGCTTTCAGGTGGAGGTGCAGGTGAGGCACCAACGGCTTTTTCTTTTTCTCTATTTAGTTTTTTTACACACACGTGTTTTTTTTTTTCTTCTTCTCTTTTTTACTAAAAACTTGACATTTCCATGACGTCCAAGGCCATTTGCTTTTTTGCTAAACATATAATTTTTCTGGATATTCAGTAGTTCAAATGTATTTTGTCCATTCATGTTTTTTCTTCAATGCTATTTTCTCCCCTTGCTTTTCTACAGTCTGTTAATGCAGTTTAAGAATCTAAAGAGACCATTGCTTCTGCTGTGCATAAACACCTGGCTCAGATGTGCAGGCTGAGAGTTTGTAGATCTGCTTTATGACTAGGAACCAAAAGCAAAGATGCTTTAGCAGAAATCCCTGCAGACTGATATGAATCATAAGCTCATATCCACCTCAGTGGCATTTGGTCGGTGATTTTCCACAGCACACTGGCCATGCTTTGACACAGATTTTTGCCAGCAATTTTGTACTAGTGTAAACAGACTGAAGAAAGAATTCCTCACACATTCCCAGTGCTGGCCAGTTCTGCCTCTGCACCTCATATGGAAGGATTTTGCTTTTGACGTTTCACTTAAAATGTATTATGCCTTATCTCTCTCTCTCTCTCTCTCTCTCTCTCTCTCTCGTCCCATAGGGTCACACAGATGAGCTGTGGGGTTTGGCCTCTCACCCATTTAAAGACCTGTTCCTCACCTGTGCACAGGACAGGCAGGTGTGTCTGTGGAACTCAGTGGATCATTCGCTGGAATGGACCAGACTGCTGGACGTAAGGGCCCACATAGCTGTGCACGGACACACAGAGAGAGACTAACACTGCATCACGCACAGATTGTGTGAACTACCTAACTGAAGTTGAAAACACTTAAGTTGGACATGCCCGTAATCATTATGATCATTATGATATAGATCGGGAGGACAAGCCTGCCCAAATACTGCCCAAACTACTTCAGCATATTTGTAAAATCATTGATAACCTACAGAAGGGTTTTTTTTTCACAACATAAAATGCTGTCTAACAAATTATTAAATTACAGATTATAAATACTTGGTGAGACTGCATTGTAAAAAAAAAAAAAAAAAAAGT
Organism: Heterobranchus longifilis; assembly: GCA_028570985.1. Taxonomy (NCBI): domain Eukaryota; kingdom Metazoa; phylum Chordata; class Actinopteri; order Siluriformes; family Clariidae; genus Heterobranchus; species Heterobranchus longifilis. The sequence goes on from JAOVVB010000041.1 coordinate 9,427,733, forward strand.
AGAAATCACAACTATGTAAAAAAAAGACAAACACACAATGCAGCCAGACCTCACAGGATTGCGACCAAAACAAAACTACTAATTTGCTAGGGAGCATAAAGGTTGGATTTTGCATTGATAGGAAAAGATTGACCTTATTCCAGAGAAATGGGTGCATCAGGGTAAGAATAGAATTGCATAAAGCGATGCATCCATCATGCATAGTGTTCACTAGCATGGAGGCAGTAGTATGATCGTCAAAGATGGGTTAAGTTGGTCAGGTCTAGACGCAGCAACATTATGTGGCAATAAAATGAATGTACTGAATAACCAGGTTATCACATCAAGGGGTTTATTCTTCCAGGGTTTTAATTTTGGAGGAGGAATCAGTTTCATCATTGCATTGGCCACCAAAAAATTCTTCCCTTAACCCTGTTCAGAATTTTTAGGGGATGTCGGAGAAGACTGTTCAGAGTAGTTCAACTTGTTCTGCAGTACAAGCCAAAATGTAATGCAACTATGGACAATAAAATAAATGTTGTGATGTTGCATAAGGTTGTTGAAACCCTGCCTTGGCAATTGCATGGTGTAATCAAAGATAAAAGTGGTCCAACGAAATATTAGTGTTTGAGACTCTTTTTTTTTTTTTTTTTTTTTTTTAAGTCTTAATAAGACTTATTAGAAAAAAGGGCTACTAGCAACTTTTTGTATGCACTAGTTGGTGATGAGATTTAGTAGGCAGTGTATATGTATTAACACTGTGTATACACCCTTAATGATCAAAGCTTTGTGGACACCTGACCATCACACCCATTTGTGCTTGTTGAACATTTCATTACGGATTTACGCTCCTTTCCTTTGCTAGGATTATAGTGTAAATGTCCTCCCATCCCACTGGTATTCACACTTTTTGGAAAAAATATGTTTTTGGATTTAACGTCAATCAATGAATAACACAAACTCCTTTTGTATATGCAGATGTATTAAAAGCAACAGATGTCACATTTCAACCAATGTTTCAGGCCTGTGAGATGCGAGTACATGGGTATTTTAAACGGAAAATGGTCAGACAGAGAGGCATTGTGTTTGTCTCGCTAGCCTTGAGTTTGACATCTTTGTTATAGAAGACCATAATGATAGTGATTTGTTTCATATCTGGCAGGAGCATGGTCACTGTGCAGACTTCCACCCTAGCGGTGCTGTGGTTGCAATTGGCACCCATTCAGGGAAGTAAGTCAGCAACTGCTTCTCATCTGCAGCTTCTACTTCTTCTAAATGATGTGCTTGTGTTATTGTGTTTTCAACGATCCACTCATTTGCTTGCGTGTTTGCGCGTGTGTACAGGTGGTACGTTTTAGATGCTGAGACTAGGGACCTGGTGGCCATCCACACAGACGGCAATGAGCAGCTGTCAGTGATGCGCTACGCTGTGGGTGAGTATATCGTGTGTGAATCAAGTTTATGGAAACTAATGGGACTAATGAACAAAAAGCCATTTGGCATCTAGTTTAATAGTATTTAGAAGACGCCACAGAAATATTTAAATCGTTATAATAGTACATGTGAATTTAATGGATTTTCTAAGTAAAGTAGTCATTTGTAGCATGGTTTATGTCCTACATATAGAATAAAACCCTTAGGGCATGTTGTAGTAGGAAAAAATTAGAAAAATGGGTATGAAATGTGTGAAATAATTTGTATAAATCAGAATGATCATCATCAAACATCACCATATCAACATGTACACATAGTTTCTTTTCGGGTATTTGAAGTATAAACTGAGAATCCAATTAAGTTGTGACAGGAAACATGTAGTGCAGCCCTACCGCATGCTGTCCTCTTTGTGGCCATATAAACTGCGGCTGTTTCTTTTTCTTTTTTTTTTTATTTCCTTTTTTTTTTTTTTTAAATTAATATGCTTAATTTTATAACTTTCTTAATTTGTAAATTTCTTTTTTCACAGATGGCACACTGCTGGCAGTGGGATCACACGATAACTTCATTTACCTCTATACAGTGTCAGATAATGGACGCAAGTACAGCAGATACGGGAAATGCTCTGTGAGTCCCTCGCTAATGCATGTTATTTCGAAACCCTAAAGTCTGCATTCATGTGCATTTATCTGAACATTGTTCCTCACTAAGGGATTTCACCTTCCCTGAGGTCAGCTGCTTGTACTGTAACCGTATTTCTCCCGTAGGTGTTGTAACATCTGACGTCTTGATGTGAGCGGATATGTGTGTGTGAGTGTGTGTGTGCGCCTGAGCGATAGAGGGAGTAGTTTGTGTAGATTATTGCACTTTAATAGGACAGATAGAAATAACTGTTAGCTCGTCTCACGAGATTACGAAACACAGCAGTGGTGTTGCTTTAGGTGTCTGTAAGGCAGATTTGTTGACCGGACTAGCAGAATGTTATTAGAAGCGCGGTGGAGGGGAGTGTTTATGGAGCGTGATGCTGGCTCGGCTGTGACCTGCTTCACATCTCACTGGGCTGGAACTCGCCCGAACGTTATGAATCCCACCTCTGTTTGACCTGTTTTTCTTTCCTTTTTTGGGCCAGCTTTTTTGCTCTCGTAGCACAACCCTTCACTTAACGTCCATCTTTAATGTCTCAGACAGAGCAATTAAGGAGCCAGGCAGCTCAAATATAATTTTATGTCATACAATTAGAGCATTAAAAAAAAACATTTCAACAGTCTACAAAAGACATTTATTTTAGTTCAACACTCAACAATTCAAATACTATGTAGTTTCGAGACTGATTTCTGGCCATGCAGCTCAGTATGATCAGAGAAATCATTTATTTATATACAGTATATTTTTTTTGGAAAACCCATCAAGATGAATTTCAGGCCACCAGAGTGATTACTGCTAGGTGTTTGACTTCAGTGCATTTTTTGATATTCAGTACTAATCTAAAACATAACACCTTGTTATGCTTCTAAACAGGGTCCAGCTCACGTAAATACATTTTCCTTTTAAAGCTTCATGTTTGAAATATATTCAACATGTACAAGTTACAGTATAAAAAGGATTACCCTTGTTGTCACCATGGTCAACATGTCTTAATGTTTGTTTTTAGGTTTTATTGCTGCAAAACCTTGCAACCAAGCTAAAATCGCATGCATTCACAGTATGTCAAGAATAATGTTTATGCATTGAGATGAAATATCTTAACCTGATCTAATGTTTCAGGCCTGTCTTGGCACAATATGGATGCTCTGTATTTAACCACTGTGTTTCTGGTCTGAACTGCAGGTTTGCTTATCGACACATCCTCGTGTGTGTCCGCTAGTCTGTGTATGGATGCTCTGCTGATGTTGACTGAGAGAGTGCAGATGTAGTTAAGCAATGTTTGAGGGTCCAGTAAAACAGCAAGCTCGCACAGAGGAACACATGCCACAGTTGAGGAAAGAGAGACGTTGTTGCAGGGTCAGCTTGTGACTTTATTCACACCAGAGGCTGTATACACACACATCAAGCTAGTTCAGAATACACATGGAGGGTCTGCACAGCTGCACAACAGCTGCATAATAAAACTACGTCTGGCACTGAAGGGTGGGGGCTGGGAAAGGAGTTTATATATGCGTGGAGAAGAGCCAGAAAGGAGAAGACGTAGTGTTGTGGTTGGAGTTTCCCAGCAGGCCAGTGTTAGTGACGTGGGTTAAGGAATTTGGTGATGGAGCGTTGCCTTTTTAAAAAAATTTTATAGTTTGTTTTTGTATACACTCAATCCATATGATCCATGATACAGCGTCGTGTGAAGTGCATACACAAAGGTGTGTTTGTGAGAACGCGACTACAGCTGTTTCTCCCCCAGGCTTGGAAAAGCGTTCATGAACATTTGCACGTGAGAAAAAGGGAAGAAAACCAGTTCAAATCAAATCAAAGTGTATGAAAATTAACAAATCAAGGTTCTCTCACTTAGCTGTGAGAGTGGGATGAAATTCTGTACAAAGACAAATTTTTACATTTAAATCTTAAAAACATTTACTCTAATTATGATTTGCTAGTTATGAAGTTAATTGAATACTATTCCTGCTACACTAATGCACTTAGCTCAGCGTTTGATTAGTTCTTGGATACAATACCATCAAGGTAGAACGTTTTCCCAGTACCTCAGAGCCATCAGCGGACTGCCTGCTTCACGTGTTAAACGCTGGCCCCCCAGGTACTTCTTTAATGGCCAAAACATGTGGGAAAAGTTCTTGGAGTGAGGTCAGGACTGTCCTGGGGATGTGAAATAACTCCCAGCCGAGTTTCTGTAACGTGTACGTTGTTGTTGGTGAATGATTGTGTGTACATTTCCCACAGACCATTGCATCTCTTCTCTTCGATTTTTAAGGGTCAAGTGATTTACTCTCTGAATGTTCAGGGGAACGACTGCAGTGGGCTCCGAGCCAAGCCACCTTTTCCTGGGATTGTCATCCACAGACATAACAGTCTTCTTAAAATGTTTGCAACATTGACATTCAATTCAATTTTATTTGTATAGCGCTTTTAACAATTGTCATTGTCGCAAAGCAGCTTTACACAATCAAAATAAT
>JAOVVB010000041.1:9463576-9488077 GCA_028570985.1 Heterobranchus longifilis
AGCCGCTGGGCGAGGTCGCGCAGATTTAACCCTCAGCCTGTTTCGCAGCTCTTCCTCCCGTACCTGCAGATATATAAACACATTCTCATATAAAATATTATACAGTATATTTAATACATTGACTTATTATTGTTATTCTATTATGTACATTATACCAGTGCACTCCTGGATTTTTGGACAGCAGCGGCAAGGCAAATCACAGCTCTTTATGTCGCATACACTCCACATAAAAAAAAAAATGTAAAGAGTAATTGAAAAAAACACTAAAATATGTGGGACAGCTGGTCAGGACCAGGACCACGGTTGAGAACCCCTGTTGTGGATTATTAAAAACCCATTTCCACAAAATTATCCCATTTCCAAGTACTTCATGATGGCATTTGATCCAAAAAACAAAAAAAATTACATTACTTTCACTAAATCTTTTTTTTAATTTCTATTTCATTTTATCCCATATTTGTATATGTTGATTATTTTATCTTTACATTGATTTCGTATATAGGAAGAAAACAAAATAATGCGTTTGGTTTATATTGTACCTTTCTCCTCTCCTCTACTTGTCTCATCTTCTCATCGATGTCTTCCTTTCTGGTGACCTCCTGTTCTTTCTGGATCTTTAGTGACTCTAGGCGAGGTGGCGGCCTCCTCACCGGCCTCTCTGAGTCAGCCAGCTGCACGATACCAGTCAAAATCAAACCAAGATCTGAATACAAACTTCAACAGGCAGTAAGTGGACACTGTGTCGGCACCATAACGCACTGACCATGATGTTGTACGCTTCCCCGCTGGCTGCCACTCTGCTTTGAGCTGGGATGATGCCCTGGCTCAGGAGCTGCTCTAGGATCACACTAGACTCCGGTCTCTGGTTCTCCTGAGTCAGCCTTGGACTCTGAGCTGAAGGGCCACAAAGAGGATGTTATCGAGAGTCGGTAGTGTGAAAAGGAACCTGTTCAATGCAGCTAACATGCAGTCTTTTTTTCTTTTTTTCTTTTTCCACTTTCTTGGATTTTACAAAAATTCAAGCAAAATTAAAAAAATAACTATAATGACTTTGTTCCTCGTACCTCGCAGTGGTGGGAGAATCCTAGGAACTGTTCTGGATGGAGCCACCGTCTCTCCTGCGTCCAAACCAACTCCACTATCTGTTGTGTTTTTGGAGATGGCGGAGTCACCGCGAGGACTCCCGCACATAGGATCAGTCTATGGATTTACAAACAAAGAATCTCATGAACTTTATTTCGGAGTGACTAATTCATATACTCGCGTCAGGAATAACTGGTGCAGCAAAATCCTGCAAAAGTGGGGAAATATTCATGCCTAGTAAAATACAACTATTTGATTAACATTTGTTTTTTTATACTACTTATCATGTACAGGCTCACAGGGGGCCTGGAGCCAATCCCAGGAGACTTACTGTAGGACATGAGGTGGGGTACACTCTGGGCAGGGTGCCAATCCATCGCCGGGCACACACATACACACACACTACGGGCAATTTGGGCATACCAAATAAAGTATGTATATATACAGTATGTATACATATATGCAGTACACTTTATACATATTTTATGTTTACATTTACTAAATAATAACATTAATAATATTAATATAAATTATAGCATAAATAATAATAATATACAGTATATAATGGTGGTAATGGTCCCATGAACATATAATGGGAAAACTGGGCAAGAAGAAATACCCCCCCGGACAGGTCTTACTAATAGATAAGTAAATGGTATCTTTATTAAAGTATAAATAGAATCCAGACCAAGTTTTATCAGAGCAGCCTCAGGATTTCTTTGATTAATCTCTCAGTTTGTGCTTAGCGGTTAGCACTGTCGCCTTGCACCTCAAGGTCCCGGGTTCGATTTGGGTCTGTGTGCATGGAGTCTGCATGTTCTCTCCGTGCTTGGTGGGTTTCCTCCGGGTACTCCGGTTTCCTCCCACACTCCAAAGACTTGCAGATTAGGCTGACCGGCGCTCCCAATTTGCCCGTAGTGTCCTACCACGATCGTACAAATGAGAACAAATACAACGGCCATCACGGTCCCTAAAGGTTTCCATATGGTTGGATGTATCATAGTATGTTATTTTTACATTTACAGCAATGTACTATTAAATTGTTGTATCTTTTTGCACAGTTACATACGACACTTAATCCTAGCTAGAACTGTGGATTAATACTATCCTGTTTTATTATTTATGTACTGTCTTGTGCTGTTTGCACCTGTGCACTCTATGTACGTAGGTCTGCGTGGTCTCATGCACTTCTGTGTTGAACAGGTACTTATATATATGAGCATTTTTTTTTTTAGTCTGACTGTGCATTGTACCAAGTGTAAATGGTCAAAATCACAATAAAGCCACTTGGTTCGAGGATTTGAGGAACGAACTCCTGTGTAAGTGATCATAACCAATGTAATATTAAGTAGACTATAAAACCCTAAGCTTGAGCAGGTTGTGGAGATGAACCCTGGCAAGACATGACAGCGTTGCACATTGTACTGTAACCGGGCACTGGTCACGACAGACTGGTTGATTAAATATTCATAACTCTGACTTATTAAAGGAAAAGTTCATATTCATACTTCATATTTAGGAAACTTATTTGAGTTTCAGTCACCTTGACAGATCTACTGTAGCTACAGATATCGTAATGTCACTAAAATAAAAACAGTGATGTAAAACCGACTGTACCTCAGCTGTAGTGTTGAGGTTGCCCGGTTTTGTAGGTTCCACCACGGTCATTTTTGACGTCCCACAGCCCATGGTCGGTGTTTAACTCAAACTGAAATGTTTCACCTGTTGCCACCAACAAGTCGCTCAAAGATGAAGAGGAAATGTTGCATTCCTGCACACGAGCTCACCTCCTGCCTCTGATGTCGCCATGGACTCCAGCGGTCGCTAGGGCTCGTTGCTACAATAAATCTGACCCCGTGCTTCAGAGGTCATGTTGGATTTACTGGTGCCAGACTACCGCCTATGAACACACACACACACACACACATGCACGCATGCACACACACAAACACACACACTGCAGTGTGCTCCAAGGGACAAAGGAGAGACCGCTCACAGCAACCATTTATATTATTTTCAAATACTGAAACTGTTGTTTGACTTGCTTGAAAACTCTCATTAGTGATTCCTTTTGCTACTGAGATTAATTGCTCCTGTTACTTTAACCGGAAAAATTATTTTAAGCTCAACAGTTTTGCCCTTAAAGTACACCTGCCCCACAATTAAAAGAATAAAAATAATAAAATAATATTGAGGAATAGGGGAGTCAATTGTAACCAGGAAATGAAAATTTAATGAAGTCTACATAGCAGAAATCCGTTTGCTTCACGGCAAAATGGAAAGGACCACGACATTTTCAGGGGTTGAGTTCATTGAAGGTCTTCCTGATCTCTCGACGTTTTCCAGTGATGTTCTTCTGCTCTTGAAGCACTCAAAACACCTTGAACGACTTGTTGCAGCATAAACTGCCGAAAAAACTGCCGAATCAATCTCACGTTTCACGTAAATCTTTGTTTTAACTTGCTGTCCATGATGACATAGCAGACATGGTAAGAATAGCACTAGGTGCACACAGCTCCCGATGTACACAGGACGATGCCTTTTGGCACACTGACTTATGAAGGTTGGCGCTCCCTGTGACTGTGCGTGCAGCCTTGTGCTGCCATCTGTTGGCGTGTTACAAAACTAGTCTCAAAACTTGAACTTTTGAGTGGAACTGTGAGTGAGGTCAAATGCATCTCAAAGACACATTGTGATCCCATCACCCAAACCATATTTGGAGATTGGAGTGGTTTGATCTGGGACGCATATGGTCACATCACATGTGTAGTATGAACCTAAACGTGTCTTGATGTATTTGACAGCAAGAAAAGGTCCGCCTAACTAACAGTACTGTTGTCCTTGCATGCAAAAAGCATGTAATCATTGCAAATATGTTTGGAAATCATGCTGAGCGGCAAATCTTCCTGCTGCTTCATCTGTTCTTATCTTTCATTCATTTAAGATTTGTTAACAAAACATTAAATTTAAATGTCTGATTTGGTCCTTGCGGGTATATGAGACATGAATTAAGGGAATGAAAATCAATGAAGTGGAAGACTGACAGAATAAATAAAAGTTACAGCCTTTCTCCAGAGCAAACAATGTATGAAATCTGACTACGAGTGGTTACTGGAGAAGCGTTCAGAATACCAGGTGTGAAAACCTACAGTACTGTATGTGTCTTGGTTGTCCACTTGTGATCCAGTTGCCCAGGATGCATGTTAATGCCTGGTATAAATGAAGCCTAAGAGATCTACCTCTTATTACAAACTAGGCAACAGCACCATAAATAGTAGCATATAAAGGATTTAGGTTGTGACTGCCTCAAAGAATGATCACTTAATAGTTAAAAAAAATTTCAGGCTACCAGAAGGAAGTGTTACGACATACAGTATATCAAACGCAAGGCCTACATCAACGTACTGTTTAGTTCTCGTGAAAAAAAAAAAATATGGAAGCGGCCCATAGTACAATACAACTTAAAATCTTTACACTTTCCAGCAATTACAGTATGCCGTAGTGCAGCTATCCAAAGGGTCATACCAAAAGTTCATATAAAAAAAATTACTCTAAAGTAGACTGGCAGTGGCATAATAATAAATATACAAGAAAATATTCAAAATAAAATCACAACTATTTAATCACAACTGATTAAATCGCAATTTAGCAATAGACAAACTGTACTTATGTAAAAGTAACGCAGCAGTAATGTTACTTTAGGTCAGGAATCTTCTTCTCCAGTCTTGGAGGGACAGTGTCAGCATAGTTGGTAATTTACAAACCCACCCACTGAACCTAGTAGTTAACAGATTAGTTAAACCTGCTGTTTTTGAGCAAAAGAATTTCCCCAAATTGTGCAAGATACTGGCTCTTCAGGACTAAAGTTGATGTTCACTGCTTTAGATAGCAGCTAGGAAAAGTAATATATTACTGATATTAATGAAAAAATTATAAGGAATAGTAATATATTATTTTCACTGAAAAGTAAGTTATTAATTTAAGGTATTACTTTTATTAATAACTAGCACAACACTGTGCTCTATATTAAACACTTTAATATATTCTTTCAGCCTTCTTTTTCCTAGAAACCACAGATTATAATTACAGAACATGTATATTATATCCTATATTGCCTGGCTTCCCATTCATGTGCTTACCTCCTTACGCTGATGCACCAATCACTCTGGAATAGGGTCAATCTGGACTCATCAGACCACATGACCTTTTCCATTACTCCTCTTCAACTCATCTTTGATTCTGATTTGATTTTTTTCAATATCAACTTTTTTTTTTTTTTACCATGCAACTTCACCAGGTGTTTAAGCGATCTCAATTCATTATTTTCCAACCATATTTCTTCCATAAAGTCGATGGTTCAGCTCTATCCTTCTAGGTTTTGAGTCAATCAATAGATTTTTTTTTTAAACTTTTTTTTAGACTTTGATTATGGCCCACTTGTGTATTACTTTCAGTATTAAACATATCTATGGATTTTATTGCTGATTTTTTTACCATGCAACTTCTCCAAATGTTTAAGTGATCATTATTCATGATTTTTTTTTCGGACCACATTTCTATATTTATATATATTTCTATCTATATATACTGTATATAAAGTCAAATTTTTACACTGCAAAGAAAACAACTAAGGAGATTTGAAACACGTTATTAAAACCTGGAAGGACAGTGCTGAACTGTCAACTTAGGGGAAAAAATGTGGTCGGGAAAAACAAAAATCATGAAAGGAGGTCACTTAAACACTTTGTTAAGTTAAGTGTATATATATATATACAGTTGCAGTGTAATAATTTCACTCTTCAGAAATTGTGATATTTTTTTTTTTGGCCAGGCAGTGAATTTTAACTTATTTTTATCACAGACTATGATTATAAATCATGGATCATAAATTATGACTATAAATTATGGCCCTTTAGTAGCTCAGAAAAGTGGCCCAGGCAGAATCTGAGTTTTATACCATTATTATATTGAAATTGCAGTGATTTAATTTGCTGTCATTACTATAAAAACGTTATAACTTAAGCATACATTATTACCATTAAAAAAAAATCTTTTCGTTTTCTTAAAGTGATCATTTACATTTCCTGTGATTTCGAAATAACGATGATTTATCAGACCTGAGTAAAGCTCTCCAGCTCTCATTCTGTTCTTTGAGCCGAGCTGAGCTCAGCCAATGGGAACGCGTTTTACAATCCCGGAAGTGATATGGGCCAATAGGAATCAACAAACTCGATTACGTCACCTTCAGCCTCAGCCCCACTAACTTCATTACGGTGAGCAACTTTTTAAAAATGTTACACGTTATGCTGTAGCGCGAAAGTTTCTGATCTCGGCAACATTGTATCCGTCCCGATGACGTCATCCCCTGGCGCTCGGACTCTCAGTAAAGATGATGTCCACTACAAGCTGCATTTCCGGATGATAAACGAGCAACAAGTGGAGGATATCACGCTAGATTTCTTCTACAAGCCGCACACGATCACGTTACTGACCCTCACCATCATCAGTATCATGTACTTCGCGTTCACCAGGTGAGTCTGAACAGGCTTTACATACCGACATGTGATTATTAATCTGGGGTTAGTGTTGGGTAATGTCAGGTCAGGTTTATTTCTGATTTACACAACATGTGTGCGTTTAGAGGAAGGTTTAGGCGTGGCTCAGGTGACTTGATTCGGACAAGTGGAAACAGGACAAAGACAAAAGAACACATGACCATCACATCCACCTGGGCTTGCTGAACATCCCATTTCAGATTTACTCCATTTCTGATTTTATAATAACTTCTACAAGTACAAGAGCGTGTGTGGTTAGTGATGTGAGGTCTGGGGTTCCAGTTCACCCCAAAGGTGTTCTCTGAGGTTGAGGTCGAGGTTAGGCCTCTTTGCAGGAAACTCAAGTTCTCCCACTGAAACCTTCTCAAACCATGTCTTTCATTATCTATTTGTGTCGACAACGTTGTGATGCGGGAAGTTTACAAAGATGTCTTGTGCAATCGAGTGCGTCCAACATCGTGGCAACCTTTTTATTATTTTTTTGCTTGGAAAAATCACCAGTGGATATGATGATCAGTCGTCCACATAATTTTGGCTCTATAGTGATTGAAATGATCATGTAAAGGGATTCGGTAAACGTTAAATTTATGAGTCTGGTTAATCACTCACTCACTCACTCACTCATCGTCTATACCGCTTTAACCTGTATACCGAGGGCCTGGAGCCTATCCCATGAGACTTGGGGCATGAACAAACATTCAGTACACTTGCTCGCATGCTCATTCATATACTACGGGCAATTTGTGGACATCAATTAAATAAAATAAGAAAAGTAAGAGTTTTCAGTAAGAATATAAAGTATGAAACAAGTATAAATAAGTATTTTTTTTTTTTTTTTTACAAAGTAGAAATATAGAACAATATAGAAAAATGTATTTAATTATATTTAGCTGTGGAAATCTTAAATTAACATTATGTACAAATAATTTAAAAAAAAAAAATAAAAAGGTGTTTCGCCTGCCATGCAGAAGGCCCGGGTTCGATTCCCAGCCAGCGCCAAACCCCCAGCCACTGGATGCAGTGCCGGTCCTAAGCCCGGATAAAATGGGGGGGTTGCGTCAGGAAGGGCATCCGGCGTAAAACCTGTGCCAAGTTGTTGTGCAGACTGGATAGTCTGCTGTGGCGACCCCTCGCCGGGAGCAGCCGAAAGACCAACAACAATAAATAATAAAATAAAATGTAAAAAAAATTGAAGTGGAGTTTAGAAACCATGTCCAGTCATGGACAAGACAATGTGCAGAATAATGTGCAAAGTTACAGTTACAGTTAACCTAATCTGCATGTTTTTGGACTGTGGGAGGAAACTGGAGTAACAGGAGAACATGCAAACTCCACACACACAGCCCCGAGGTTGGAATCGAACCCAGTCCCTGGAGGTGCGAGGCGACAGCACTAATCACTACACTGCCGTGCTGCCGAGTCTGGTTAATCTTTGTTAAAATGTTTGCTTTTGTCAGTAGCGAGAACAATAGTAGACTTTTAATCATTACCGAGATTAGTGAGATTTTGAAACCTATGAGGTGATGCGTATATTTGGTACAGGTTGGTCGCTGCTTACATCATCATCATCATCATGAACTTGTGCTCCACCATATTATTGGCACTCATGGGTTCATAATCAAAATATATTAACCTCTGATTCATATCTTGGCAATAATCTCTACCCTGAACAGTGACCTCATTTCAGCCTTAGTCTCTATACAGTATATTCACTCTCAACACTACCCAATTACCTTTCAGTGTTTTGGATTTCTTATAAGAGTAATTTAAAATGTACTTGATGTCACAAAACCGGTCTGGTAAATTTTCATTTTCATTACGCTGATGTTGCCATTATTACTTTAGCCTTTATTTTATATGTACTGTGTATATACAAATTGATTTGTTGCAAAAAAATTGTACAGAACCTTTCAAATTGTTTACAAATTAATTTCATTCAATTTATTATTATATGTTTTTCTTTTTTCAGTTTAAACAAATTCATTTTCATAGTCATTGCAGACATGACATTTCTACATGGTGTTTTTTGAAAATCTGTACATCATGATGCGTTTCATCTATCATAGACATATAAATGGAATAAAGGTTTTGTCTTGAAGTCTTGATTCGTATTTTATGCAAGATCTGTGCTAAAAGCATATCTGAGACTTATGTTGGCGCTTATCATCCAGGTTTGGACAAAATTAATCATACAAACACTAAATGTGTGTTTATAGCATTGATTATAACCTCACTAGATATGTTAAAGTAGCCTTGCCATAATATATTATTGTGTAATTGTGAGTTAAGGGGTTAATGTAAAATTGGGCTAAATATAAAATCTTTTCTTTTTTTTCCTTAAATGACAAAACTGGAAATGGATAACTATAATAAATGATGTAGTAATTTTTTTTAATTTTTTTATTTTTTACAGACATGATGCTGATCCTGACAATAACCTGCGGGTGGGCTTAGTCCTTGTTGTCTCATTTTTCCTTGTTATCAGTGTCCTGGCGTTCCCCAACGGTACTGACGTGATGTCATTTTCATCTTCCGTTTATGTTATTCCTACAGTGTTTATAAGCTTGACTTAATTTTTTTCACAACAGAAAACATTTATCACTGCTGTTGAATCAATGTGGCCCAACAGTGGAACCTTGGATTACGAGAATAATTCGTTCCGGAAGCAGGCTCATATTTCAAAACACTCGTAAATCAAAACGAATCTTCCCATAAGAAATAATAGAAACTCAAATTATTCGTTCCACAGCCCCAAAAAATAAATACGTAAAAATAATTAACACTAAATATTCAGAAAAAATAAAACAAATTAACCTGCACTTTACCTTTAAAAAGAATCACAACAGAGCAGTGTTTCTGTGTAGAGCAGAGAGAAAGTGTGTGTGTGTGTATGTGTGTGTGTGTCTATGAAGGCGAAAGTAGGAGGGGTCTGTGTGTGTGTGGCACGGTGTCCCAATGACACGCGTGCACACAGACACAAAGAGCAGGCTGAGCCTTGAGCAGAGAGAGAAAATGGATCTTTAACCTCTCTAATGAGACTTGCATTTGCACGCGCGCTTTACACACACGCTCGGCGTCAAAACAAGAAGCGCATGCATGATACATGATACTCGGTACTCGAAACGAAGACTTGACGTTTTCCAAGTCAAAATTTATTAAAAACCTTTGCTCGTCTTGCGGAACACTCGCAAACTGCGTTACTCGCAATCCGAGGTTTCACTGTATTCTTTATTGTTAAACTGTTCATTCTGCAGTTATTTCTTTGGTGGGTGAGTGAGGGGTGGAAAATTATTGAGCAGTGGACCCTGAATAGTATTTTAATGTTTATTTAATAATGTTTAGTTTAGTTAGTAATGTAGGTTTTGTGGTGCATTTGTTGTAATAAAAAAAGATTTAAAAAGCTGAAATTAATACAGTAAAAACTGATTACTGGTTAAAAATTGGTTGTTTAACGTTGATTCTAAGATGTTTTTAATGGTGTCATGCTATTTGCGAATAAACAATAAACTCAAACAAAAATTAAGGTTTCGTATTTTTATTATCTTAAATCTTGCCGTTTAACATACATATACCCTAAATAAGAATAATAAAAAAATATATAATCTACTGTATATATTAAAAAAAATTCACTTTGTTTTAGTTATTTTTTCTTATAAAACAACAGTAATTATCTGTTCTTAAGCATTTTTAAATTATTCTTTAAAGATAATTATTCTATTTTGTAACAGTGTATTATTGTTTTCTGAGTTATTATAAAGTAAAACATTTTATAGAATTATAAGAGATAATTACAATAATAATTAAAATATTTATTGTAGAATTACAGTAATTATCCATAATTGTAAAATAAGAAATTACTGTATTTTAACTGTTTATCTACATTTTTTTTGACAGTTTATTTCTGTTTTTTAACAGACATTATTTTTTACAGGTTTTTTTTTTTTACAGTGTATATAGTCGCCATTACTACAGTGTAGCATACGTACTGTAAGTACCTTTTTCATTGATCACTTGTGGCATTCATTCTCTGTTTGATAATTGGACATTTGTCAAACTGATACCATTCCTAACATGATCTCTGTAGACCCATAAAGCTTGACAAAATTATGAAGTCAAATAAATATTCTTTTAATTATTTTTTAAAAAAGTGAAATATTTATGGCTTCTTACATTTGAGATGTTAAAGTATGTTATACTGTAGTCCAGTTGAGTATGGTATAAATTATGTTATACAGCCAGGTCTCAGTACAGTTCGTAATTCCCCAACACTTAATGAAACACGCTTAATGAAAAAACAGACTGATTAAATCACAGTCTGGGATTTTTTTGTGAAGAGAAAAAAAATCCCAAACTGTGTGGACACTGGCTTTGATTTAAACCATGCTGTTAGACATAAAAATACTTTTTGGCCAAGATCTTATCTCTGACTACTTTCCAGAATTCAGCCACAGAGAAGTCTAATTTCTTTTCCCAGACCACCACAAATTTCTCGCAAGTGACTAAATGGCTTTAATAACCTACATTACATTACCGTTTTACTTAACTTTCCGAGACATCCGGCATTTCTATTATTTCTCAAAGTGAAACAATTTGCAAAAATAATAATAATAATAATAATAATAATAATAATAAAAAACATAAAATAAACTCAGGCACCATTATAATAAGCCATCAAAGAGAAATTTATTCATAGTTATTAATAGTTATAGCATTGTTTCAGCCTTTAAAGACACATATTTTATCCTACTTTATACAAAATAGAGTCTCTATTTTAAAAACATAAGGAACAATAAAAATAATAAAAAAGAAATACTGGAATTTTAGATATTATACTTATCTAGACTTTTACAAAAGTAGCCTAGCTACCAGCTATTAGGCTATAACAAAATATCTAAACCCTAAACTCCCCTACAAGGAAACCAAACCATAGGCTAAGATAGGAATTATTTATTTATTACTTCTCTCTTTTTTTTTTTCAAAAACAGTCTGTTGTTTTATGTTTTTCATTATTTGTGAACTTTGTTGCACAATGTGGCAAACAACAGGTTTTACCGTCAAATGCCAAAAGTCTATACAAGTCTGGGTTCCAATAAATACATTTAGAATCTATGTACAAGTGACATAACATGAGGTTATAAGTAAAGTGAAAAATGAAAGAAATGTACACAGCTGGTAGGCAGTAGATTCATCACAGTGAACAGAGGCAGGATGAGAACACTATCATAATACATGAGTTCCTCTATTGGCACTGGATTTTATATTAGAAGGTAAATAAGTAGTACAAAATGTATATGTATATTTACTGTATGTCTGCACATAAGATACTGTAACCTACTATGCATACTAATTACTTAAGTGGTCTATGAATCAATGAAGCTCTGGATTTTCTTAAAAATGTCCAAAGGGAAACAACAAATAATATTATTTAAAGTTTTGTTAAAATGACACTTAGTAATGTTTTATACATCCCATGAGGACTCAGGCAGTATTAGGGATTAAATAAATTATCTTCCTTATAAAATATAATGGCTTAAGATCGAGCATTCATATGAAAAACCATCGGCACTCAAATTGATGTCCATTTACATTTTCATTGGAATCCTGAGCTTCTCATTAAGGAATGGTTGGTATGTTATATACAAAGGAAATGAGAATTATGTTTACCATATAAAAGAGGTTTGGGGAGAATGGGGCCTTAATAAAAGTCTGTCTAACATCATGACCTTGGCTTTTTTACACTCTTTTCTTTCTCTGTTTGTAGAGAGACATGGCTTTTAGAAAGTGAGAGTGAGAGAGAGAGAGGCAGCAAAAAGCTGGGCCAGGCAAGGAAAGAGAATAGTGAAAGCACACCCTCGCACATGATATGGAGCTTAATTATCAAAAAGGAAGATATTGCACATCAGACACATCTTCGTCCCTCTTTGTTGCCTTCTGAGTGGATGATCTTCCAATCAAGACATCAGTTTCTCAAGAGAGAATGCACTGAGATGGAAGCAAATAAATGAAGATGCTCATTAGTGACAATAACAGCATTAGCAGGGAGGGGTATTACTCAGTTAAAGGAACCATAGCTGGATATGAGGTGAATTTGTGATGTTCACTTCCTTTTTGGAGTGTAATCTTTAGTAAATTTGAACCTGCTTTCTTCCACTTGTTTTCTGGTTGTGATGTTACAGTACACCTCCCTTTTCTTTGAAATGAGACCTGCGGGTATATGAGCCACTCACAGCATCACTAATTTACACGTTTTACTTTTAATCTAAACAGGATATTTTTTACCCAATAATAATCTTTTCAAATTTGTCACAAAATGCACAGAAAAAAACATGCTAATAAACATAAAAATGGAACAGATTGCTTAACCCTTAAATTTATGTCCATTATGGGAATTTATTTATATTAGGTGTTATCGGTTTTCTTAGCAAACTCCATAAATCTACCTCATTTACAGTATGACAAGAGGATTGTGCTTGGGTTTTGACATTATTATAGTGTACAGTTCTCAAAGCTTTTTACTGTTCAAATGTGAAAACGCATTGAACTACAAGGGAGGCATTGCCGGGGGTAAATTAGAAGACCTTTATGTGTATTGTGTATACCGGCGTCAACCCATGTATCCGTGTTCTCACTCAGTAGCTTTCTGTGTTCCACTTTACATATTTACCAGTGTTGCACATTTGCCTACACAGATAAGCATCAGTCCTTTCTACTGCTCTCTCTCTCTGTCTCGCTTAGTCTCTTGCATTTCCATTCCAAAATCCCTGCAGATTTTGTGTCACACTTCATTGGATTTTACACAATAATTTCAATGAGTGTTTACACACTTCACCCTGTAATGCTTATGTAACCATCTAACATTTTTTTCAAGGATGATGGATTGCTGAGCTCTTTTTAAAAGCGCAATTTAAGTTAAAATTTTTTAGAACTGTAATTGGTTTTATACTGTATGTTTGCCATAACTGTGGGATGTCTAGAAGTCTTTCAGGTGCTTAAGTCTTTCAGTGGCTGCATACCATGCCTAGTGTATGAAGTGCCTGTCTGTCTGGCTGTGACCATGAAGGTTTTTAGCTTGTGTTGAGTGCGTTTGAGGTCTCTGGTAGATAAGTCAAAGCTGCCCACCAGCAGTTTCAGTAGTTTGCCACTGACTGGCATATCTGGCCCGAAAGCCAATGTTTCCATGGTAGCCTTGCCTACGACTGTGAAAGCCCAATAACTATATTAAAAACAGAAAATCTGAGTGAATCCTGGCTTCCTGAATGGTGGACTTGCTGAGTAAACCACTGACTCTCAACTTGGACCATGGAGGGACACAGAGTCCACAGTATTTGTTCCAACTATGCACCACAACACTTAACCTGACTGAATGCATTCCAGCCTTAGTTTCTAGTGAAAAAAATTTAAGTGGGGCAGGGCTAGAACTAATCCCTGTAGACACTGAGCTCCTCTGTGGACTGAGTTGAGTATCAGATTGGCTAACTGCATGTAAACTTATTTAAGACCAAGCCCCTAAGCTTTTCCTGAGACCAGATATTTGACTGAGTTGGATCAATCACTGAGTCTAGAGGACCAACTGAATCTATTATTGAAATAGTGATGTAAAACAGGTCCACCTAAAAGTCTGACAGAGTCACAGTCAGTTGAGGAACTCAGCCGAGAGGCTCCTGGTGCAGCGAGCGGAGCGGAACTTGAGCTCGTGGTAGCACTGCACGAAGCTGTGGTAGATAAAAGTAATGGGCAAAGCCAGGAGCACTATGCCACTCACCACACAAAGGCCTCCTAGTACACGCCCTGGCACGGTGATGGGATACATGTCTCCATAGCCGACAGTCGTCATGGAGATAATAACCCACCAGCAGGCAGCAGGGATGCTGGCATACTCCTCATTGCTGGATTTCATGTCAAGCCCATGCTCAAGCAGTTGGGCCAGGGCCCCAAAGATAGCCATGGCCACGCAGATGAAAACCAGCAGCATGACCATCTCACGGTAACAGCGGCGAAGTGTTAGGCCCAGGGTCTGCAGGCCCAGAAAATGGCGAGCAAGCTTGATGACCCAGAAGATGCGCATCATGCGCAGAACACGCAGTGTCACGCCGGCCCGCTGCAGCTGAGAGTTCTCTCCAGTCAGGACTGTCATGGTCACAGAGATGTAGTAAGGCGTTATGGCCAGCAGATCAATGATATTCAGTGGACGTCGCACAAACTCACACTTGTCACGTGACACAAGGAAACGGACGATACACTCTGCTGTGAACCAGCCAATGCACACCGCCTCAATGATCCTAAGCAGATGCAGAATTGTGTGAGAAAAAATTAAGAGAAGCATTAATATAAATAAAGTACTGACATAGTATACATATACAGCAGCAAGCAGTTTGAGCTATATGATGTATTAAACACAGTCTAAAGATTTTAATTTCACAGCCATCCAATTAAGAATGGTACACTATATAAAAGGGTTCCTCTTCTGACTATGGGCTGTAGATCAAATTACAACAATGATAATCAGGCTGCAAAACTGCACACTAAATAACAAATTCTAATCCCTAATTAGCATAGACATTAAGATAAACAATCAAGTTTATTAGGGAGTGAAATTGAGTAATTATAACCTTGTGGAGACTATGCTACAGCATTAGTCATGCAATGTCTAGACATGCTTTAAGACCTAGTAACATTTTTGGCTTAACAATGTCACTTTATTAACAAGGTTTTGTGAATATGGTTTGTAACTAAATAATACTGATTAAAAAATACCAGTTTTAGTTTTTAAACAAAGCATATCAAAGCCATATTGTTCAAAGATGTCAAGTCTCAAGAGACCCTGTGTAATTTCTGCTTTTTGTTACGACCCGTCCAATTTATTAAAAATGCATAAAGTGCTGCTAGGTCTTAAAGTGTTATACAAAAGTAATCAAAAACACAGGTCCAGTTCAGAGCCCAGTTAAATATAATGTGTATTTGGTTAGTTTAGGTTTCTTTGTTATGATCAATGTTGGGCAATCTGAAAAGGAGTTAACAGACACATGCTAACATGAGTGAGGCTGAAGCATGTATCTAGAGATGTCTTCTTATTAGAGATGAATATATTATAAAAGCAGTTTCACATCCACTTGAAAGATCCTGTAATAAATCCCCTCAAATTGTATTCCTTGTAGATTCTTTTACACTAAGTTGCAAATGGTGGCATATTTAACCAGGAAAATCTTTATGCCAAGTGGTGTGGAACTAATGGTGGTGTCAAATGGACAGCATGTCCATGTATTTAAATTCTTACTTTGCAGGCACTGAACTGGAACAAAAACATTTTTTTTACAAAGGGATCATCTATTATGTATGGATGGCATTGTTTGGTTGATTGAATGACAAACCTGACATTTCACCTAAACAAACCTCTCTCTCTCTCTCTCTTTCACACACACACTCTCACACAAATACACACACACACACAGACATAGAAAAGCCTGGGTGCTCCGCAGGTACCAGCACCTTCAGAACAGTCCATGTGGCAATATAGATATAGGACAGACACATGAAGAGGTTAAAAGGACAGAAAAATATACCAGAAAACGTGAAAGGAATGTATTTAATAAACAATTTCACAGTTATACCAAGATTTTTTTTATAATTTCATAAATTTCTTAAGATGTGCTACATAGTAACAGTACAACAAAAGAAGCCAACTTCACTTTTACCCATTCAACTCGCCCACCCATGGGTATGATGTAATTGTTAGATAAATCACTGAACTAGTGTAAAAAATAATGTCTACAATGTTTTTTTTTAAATGCTAAATTCACACCTACATTGTCAGGACCCAGGTACTATTCCACTACTTTTTCTTTGTCTCAATTTACAAACAAAATGCACAACAAAATGCTACATCCAATCATTACTTTGAGTACATTTGAATGAAAACTATATTATCCAAGTCCTGTAACTACAGCCACACACCCATGTAACACACTCGAAGGATGAGCATTTGTACAATGAATTGTGTGAACTGCTGAAATTTAGTACCTGTTTTTCTCCGATGGTGCATGGTGATTATTTAGGCGTAATTCCAGATAAACACTGAAAAAGTTAAACACTGAATTTGTTTCCTGGCTCACGCTCAACTCAACGATGCTTCAGCACCTTGGATATGGGCAGCTCGATTGAATAAACTCATTTTTACATTGTAACCGGACAATTTGCCCTAAATGTTGCGTTACTTTATTCACTTTCTCCAAACTTGAAATCGAAGAACATTTAAATACCACTAGTTTTCAAGCGCAGCAATTTTTTTTTACAGAACTCAAAGCATCGTTTTAGAATTATAAATTGCATTGTTTTAGAATTATCAATCGCAGGATTTATTTACAATTCAAGCATTTATAATAGTGGCAATTTCATCCAACCGTGAGGATTTTAATATGTATATTCTTTTATGTTTTATGATCGAAGACAAAAGACGAACATTTAGGAAACGAAACAAAACACAAGACAAAACACAAGTCGACCGACTTGGACATGTGTAGTGGGGTTTATAAAACTGTCTTGGTCATAGATCATGCATATTATCAGGGTTTCTCAGCAATGCATCGTGCATGAAAGGGACTAGTAAAAAAAGGCATAAGTACCCGGCCGGATGGTCTATAGACTCTGTGTACCTGTGCTCCTCCACCATGTTACTTTCAGCAGTTTTCCAGTCGGGCAGAGTGCTTGCGCACAGGAGCACCATGGACACAATGACAAAGAGGACAGAGACAGAAGCGAGAATCTGCGCGGCCAGTGAGGACGTGGGCTCCTCGAAGGTCCTTCGCATGCTCTCGAGCCATTTGGCGTCCTTCAGGCGGCCGGTGCCTCGCTGCCTTCTCTGCTCTTGCTCCTCTTGGTCATCTTTGTCCTCGACGCGGCGCTCCTCCTCGGTGAAGTAGGTGAACGTATCGGACATGCGATCATCCAAACGACGCTGGCAGCACAGCTCCAGGTGCGAGCTTTCCAATCCCCAGTAGATCATTTCATTGTAGAAGGAGAGCTCGCACATGCGTGGCACGATGCGCAGTTTGCCGTGCTTCACGTAGAGCATGAGAAAACCAAAAGCCTCAGCGTGGCGGTCGAAGAAGAACTCGTTGCGCTCCCGATCGTAGTCGTCGCACACTTCCAGCACCTCTCGCTCCGACGCGCAGCTGTGCAGGCGGCTCACTCTCCTCAGAGGGAAGTCCTTCAGCACATCCATGGGGAAAGCGTACCGCGTGCCGCCCACGTTTAGAATGCAAACGCTTTGGCCAAACTTCATCCTCGGGAGCGTTCAGCGAGCACACAAGAGAAAAGTGCCAGTCTCGGCGAACTGCACGCAGATGGAAAAACTCCGTCGCTGCGCGTTAGACTCAGAGTGCATGTTTAGACCGTCTTCTAGTGCCAAAGGTTGGCAAAAACTCTCAAGACCTCCTGTGCAGTTTCCTTTGACATTGGGTTTCCGAGAGAAAACTTGTAAACGCGACCGGAGACGCGAAAGAATGTGCGGAGGCGCCCAGAGTTACGCGTGCACAGCGTCTCACTGAGGCGTCACCGTGCCACTGTCAAAGCGAAGGAAGTAGGAGTGATGTCAGGCGCGCACTCACGCACGCACGCGCCAGCATACCCGTGCGCGGGCACATACTCACGCGCGCGCGCGCACACACACACACACACACACACGTGTACATGTACATACTTTATATTAACTCGAGTTTGCAGTCACACATACACGCGAACACACGTTCTATGTATACTTAAAATTATTAGAACTAAATGTCAAGTTGTGTGTTCTGGAGTTCATCAGTATGTATTGATACCTGAACGCATATGCACACCCTTACAAAGGTACAACTCGTTCAAGTCAGAGTTTTGGGCCGCAGGAGCAGGTTTTGCGGCGCGAACAGCAACACAACTAGAGGGCGCCCCTTTCCCGTGTTCCCTCATTAGTCTCCATGTAGTCCTCAATAGACTGTTGTCCATTTCTTAAACCCACAGGTTGATCCAACTAAAGTTAAAAGAGTCAGTGCAGCCTAAAACAGGTGCATGAAATCATGCACCTGCAATCTAGACCCAATTTACTGCCAACTATAACCCTTAAGAAGATAATACGCCAGGGAGAAAGAGTAAATAACAGAAAATGGAGAGTTTCTTCCCAAATAGATTAACAATAACACAAGTTTTATATTGCATTTTGATATAAGGTTAATTCCATATCAGGGTGATTGGGAAAGTCTTAAATATAGTAAGTGGAATGATTAAAGTGCGACAATGTAATGCATGCAGGAAGTCATATACAGAGTCAGCCAAAAATGTGTACACACTTCAGGAAAAAAATATATTAATATTTTAATACTAAATGTATTGCTATACATTGTATATTGATATATATGATAATATGATTATAATAATATGATAATATTATTAATATTATATTAATATAACATAGCCTACATTATACTATTTTTCTTTTCCTGAAGTGTGTATAAATTTCTTTGGCTGACTGTATTCTGCTTTGTGTATTATTGTATTCTGTGTACTGTGTATATAATTTTACAGATTGGTATAAATATACTCTAGTTGTTCTACATACACTATCATTCTCATATGCAGGCACTTTTACTTAGTCTAGTTTGTTTCTACAACATTAATGTTGTATTTTGCTGTTTCTGATGCTTTCGGGTACAAGTTTACAAAGGAAATTGTTACTGAAATTAAGTGAAGCCATGATTAAGTGTGTGACAAATAAATACAATGATAAATGTTTCACTGACAATTAAATGAAAGGCACAATCCAGTAAAATCATGTGTCAACAACTTGAGGTTTACACAAACTTGTCATGTTTCATTAATTGCGAGAAGGTTTACAATATGTAAACCCTACATAACCAAAGATGACAGTACACAAAATTAATATCTAAAAAAATTCTCAAGTAAAAGTACAAGTACATCCCTAAACATGTACTCTACTACAAGTAGAAGTGCTTTTTCTTTTTAACACAAGTACAAGTCATACAGTAAGTATGTCCTTAAAATGTACTTTAAGTATAAAAGCATACATACTCTAAAAATAAACTATTATAAAGTATTTTATACACAATTAAAATTCATAAAATGTATTGAGTAGAAGTAATAAGCATATCATATGGAAAAAAAATCAAGTGAAGTACAGACACATTAAAAAATACTTAAGTACAGTAACCAAGTATTTGTACTCTGTTACTTGCCACCTCTATAATCTTGTTATTGTTATTTATGGTAATAATTTCACAGAAAATATCCAATAAACAACTTCCAGATCCACCTGCAATGCATTTTACCCCTGGCATATAAAGAAATGTCATGTTTGCTAATCCTTTACTTAAATTGTTTAATTAAAGACAGACTTAATGCTACTGTATATATTATTATTATTTTTTTTAAATACATTTTTTTTTGTGTGTTCTTGGAGATGTAGTTGATTGGGGAAAAAAATGATAAAGACAAAGACAAATTATACAGTACATAGAAAAGTGGAGTTCAAGTCAAACCAGAACTTGGGATGAAAATGTTCATAAATTAAACCGTAAAACTGATTCATGTTTACAGAAGATTTTAAGCACAGTATGATGATGAGACTCTTAGCTGCAGGGAAAACATTTGAATGGCATGAACATATTAAAGAAGACTGTACGTCCATGAATGACGATCCTGGTCAAGGTGGCTCAGAGCCCACTGCAGATGTTTCTGTGAACAGTAAGTAGAACACCTCACCCTTAAAAACTCAATGGAGATGTTTGTGGGAACTGTACACAATCATTCACAATTGCCACATCCCATACAGTCCTTACAGTCCTGATATAACGGCAAGTGATTCCCACATCGTTGGGCCATTAAAGGAGTTCCTGGGAAGGAGTTCCATTTCAGACATGAAGCAGGTAATCTGATCATGTCTCTATACTGTACTATCAAAAATTTTGGTTTAACTTAATAGGGATAGCGCAGTGTTTAACGCATTGGACTACTAAATAGAAGGTCCCAGGTTTAACACTCACACCATAAAGTTGCCACTGTTGGGAGCCCTCAACTTCTCAGATGTACAATGAGATAAAATATAATTTGTTCTGGATAAGGGCATCTGCCAAATGCCATAAATGTAAACTTGAATGCTCCTTGTAAATTAGGTAACAGATGACATCACAGGACTGCATAATTAGTGCAGCAACGGTGGTGTTGGAATTTAAACTGTTCATCCTCTAAGCAGTAGTTTAAAAACAGAACCACCACTGCCACATAAAGCAAAATATTGCAATTTTTCATCCTCTCAAGCCTCTGTTACTAAATGTAATGTTCAAGTCTGTTCTGCTTTTGTAATTTATTATTAAAAGCTACCTTAAACACTTGATGCCTGTGGGTGCCAATTACCAACATTGTGCTTTCACTTGCTCAGTGATAAACAGAACTAAAAAAAAAGTACTATTTTGGAATGTCATTAATACATTGATTTGGCCAGCATATGAAATATTGATCTGTGGTCTAGCCTCACATGGGGAAATCTGTTGCTGTGGAGGTTGTGTACGTGGTCAGCCAGCCCGGCGCCACTAGCACTAATTAGACACATAATGGAAATCCATGAAGGTTCCTGGTGCCTTTAATTATCTTTTCACAGTGCCTGGTGTGCCATGTCCTAATGCTATCTCCTATTAATGAACCCAGTCTCAATAAAAACTTGCACCAGATCACCAATTTCATAATTAAGCACAGTGCTAATAATGACTGTGGCTGTCCAGTGTCATTCTATTACCAACCAGCAGTTATACATTTGTATCTTTGGCCTGCAAGTTAATGACATGACAGTCCAAGTCTTAAGTGAGATCAAAGGTCTGACCTCTTTTGTATAGGTTGCTGAGGCCTTTAATTTAGGTGATTTTAATTAATCAGGTGCTAGAATAGGCTAGTGTGAACTAGAAGCTCATTAAATTTTTTATAACCCAGTTGGCTGATGTGGACTGGATGCAAAGGCATGTTTTATTAGCTTAATTATTAGACTTGTTGCCAAGGTTTTTGCAAATTCACAAGGTTAAGGTTCTCCTGTGTTAGGTATGTCAGGCTTCAGCAGCCAGTTACCTCATGTAGCACCCTTGATATGACGCTTCAACTTATTGCCAAGGTCGTGAAGGAGGTAATGTGGTACATTAAAAAAAGGAAAGAGAATCTCTGTAGGGATGTGTTTCTTCCAGATATCTTCACAAGTAATAAAATTCAAGTCCAATTTAGGTCTCAAGTCTTTAAGCTTGAGTCTTTATGTCAAAAACTTTTAGGGGTGTAAAATAGTAAAAGGGGAAAAACGCAATAGATAATATATAGTATATATAGTATATAGTTTACTATATAAAGACTTCTTTTTATAAAATAAAATATTTTGCAGAAGTAATGCTTAAAAGATAAAAGAAATGCCACTTCAGATATTAAAAAGATTACACATCTTTACACATGTTAAAGAATATTAAGGTTAACATGAAAATCTTTATTTGGTCTAAACATATATTAAATCAATTTGATACTAAACAAATGAACAATAATACAATGAAACTGATGCAGAGAAGACCACATTGGTTTGAACACCAGTTAGCCAAGAACAGAAATCTCATTGAAGTGGGCAAAGGATCACCAAAACATTTGAAGATTGGAGAAACACTTTTTTTCCTAATATTAAACTGTTCCTTTTTTTTAATGAGTCTGTGCCCACTGTAGCCTCAGATTCCTGTTCTAGCTAAAAGATAAAGAACAGAAGTGGAACTCTGCGCAGTCTTCTGTTGTTGTAGCTTTATCTGTAAAGGTTTTTGAGGTTTTGTATGTTCTGAGGTGATTTTTTGCTCACCAAAGTTAAGAGTAAAGAGGATTTTTTCAGGTACTATTCCTTCTGTTGGAAGAGCTCTGGCCGCTTTCCCGATGTTAAGGTTTTTTTTCACCACTCACTCTATGAATTTTTTGTTGTTATTTTAGGTTTTTCACACTATTCTGAGAAGAATAATTATTTTTATGTGTAAACAGCACTTGAAAAAATTAATGATAAAAAATACACAAGCTTAAACAAGCATTTCTGGCACCAACAATCATGTCTGTATCATATCACCGCGATCCCATTAATTTTTTTTCTTTACCCAGTGTGTTACTGTAGTTGATGTGAACATGTGTATGCAAAGTTGCTGGACCATATTAGCTCTTTTTTTTCTTGGCCCTGCTCCCACATGCCTCGCTGGTTTAATAATTGCATAAATTAGTGGATGTACATTTTCCTAATAAGGTGCTTAGTGATTGTGTATATGCATCCATCCATCAATCTTCTGTTTAAATTGCCTGGAACCTACTGTATCTCTGGGAACACAGGGTACAATGCTGAGGACACCCTGGATGGAGTGCCAATCCATTACAGGGCACAAGCAAACACTCACCAAATCATACACCATGGCCAATTTGGACATTTCAATCACCCCCTCTGATGGGGGTGTGTTTGCATGGGAGGTTGTAGCCCAAAATAAATAGAAAAAATAAAGCAACTGCACATAGGTAAATAGAAAGTATTCTGTAACTTTCACACTTACCATGTCCAGGTAATCATGGAAAGACTTATTTTTCTCAAGTTACTACTGATGGTTTCTAGTCAAATTGGTGGTCACAAAGGATGAAATGCAAATCAAGTCTTTCTTTGTGTGGCTTAGGTCTGACTCAACGTTACAAAAACATCAATGAACTTAAGACCTTCAGAAGAAAATTCTTTTTGACATTTTTACTCTCATTTACTAATTTCCAATTTTTTTTATGTTTACAAAATGTATACATGCTTGGGCAGATCTCTCATGTTTTGTTATGTTTGTTCTTTAAATGCAAAAATATGCATTATGTAAACTTATGTTCCTGTCAGCTTGACTAAGTGCTCTTGTACAGTGCTTGTACTGTATTCTGCATCTGCAACATTTAATATAAAATTAAATGTGGTTAGCAATGTCGCCTTGCACCTCCAGGTTTGATTCTTGTCTCGGGTCTGGGTGGATGGAGTTTGCATGTTCTCCCTGTGGTTGGTGGGTTTTCTCAGGGTACTCTGCTTTCCTCCCACAGTACAAAGACATGCAGATTAGGCTGATTGGCGTTCCTAAATTGCCCATGGTGTGTGAATGAGCATGTGTGTGCCCTGCGATGGATTGGCACCCTGTCAAGGGTGTACCTCGTGCTCTAAGTCTCCTGGAAGAGGACCCAGGCCCCCCTGCGACCCCTTATACAGGATAAGGTGGTATAGAAAATGAGTGAGTGAGAATGAGAATATTAATATTGCAAAATACGCTTATTTAAAAAAATAGGTCAGTTTTATAAAATCATCTGCCAAATACATCACAACTGAGCCAATGGTTGTTCTCTGCTGAATTGTTGGTAATCGTCTCCCATGCTCAGTCTCAGTGCACGTGCATAACTTGTATAGTCAACATCCATGTGCGCGTGTATTGTTTACTATAACAGTTTGACCATGTGTGCACACATAAAGCATTTTTTTTTAATTTTGTGTCCAAATGTAATTTTTTGTTATTTTGTGACTGTTCTTTTGTAACTGTACTGCAACAACAGCCCTCATGAATAAAAAAAGTTAAAAAGGCTGTAACAGTGTGAAAGGTTAATCTGTTTAATGACATTGCAACGTCAAAGTCAAAAACAAGTGTCATTAGAGAGGTTCCTTATTAAAGGTTCCAGTTTGCCGGCAAAGACTCTCTGTCAGAGCACAGTGATTTTGTGTGCGTGTGTGTGTGTGTGTGTGTGTGTGTGTGTGTGTGAAAGTCGTCCTACACGGTAGCCCCCGCCCCCCTCCTCCTCTCCTCTCTTGTCTTTCATCAGAATT
>JAOVVB010000041.1:9507665-9551148 GCA_028570985.1 Heterobranchus longifilis
TTCATTTCCCTCCATAGTTTAGAGCCATATGATGGCAGTATTGTACAGGGTTTTCTGATAAGATTGCTAAATAATTAAACCTTGTGCTAAATTAAAAGCAAAGTTGGTTTCTGATTTGTGCAGATATGCATTTCTTTTTATTAAATAATGCTGGTCATGTGAAATAAACTTTGTTCTATCCATAAGACCCACATTAAAATGCTTTTTTCCTCATTTAGGTGTTTGACTAAACATCTTTAAACAAAAAGACATTAAGAGTCATATTTATAATTCCAAGAAAATATTTATGATTTTGCGAGCCCTACCAGAATGGTAAGGTGGGGAAAAAATAATACAATGATTGATGTTTAGATTGTACTGTATTTCTACTTGTAGCAACCATTAAGGGAAAAGCATGTATCTGATATTTTATTGTTACAGGAGTATTTTTACAAAGTCCTGGAATGGGTCGATGAGATGAATAATTGCTAGGTTCTGAGGGTAAGCATATCTGGTGGTGTTTAATGAAGATAACTGTTGATGAGTAGGAGGCCTGTTAGCTGATACAGTGATTAATCAACCTGAATAGTACAGATAATTGGCTATAAGCAACACTTCCTTTTCATTGCAAATTAAATGACTAACACTGGAATGAATGACACAGGAGCTTACTGATGATGTAAACAGTATGACTTTGCCTTTTCTCAGGAGCAATGGAGGCCAGGATACAATTAACATGAGATCAGTGGAAAACGATGGCTGTGCCGAGAAAGGAGACGCTTTGAGCAGAACAAACATTAACACACTGAATCTGGTATGTTCTGGTTCTTAGATGTCTCCCACACATAAATCTTCTCAAATAAACAAGCAGTAGTGGAAAAGAGTTTGCATAAGTGTTACGGTCTGCTTTTAACTCTTAATTAGCAGCTGACACTGATGTTGTGTGAAACAGATTGAACATCATCTGAAACATAGATTACTGAAAATGCATTATAGTCTGCATAAATCTTTGGTCTAGTAGCATAATTTAATGCTTTGGGGTTTTGAAGCCTGCTAATGGAGCTGTTTCAGTGCAGCAAGGTCATTGTGCTTTGTGCCACACTTCTCTGCACAGAGCAATAGATAGATGCATTCATAATTACACACATATTGTATACACTGCACCGATCGTGTGAGGGAAACTGTCATTTCAGCAGCCAAACAAAGCACAGCAGCACACATGTAAGTAATGATGAATTATTGCAGGCCTCAGTATTGCTTACAGTATGCATTTTTGAGTACTAAATGGTAACTAAGGCAAAAATAGAAGAATCATCTTTAGTAAGTGCTTTTTTTTCTGGTCTGGATGAGCTGAATGAATCTATGAGTCTATTCCGCTATCCCAGGAACACTGGGTACCACATGCCCAGTCGGGCTGTCATTCATACTTGGGGTGATTTAGCATAGTCGAACCACCCACCAGCATGTTTTTGAGACCAGAAGACGCAGGGATGACATTTATAAAATTTCCCTATAGATATTAACTCAAGATCGCGAGGAGGCCAATTAAGTAAAATACACAACATTTGATATATTTCACAGTTCTCAGAAGATACAATGAAATATGATTGTATTGTCTTCTGATATCCATTCACTAGTTTATTCATATAGTCATTAGGTCAACTCTTACCCCTGTCCATCAGGTCATGGGCTTAAATACAGCAAACTTAAGGCATTTCTTGTGAAATTAATGCTCTGCCCATACAGGTCCTCTGTCAGTGGCAAGTCAACAGCATCCATCATCACTGTGTTCTGTCTGCACTTGTGGTGTGTCAAGAGACCATATGCCTAGTTAGCTATTGAACACGGACAGGACCAAACACACAATCATTACTACAATGCATTTCCTAATTCCCATATTTTTTTCTCATACAGTACATTTTCTTTCTTTCTTTCTTTCTTTTTTTTTTTTTTTTTTACATTTTTCTGATTTCCATTTGTTTGTGTTACTTGTATTTAACTACACAACTTCCAAGACAAATGCAAGCATAAATACCATTACAACAACTAGGAAACCAAATGATTACATTACAACTGAGAAACCTGAAAGTTATTCTGAAGGATACAATTTGAATTCTTCTCTGTGAGTAGAAGGACATGCTACCTTATCGCTCTCTCCATCTGCCCAGCAATAGCTGCAATGTCATCAAGACAAAAAATAAATCACTGATTAGCAAGCTGTATTTAGTGCTTGTTTACATGAACATAACAGCGCAGGTAAAGGCGTCTTGAAATTTCTCTTCTTACACTGCATTTTCATGATTTTTTCAAGTTTTAGATGCAAAGATAAATGTTAAGATATTTTAATAGGCATGATAGACTAACAAATGCTCACGATATTACACATTTCAATAAAGAAAAGAATTTTATTCATGGACAGACCTCCCAGCCAGCATGTGTTACTGGCTCTCACCTATTCTACCAAAAAAGATTACTAAATATGAATGAATGAATGAACAAATGAACAAACTAATTGATTTATTATTTCTTTTGTCAACAATAAATTGAATGGAGAGGATGCTACTTTACTTTTATTTTTAAATTCATAGTTTTTCTGTTTCATTTTCTTTTTCCATAATCTCAAACTTAGCAATAAAAAAAAATATAGGCTGTTGAATTTTGTGAATCCACTTAGCCAAATCTCTAAATGCATAGTGTGGGCAAGTTTTTGTTATAAATGTCAGTAACCTGACAACCTGCACTCTTTTGTAACTCTCATTTCTATGCAACTAATGACAGGGCACTGAGTCTTGCCTTATAATTCTCATCTGTTTCTGCCTAGCTGTCTTTGCTGCGTTGTGAGTTGTGACAGTTTGTTATCTCAGCAGCCCTCAGGCAGTACTCCTTATGGTGGAAGATATGATTATTATCATTGTGACTGATTTTTCCAAGTGCTCTAGGCAGATTGATTATGAAATGTCTCAAAAGGACATGATGTCATTGCACTTGGCATGATGAACAATGGAAATGAGGAGTTTTGTCAAAAGTTTCCTTCTAATGAATTATTAATAATTATTCAGATTTTTTTCCTTGTGGTTGTTTTCTCAAAATGTCTGCAGTAGGCAGTACTGGAATCTGAAAATAGTTTATGAGAGAGAACTACACATTTACCTTTTCTTTGTTGTTTTAGACATCTGGCACTCTTGCCTTTAATGTACTTTTGGCTTATAATACGTAACTACATTGTGTGTTTCTCGCTACACATAAAGTATACAGTACTTACAGAGTTACTGGAATCAAGTGAAACCCATGGGGAGAAACGTTCCAAGCTTGTACTAACAGTCAAAAGGAAAGTGTGGGAAGAGTAAATGAATTATATAGGGGAGGCTGGATTTCCGAGGCTTTTTGAGTTCCTACACTCAACAAAGAAATCTCTTTAGCCTAATTAATTATTACTCCAACGCAGTGCTCATGTGCCAATCCTTTGACAGTGCTGCTAAAATCAACAGCAGACACACCCATGGTGCCTGGATCATTATTCTGTGCTTTTAGGTTTAGGGTTGAAGTCTTGTTATTTACGTTATATTTTGTCATTTCTTTATATGTGTACGTCTCTGTTTTTCAAGCAACTTTCATTCCGAATTATAAATAATTATGCATGTTTCCAGGCATTTTCCTGTGTCACCTTATTATGTGAGTTAGCTTGCTGAAACTCTGGATTTATAGTGTAAATAACTGCAGATGAGAAGCTAATTTCCGTCCCAAGGAATTATTCATTCACTCATTCATCCTGAGCATCTCAGCACGGGTGGTTCTTTTAAAAAGTTTTCGTGTAAGACTTCCTGGAATGTTTTTCCCCCTGCAGCTTTTCAGAGCCTTTTATCAGCATAAACCCTGCTTTGCATTTCTTTCTTTCTATTTTTTATCTGACAGGCCACAGACACATTATGCACAGCCCTTTCTTTTCTATTCTGGCTTTAGCAATTGAACAGGACACCGCAATACCACATCCTCTGGACTCATTGCCCACATCCAGATACCATGAATAATGGATTCTCAGTGAAAGTATCCCATTTGATTTATGTGTGTTCAAAGAGCCAGATAGTGGGAAAGTGTTCAGATGGTGGTCCAATATCTCCCTTGTTGAGGACCTTTCTGTGCCAAGATGCCTATGGTCATCTTATCTAGGCTACTTTGGAATGATGATCTGAACAATAGAAGTTTTTAAAACAATATTTAATAGTTTTTAAAACAATATTTTAAAACATAAAAATAATGTTTAAGTTAAATGTGATTTTTCTCTCCAGAAAATTCAAACATATGGTATATACTATATTTTTACCCCAGCATTCCTTTTTTTTTCACGTTGGTTCAACGTAATTGCAATTAGTTTTATTTTTCAGATTTGCACACTTAACTGTAGAGTTTTGTCCAGAGCGCTTTACCTACAGGGTTGTGGGGGTAGACCACACAGTTTCCTCATCATACAAGGTGGTTTGGAGCTCTCTGTATTATTTTCTGTGGCTACATAAATGGTCAGTGTGACCTCAAAATTGCTAATTCAAGCCAACTAATTGGATGAATGGTTTAGGTTAGGGCTTCAGGCTGGGTTACTATTAATGGCTATATGGCCATCAATCCACCTAAATCAACCTTGCTTTATTAGAAATCACAGTGGAATTCTGCTGCCTTGGAAGGAGCCAATGCTACTACACTTTTCCAAGAAAATCTCAAGGACATCCTTCAAGTATATACCAGAAAAAATGAACCAACATTCTTCCATACCTGAGAAGTGTGAGGCAGTCCCCTAGATCGGTTTGTTGTTGTTGTTTTTGTTTTTCTCTCCGTAGTCATATGTGTTGTACTGTCAAGACCATAAACAAAACTTGAGTTCTTGTCCAAAATAAGTTTTGAATTTCCCACTTTAAAAGTATTGCTTTTATACTTATTTCTCTTGCAAGTAATATTATTGACACCCCTAGACAATATTTAGTATACATTTAGTAGTAATACTTAACTATATTAACTATACTATATAACTAAATTATAATTCAATATAATTATATCTTTACCATTATACTAACTATATAACTATACTGTTATACTTTAAATTGCTTTGTACATACTCGTCATCATTGGGCACACACAAATTTATTTTGTAAATCGTGAGGTGGAAAAAGTACAAAAAAATGCAAAAAGTGGTGGTGGTTTTTTTTTTCACTTTTAGAGGTCAGTTAGTAGATCCATGTTAAGAATGTTTAAAATGGAACTAGTTAAATTGTTCAAAAAAGAGGACACATAAGCATATTGCAAACTGGGACAGTGTTGTTGTTTTTGTTTTTCTCATTATTATTGGCTGAAGAGCCTGAACTTTAATGTGAACTTCACTGGAATTACAAATGAAATTGTACAATAGTTCTTCTTCTTCTTCTTTTTTGTAATTGTATAATGTTTCTCTAACTCAACACAGAGGGTTTGCAAGAACACAATGTTTTGGAATGGCCATTCTTCTCACTTACTCTCATTTATCCTCTCTAACACTCATTCTGTACAGGGTCGCAGGGTCCAGGGTAATTGTGACTGGATGCCAGTTGAGAAATCGGGTTGAGAAAACTGAAGTACCTGGGGAAACCCATGAACACTGACCCATGACAGGAATCGAACCCTTGACTCTGGAGGTGCAAGTCTTGAGCCACCCCTCATTCTTCATATTTTGCATTCAGACATTTTTGTGTTTTTAATGTAGTCTTGAGGAATAGTTTGCTATGTTTTCTGAAAGACTTTTTGGCACTCATTTTTGGCAGAGTTTCTCTCTCATTTTCAGTCTCTGTACCTGACCAGTTTCAGAGGAATGTTTTTTGTTTGTTAAGCCGTATAGTGGCCTATGAATCTTTCGAGGCTAAAAAAAAACTTAAAGCATAAACCAGTGAGAAACAGATGCAAACGCTGACAGATGATCAGGCTGGTGATTATGCTGAGTGGTTTTTGCAGGGTTGAATGCAGTGAGTTTTTCCTTGCCACCGTCGCCCTCGGCTTGTATCTTCTTGCACATTGCAGCCTGTCACAGTTAAACATTTGTTCCTATTTCTTTCATTTATTCTACATAATTAAATTTCATCTAATATGAAAAAATGATGGGTGGCTCAAGACTTTTGCACAGTACTGTTGCTCTCATGGAGGGGTACCTATAATTCTGGCTGTATATTCACGTAGCGAATTTTTACCTTGAACTTTACTGAATTTCAGTGTGAATTGACTCTACTTACTGCATAGATATACCCCTTATTTATATCTACCTGTGATTACCCGACTTACCCTCAATCGACTGACTACTTGTATAATTTTTGGGGGGAAGACCTGCTTATTATTAAAATGTAAAAAAAAAATCTCTTTAGCTACCAAAACAAACAAACCAAAAAAAAGTTGTATAAATTTTGTACTATCTCACTCACTCATCTTCTATACCGCTTTATCCTGTATTCAGGGTTGCGGGGACCTGGAGCCTATCACAGGAGGCTTAGGGCACGAGGCAGGGTACACCCTGGACAAGGTGCCAATCCATCGCAGGGCACACACACATACACTCAATCACACACTACGGGTAATTTGAGAATGCCAATTAGCTAGCCTAACCTGCATATCTTTGGACTGTGGAAACCCACCAAGCACAGGGAGAACATGCAAACTCCATGCACACAGAGACGGGAATCGAACCCTGACCCACTACACCACCGTGCCCCTATTGTACTATCTGCATTTGAATAATTCATTCTAGAGTTTTTGCTACCGACCTTTGTTTCATTATGCATCTATTAGTTAAACACAGGCGTGTCATTTCAGTTTTAAATCCTTTCACTCACTCTACAATCACCTAGATTTTTACAAATCTTTACAAATATTGTTTCAGTAAAATATTTCAGCAAGTTTCCACAAGTCAAGCATAATCTATTTACCATGTTGCATTATTAATGGTGTTCTAAAGGAAAAATAAAAAGCATGAATGGCCCATTCAGTCTTTTCATTTATGCCTTTACTTAGTGGGGTAATGAGCCAACTGCATGTGATTTTGACAGTGGCTAAAGTTGGCCCCCTCTAGAGCGTTTACTCTGTGCCAGGCTCTAATCCCTCCTAAGCAAGGCGGCTGACATCATTCCTTCCAGACACTGGGGCTTGTTATTGCTGCCATTCCAGGACTTCTTGCTGTAACTGAGCAAACATTTCATGGGACTTCACAAGGGCTGTCATTCCGGCAAAAGAGTGTTTTAGCGGTTCAACACACTACCACACTTCAGACTTGGGGGCCGACAGACTTTCGTTAATTACATAGCACAAAGATCAGATGCATTAGCACACCTTCGGAAACTATCATTTACAGACTTAGTAGCTTATAAACTATAAATTCATAGTATGGAACCTGTTGAATTACCATAAACCACAAATATGTTTGAGGTGTTTATGCTGTTTATATGACTTAAACATAAATAAACCTTAAGTAAATATTTGTTCATGTACTGTTGGTTCTATTCTTGCAATTAAAGAGACAACACAATGAGACCTTCTGAATAATGTAAGAGTTCTTCTGGAATGGCCAGAGAAGAGAAAGAGGGTGGGGGGGATGGCTGTTAAGTCAGTGGTTCATGTGAACATTGCTCAGTAATGCAGGAAAGATGGGTTTCGTCTCCTAAAATCTGGTCTAATGTTGTCTCTTTCCCTCTGTTCCCAGTTGGCCAAAATTTAATTAAAAAAAATGTTTTATGCAGGCTGATTTTATTTTTATTACCAGCTGTTTCCTTTCCAACAGATTTTGGTTTTCACAAAGACACTTAACTCCGGTAATTACAATAGAACTTCCAAACCAGCCCTTGGGCAACACCTTTGTTACCCTAGAGTTTACACATATTCATTGATATTGCATATCCATATCTTAGTTCTTAAGCTTTTAGTGTCATTCAGGGCATCCCTCTTGGGGACATTTTCTCCAAAACCAACACGTCTCTTGCCCATTGTGCTGTAGCTTCGATGCAAGGCTGATTCTTAGTTTGTTACCAATGAGTAATTTGGATAGTGTATTATCCGGGTTAATCCTACAAAGCGTAAATAAAAAATAACAAAATGCACCTCAAAAGCAGAACCCTTCATGACACATGGTTCAACACAAACACATATCTACTCCTGCACATCATGCTGAATTCTTGAGTTTTTTGCAGTTAGAGACACTAACCTAGTAATGTAAAAAAATGAAATGAAAGTATTTACTAAAATGTTATTTGAGAAATTGGTTTACATAGGCAATGTTAAAGTGACATAGCTAGCTTTATTGTGTGCCATATCTTCAGTTAGTAAGTGAAGCGGTATGAAGCAAATGTAATGAAGCACCATTTAAGAGTAGAGTATCAAAATTATTTTAGAATACTTAAAAGAATGCTATCCATTTGAAGATCAGAACAGTCCATTCATATAAATGTTATGGATGAAGGAAAACCCCCAAGTGCTAAAGAGAAAGAGGTACGAAAGATAATGTAATTAAAAAAAACTTAGCTTTTACTGTAAATGTTTAGACAAATCAGGCCTCTTTTTAGTTCTGTATGTGTATTTGCTTTGGAAGTTCTTCGCCCAACATGTTAACATTCAAAACCTAAAGATGCATTCATAGCTTTAAAGGGACAGTATAAACATCAAATAAAGTTGATTAGCAAAGACATGTTTAGGGTCTTAGGTTTGCCTTTTTAGTTTTGCACTTGATCTATGTGGTAAATGTAGCTGACATGTAAGAAAAGACCGTAGCCTCCAGTTTACCTTCAGTTTAACTACATGTCTTATGCGTCAAGCATTGCAGCCATTTTACACACCCATATACAAACAAACAAACACACAAACACACACACACACACACACACACACACACACATTGGAAAAAATGGAGTGGAAAATGGAAATCACAGTAGAGTGGAAAAAGGAAATCTATGTGAATATGGGGAAAACTTGCAGAACTGCACATAGTACCCAGTAACATTCTCCATACTCCAGACACCAACCTTCTGCTGTGGCACCAAGTGTTTTTTTTTTTTTTTTACAGGAATACTACCGTTGTATGATTCTGCCCAGAATCTTTTATGGACTCTCCCAGATACACAAAGGAACTTATGTTCTTAGAATTAAACTTTTTTCTAAGAGTGTAAATCAACTGCATTAACCTCATTGTTTCTATAAATATGTGAGGAAAAAAACAAGGCAACAACAATGGCTTGGCTGATTTCCCAGCCCGAGCGGGTACTGTAGATGTGAGCACCATGCAGTATCCTGTGCAGAATGCAGCCTGTCTCTACATGACAGGTACAGTATAGTGTGAATTCTGCATGGTGAGGAAGTGTTAAGCAATAGGTCAAATGGGAAATTTGCATATTACTTTTTGCAAGCTTACACAGGCTGAATGAACAAATGCAGCAAGCTATGTTTGACCTGCAGGTCATCAGATTGACTCCTGTGATCTAAGGCCACAGTGGACCCAAACCATGCCAGCAATGAGTCACCCACAACATAACAAAACACCAGGTTTTCCTGTAATTTGTCACTCGTCTCTATGTGTGTAAAGATGCGCAGGAGAGTGATGAGGCTGTCAGCCTGGATATGATTACTGTTAGAAATGCCTGGGAGCATTTTGTGCTTTCTTAATCATGCATTCCAGTGTCAAAACAAAGCTCAACCGTTCTAGGTGCTTGTGCAGGCTGATCTCTTTCAGATAGAGAGAGAACGAGAGAGAGAGAGAGAGAGAGAGAGAGATTAAGCAAGCATGCCTAAGGGAGATGTACAGTGTCTAGACTGGTTAGAGGGTGGGCCCTTAAAGGTTGTTGTTATAAGTTTCTCCTTTTTAAATTTTAGTCTGAAGGCCTCATCAAGTTTAAGTAAAACAGTCAATGTCTATTTTGTGTTGCAGTAAAACAGATTTATCAAAGAAATGTGGTATGGGTTGATACAATGTACTGTATACATCATTTAATAATAATCTCACAGCACTGCATATTCTTTGTTTATAGCAACAGATTTGGGGTGCAGGGCATGCTCCACCAGCATACCACCAGGAAATTGTCCTGCGTTTTAAGAACAACCAGCTGGGCTCTGGGTCCGAGACCCCTTTTTTTCCCTCCTGTTTAACACTGGAAAGTTTAATTCCTCCTGAATTTGCTCTCTTCTTATCATCTCCCCCGATCTGCCTTGGCCTCAGCTTCAGCCAGACTCAACACCTAGCTCACGTTCGCACCCATCTCACATACTCCCACAACCCCCACACCTGCTTAGGCTTTTGATCCCTCTTCTCTTTCATTTCAGGCCCAGCCTCTGCCACGAGTCACTGAGCAGGCGCACGGCAGTTCCCATACCAGAAAGCGATAAGGCACCATCAGGGTGGGTAAGCATGGGCTACATGCGGGAGTTCACTGCTCTTTTGTTCTTTAACAGAATATCGCCCTCATACCATGCAATTTACTGTGGAAAAGGAAATAACATTAGCTGGCAGCACTTGTGTTTGTTTCCTACAGTTTGCATGGAAAAATCCTTCAGGAGTTCAGAGGAAGTTGCTGTTGTTGTGTGGAGCTGCTGCTTTTATGAGAATGAATAAGGGAGCAAGGGGGGCTCGCCATATCCTGCCAGACCTAAGGCTAGGGCTGAACAAAAGGGGCTGTGGTCTTTTATTGAGAGAAGGTGATGACATAGGACCTGTTTTTGAAGATCCTATGACTGATTTAACTCCCTGACTTCAGGCTGATATAATACATTCATGTTAATGAATAGCCAGGCACTTCAAGAAATTCCCTCAATGATCAAGACAACATAAGTAAGTTTGTAACATACTCATATATGGATGGAATGAGTGTTGAAATCTCATATTAACACCACGCCTGGCCAGCGCACATGCCTATGTCATACCCAAGTAACACACAATTTGTTTATTACTCAATCACTCACTCACTCATTGTCTATCCTACTTTATCCTGTATACAGAGTCGTGGGGGGGGCCTGGAGCCTATCACAGTAGACTTAGGGCACGGGGTTGGGTACAACCTGGACGGAGTCACAGGTTGTACCCACAGGGCAAACACATACACACTACGAGCAATTTTGAAATGTCAGTTAACCTAATCTGCATGTCTTTGTACTGTGAGAGGGAACCAGAGTACCTGAAGGAACCCACCAAGTACAGGGAGAACATGCAAACTCCACGAACACAGACCCAAGGCGGGAATTGAACCCGGAACATGGAGGTGCGAGGTGACAGTGCTAACCTCTAAGCCATCGTGCTGCTGTTAAAACAACAAAGGACATTTTAAATTACTGGAACTGGGTTAGGAATTGAACACACCATCAAAACCTGGATGGATAGTGCTGAACTGTCAACTTTGTGGAAGAAATGTTGTCAAAAAAAATCATGAATGGAGATCGCTTAAAGGTTGGATGAAATCAAATCATAAAAAAACAACAATAAAATTCACAACTATCTTTAATAGCAAGAACTCATGGGATTGGGATTAAACAGCTGTATGGCCATAAGGAAACCACTCAAGGCTAATCAGAAAAACGGCTGGAATTTGTTAGGAAGCATAAACATTTTAGGATTTTAGAGCGATGGAAAAGTTATGTGGTTTGATGACTGTAGATTGACCCCATCACACATAGCACCCACTGTACATGCCTCTGGAGGCAGTCTTCTGATCTTGTGTTGATTCAGTTTAAGTCAGCTGATGATATGAATGTTCTAAATGACCAGGTTACTACATCAATTGAGTTTTTCTTCCCTGACGGTACAGACATATTCCAGGACCCAAATTATGAAATAGCAATTCTGGGAGCACAAGGAATCATTTTCATACATGAATTGGCCACCATTTTGTGTGCTGTAATCAAAGCCAAAGGCGATTGAATGAAATATTAGAGTGTGCAAGGTAAGAAGTCACACTGGGTTAAATCTTAGGCAGGGTAAGAAGTCACAATGGGGTAAAATCTAATTGGTTTGTTTAAGCTTCGGCCAATCCACGAATGGAAAAAGGCCAAAAAGCACAGGTGGCGCATTTAAATCTCAAAAATGACTAAAAATAGAATTTTGCGTACTAGATGATAAGCGAATAAGATAAGATAATAAATTTTGGATGGTGACATTTACACCAGTAGTCAGCCTTACTACTTATTTGGTTTTAACTCCTTCTTTAAAATGTATTTGTTGTCCCTTATTAATGCTATATTATGTAAGATGATGATTCTTTTTGTTAAAAACTGAAAAGAAAAATACTGATCAGCTAATGACAAATGTGTATGGTCACAAATCAGATCAGAACAAGAACAAACACAACCTATGGCTGTTTAAATGATTTACAGTGGCTACCTGGTTTTACAGGATTTATCTGTAAAGTAGCAGAGGCTAAACAGGTCTGGGCATCAGCAAACCTTAAAATCAGTATTTAACATTATCTGATGGAGGTGTAATCTGATCTCTGGTGGGGCTGGCAATGGATAAGATGGAGATTAGGGCTGATGCAGGACGGGAGGGTGGATTGTAGACAAGAACTCACAGATTGATAGAAAAAGACTATTTGGTGCTGGTACTTTCTCAACAGTCCAGCTCATAGGCGAACAGCTGATAACCTCTGCAGTACATGCACTCTTTTAGTTCCTCTTTTGTAATAGTCAGCTGCTAGAAAATGCACATTTATTTAATGGGATTTTTTGGGTCACACAAAAAGTAACATTTCACAAACCTTCTAGAGATCAAATATTGGTTTTAAATTTATTTATATTAACAAGAATATCTGTAATAATAACAAGAAGATCTGTATCTTTGTGAGACCTTCACTCTGCTATTATGTACAATATATTTTCTCTTCACAGTTTTTCTTTGCTAGCACCTAATAATTAACAACTTTTGTACAAAAGTCTGAGACATCCTGTGTTTTTTAGTACAAACTTAGTACTTAGTACTTAACATAGTAGCTAATTTTCTTATAAAACTGCACAAATTGTGTTTGTGTTTTCTTGGCTTTATAGATTTGTATTTTTTTTTTTAACCTCTTCATTGCCGAATGCCCTCATATGACGATATGATATTTCCTCCCAGCTACATTGACTATACAGTCCTGTGGACAAGTCACATGCAAATAAATGCTATATGCCACATATGCCATCAAAAAGAAAGATAAAATGTAGAAATTTCTGTTATGTGAATGTAGCTAATACCTCCTTTTCTTCCAATCTCAAAATTACTTATCACAAATAAACTAAGTTTCAAAACTGGTTTGTATATATTATAGCTATTGACTAAATGAGTACTGTATATACTTATTATTTATATTTTATACACATTTTATATTTTTGTTTGTTTTTACTATGCCATTTGCTACCAACTACTAAAGCTCATAT
Source organism: Heterobranchus longifilis (assembly GCA_028570985.1). Lineage (NCBI taxonomy): Eukaryota > Metazoa > Chordata > Actinopteri > Siluriformes > Clariidae > Heterobranchus > Heterobranchus longifilis. The sequence continues at coordinate 9,521,028 of JAOVVB010000041.1, forward strand.
ATACGTTCATAAGTGTTTTTTATTAATCACAAAAAAAAACTGAAAAATAATACAGCTTAGTCAAATGAAAGGGCACCAGAGCGGGATTTTATTTTCTGCAAAGGCGGGCAGTATTTTTCTCTGACCGTCCTAATAAACCTGGTCTTATATGTGTGTTTATTACGCCATACAGGGTCAGGACATTGCTTTCAATGTATCTAGATCGCCTAGACAACAATGAGAAAGTGGCTTGTTAGCTTCCAGGGTTTCCTTACACCTCCTTATCAGGGCTGGGGCATCTACAATAACTTTAAAGAGCTGCCAAGCCAAAAGAGAGCAAGAGACAGGAAACTGGCTCGACTAGAGATTGGCAAGTTTATCACGTCACTTTTCTGTCAGGGGAACTTTTTTTCCCTTTGTGAAAAAGCTTTCACCAATTACACAAGGCAATGATTTATAAGTTAAGAAGCTTATTGAACAAAACATTGCACTAATATCCTTTGAGGAGGTTTTTAGGGGGAAAAATGAATCAAATTAAAATAAATTCTATCTCCATACACTCACTCACTCACTCATTCTCTACGCAGCTTATCCTGTACAGGGTCACAGGAGGCCTGGAGCCTATCCCAGGGGACACAGGGCACACGAAGCGGGGTACATCCTGGACAGGATGCCTTGCTATTTTAGACCACACAAGCGCACATACACACTCACACTACGGGGAACTTGGAAAGACCAATTATCCTAATCTGCATATCTGTTGACTGTATGAGGAAATTGGAGTACCCGGAGGAAACCCACCAAGTGCGAGGAGAACATGCAAACTCCACGCACACACTCCTGAATGTGAGATTTAAACCCTTGACCCTGAATGTGCTAGACCACAGTCCTAGCCACTATGTCATTATGCCGCCTATCTCATTTATATTATGCAGTTAATTAATTAAATCAATATGCAGTTATAAGAGAAAACTTTTATCTGCTAGTACAATTACACACAGTATTAATACTTACTATTAATACTTAACACTCACTCAGTAAATGTCTTCCAACAAAACATCACCACATTGATGTTTATATCTTCTGCTTTGTTAAATAATGTGCTTATTATTAGTTTTAGAGTATGTAGAGTATTTAGAGACTTGTATTGCTGTACAAGTCTCTGTATATGAGCTGTTGCTCACTCATCGTCTATACTGCTTTATCCTGTATACAGGGTTGTAGGGGCCTGGAGCCTCAATCAGGATACTTAGGGCACCGGACGGGGTACACCCTGGAAGGGGTGCCAATCCACCACAAGGCACACACACAGACACAAACACACACACACACACACACACACATTCACACACTACTATTTGGAAACGCCAATTAGCCTAATCTGCATGTCTTTGGACTGTGGGAGGAAACCGGAGCACCCAGACGAAACATGGAAAACATGCAAACTCCATGCACACAGACCCAAGGCGGGAATCAAACCCGGAACCAGGAGGTACAAGACAACAGTGCACTGTGCTGCACCAGTATTAATACAGATTACAATAAAAAAATTCTGAAAGAGTTTTCCAAGGTCATTTTTTCACAAAAAAATGTTGCATTTTTTTTCTTGCACTCACATTATTTAGATATAATATACCACATGTAATATAAAACATACTATATTATTTTCTTCTCTGCTCCCTAATGGAAAATTTACCACGCATGGAAGTGTGCTGATTTAAGAGTGTATACATCTACACCCACTGACAGGTCTATCAATTAACAATTTTACACACCAAACTTTGCTGTATTTTTGTATGTTCTTTAAAAAGGTGAAGAGATCCAGAATGTTCCTTTTAGACATAAAAAAAGAAAGAAAGATTCTAAACATTGTCGGATCCTCCAGTGAGAATCTAGTGTCAAAGTCAGAATGTGCAATGTGACAGTCTCCTGCACTGTAAAAACACTCAGTTTAGAATGAGGTGAAAATTCATGAGGTGAGATTTTACCCCAACTGCTCTATGATTAATAGTGGCTGAAAAACACTCTCCAGGGCAGTACTCACAGGCCAGGGGTTTCCTGCTGTGGCTTCTTATTTATAGCTTAGCCTATAGGGCAAGAGTCTGTACATGAAATACACAGTTAACCTCAATGCACAAAGCTAACTGCAAAAAAAAAGGAGTTGATTTTAAAGTACAATGGTTCAGAGGACATGGGTGTCCACACTTATCAAGTCTCTCATTAAGAGGGAATAAACTTCAGCACACATTACACACAAATAATAAAAGCAAGAACAAATGTGTTCTTGTTTTTTCCACTGCTGTGTCCTTGTAAAACTAATTTGATGCTTTAAAAAAAATAAATAATTCAAGTGCAGCTGTGAAATAAAGTAAAATGAAACCTATCCCATGTGATGGACCTGAGACACATGGGATAGATGATGTGCTGAAGGGCTGTATAAACCAGAGCACACTGACTCATACATTGCTGCTCGGATGACTAGATTTATATGAGGTATGATTTTGGCTCACATGAAAAGCCGCAACAAGTACAAGACCATGCTTGCATGAGAGAGTCAGGCAGGCTATAGCATGACTGTGTGCATGTGTGTGTGTGTGTGTGTTCAGAGATGAGTGGGGGATGGGTGCTTAGTGTGGCCTTAAAGGGTACAATTGCAGTAAGAATACACACTAACGTTGAAAATCCTATGAAACCCACAGCTTTTATTTGAAAACTGAAAGAGGCTAATTATTTCCTTTTCAGTTGTTGCTTATGCTAGGTCCTAGCGTTAGGTCCTCAGTGGTCCTGGTTACCACTCAAACAGATATTTGTGCACCTTTATCTGGTCTTAGTGATGGGTCAAGAAGCGGCCATGGAGAAACAAAAGCTAGCCACATAATTTCGCGATTATTTATTCCCTTTTGTCACTTGCTCCAGAAGAGCATGCTGTGAATGAAAGCTACCTTAAAAGGACTCGCACAGCGGTGTCGCTTTGCTCTCCAGCAACAGTGCACAGTGGCTGTGATTAATGTGATCTCTCCAGGTCTCAGAGGAGGTCAGAGGAACAGGTTGTGGCGAAAGAGGTCTCCGTACATGTCCTGTTTTGGTTTAAACTATTGACCTTTCTTTAATCATGTCTTCTATGAGTGAATCCGTACACTAAAGCAGTCGTGTATGGAAGTTTAGAAATTGCATGATGCGTACGTGTACATTGTTGTGTATGTACTTTATATTTGTGTATATTTTAACTGTACTTTGTACGTGTGTTTATAGTATGCTAGTTTTGAATATCTATGGGATGCTCTTGCATGCTTATGATCAGATGGATGTACTCCCACCGCGACGCATGCATTTTTGCTGAGGTTAACAGCCTCAGCTGAGCACCACCATGACATCAGAGAACAAACTGTACTAACAACAACGCATGTTGCTAAGCAGAGAGGCTGCACTCGCAGGTCCATCAGTAGGGTAGATGCGGTCAGTCCCAGGAGAGTCTACAGCTCAGAGCAACACCCTCCATCTGAGAATCATCTCATCATTATTTTGTCGAGTTTTTTTCCCCCTCAGGACAAATGAAGGACTTTTGGTTCTCTTTTCTTAATCAGTAAGGAAGCTGGAAAGTCAACATATCGCAGCTTTACAGCTCACTTTAACAAGTGTTGCTCTAATAGCAAAGACTCTTTTACACTAAACATGAATTTTAAAAGCTGCTCCACAGGTCATTGAAGCATCCTCAACTCAACTCAATTTATCATCCAAATTTGTGAACCAGATAAAGCAGTACATTGATGTTTATTCAAGCATAGTGTAATAAATCTTGACCCGATAGACCCCTGATATACTATAGGATGATATTTGATTGAGCTGCCGAATTTTGATTTATGAATTTTAACTGAAAATGTACAATGAAACCTACAACAGAAACAAGATCACACAAACCTTATCCTTCAATACACGCACACACACATCCGCACTCACACACACACACACACACACACACACACACATACGCACACACCTTATTCTATGTTCAGAATTATGTAATTATGAGTCTAGGTTTTTTTTTTGTGCACACAGCAAATCCAGTTACTACAGCTGCGCTCCAGGGCATCTGGCATCCATTTCGGATAATAACAGGCAGATAAGGCAGATGACAAATGGATGGCCATGCCTGACTGAAAACCTCAGCAGCCCCTGGAGGGAGCCAGACCTGTTCCACACAGGCCTGCTGATGACCCAAAACTCAGGTCTTGTGTTGAAGAAGCCTCTTTTGTTTGATCAGTTTCTCCTAGAACAGTTCACAGTTGACATTGTGCAGCATCATTGTGTTGCCAGCTGTGTTTAGAAAAAGAGAGATAACATAATTCATTGCACAATCATAGTATTCTTAGGAAGTCTGTGACCTGAGTGGTGACAGTGTGTTTTACAGCTATGTTTCTATTTTAGACATACCATGGAAATAAAGTAATTAAAAGTAATTAAAATAGACTTCACTGCTAAAGTAGTAGGGGTTAAAAAAAAAAAAAAAGCACTGAAAGAAACACAAATGTTTATTTGGATTTCATGGTGGGAAAATCTCTTGGTACTACTAAAAAATCATAATTTTCCCAAAGGAGGCACCGATTCTGAGCAGCTCACATTTACTGTAAATGAAGTGTGTATTTCCATGCTAAGGTGTTCACTAAAATCATGCGAAGGATAGAAAGAGTAGACTGCGACTAATACTATTGCACTACCAGGACTTTACAAGAATCTGTAATATATATAATATATCTGTAGCATATATAAAGATGCTTAAAATGGAGGAATGTGACTGTTACTTTTTCATATCCTTTCTATGCAATAAGTCAGAAGTCCCCTTAGGGCTTGGAGCATAAACCTAGGGAACATTGACATAAAGCCAGTTCCCATAACTAGCATGACTGACCAAAATCTGGCTACTTCCTCATTTAAAGTTGTTTCTTTCTGCTAACCGTTGCTTTTAAACCTTAATGTGGTTGTTACCCTTGGTTCCGCATCTTATCTGATGGGAAATCATGTAAATGCACAGTCATTGGTTGATCGTGCTAGGCACGCACACAGTAAATGTTTTTTGCTAAATTTTCAGAGAAAAGTTACAGCATCAACAAACTGGAGTAAGATATGACAGTTATAGCTACAGGCTGCACAAAGGGTTAATGTGCAACTTCAAGAATAGACGTGTACAACCTGGAGCAGAATAACGTAGGTGAGAGGGAGGAGACATACCTGCTGTAGATAACAGAGGGATTATGAAGCAATATAGCTGACACGCATGAGCTCTGTTCCAGCAGGTTTTCATTTTGCCTTTAGCTTATCATTCAGCTCACTCATTGTTTTGGCTTCTAGCTTTGTCTTACATTTCTTCCCAGACAGATTTGTTGCAGTGTTGCATAAAAATCATGCCGTACCATATCAAGGGCACGTCTTGTGTTCAACACTTCAGTGTATCACGAAGACTAGTTCTTGGCATTTGCCTGTTCTGCTCAGTATTGGATTTATGTTTGTATTAGATAATGTATCCTCTGATGATTAAGATGTCTTGGAGTCTAAACGCCTGTTTTTTTAGCTGTGTTTTTATAAGTAATAATGGATTATCATGGAAGTTTGACAGATTACAGCATTTAAAGTTGTTCTACATATTTGCGTGTGTGTGCGCGCACGTGCATGAGTGTGTGCATGCATGGGTGTGGGTATGTTTCTATGACTTGGTGAAGACTACAAGAACCCATTGAAGGAACATTTTAGAGTACACAGTAATAGACAGATAAGTCAATGAAACACATAATTCCATAAACATTTACATTAATTCATAAAGCCAGAAACAAAACTTTGCCTCTTTTTTACATTGAAGATTTTTTTGGATGGAGAGTAAAATCTCTTCATCACATCTGTAGCATCCATGAGCTTGGTGCGATAGCAGATGCTGATGAATACAGGTACACACACATGCACATGAAGACAGCAGAGACAGACAGCAATTACAATCAGACAGGAATTCTGGAAGAGATCAAATGCAACAGAGCAAAACAAATGAAAGAGGAAAAGGAAAGAAAGAGGGATTATCAAAATTAGCATGGTTTCAAGTGACTGTAGTTCTTAAACAAATAAAGAAAATGTGTAACATAATGTATAGATGTGCATAGAATATTGGTACTGATGTTTAAGATTTTTTTTCTGGTAATATATTAATGTATTCAAATATTTTCAGAGCAAAACAAAAAACAGTTTGGGGAATCTTTATTTTAGAATATTTGGTGGATTTAGAGAACACTGTATTGTGTAATGGAATGTGATGGAATTCATAAACAGATGTGTGTGTTTTCAGATGTATCTGTACCAACTTTAATCCATGAGCATTTGTAGGACATTTTCTCAATAACTACAAACAAACAGTGTGTGTGTGTGTGTGTGTGTGTGTGTGTGTGTGTGTGTGTGTGTGTGTGTGTGTTTTCATAAACAAAGAGACGTTTGTGTTTTCCAATTTATCTGTACCAACTTTAATACACGCTTGTATCTGTACCAACTTTAATGCAACTAACTAACCCACTATTTATTTATTTTTATGTATCTGTTAGAAAGACAAACTGTTTCCTGTTTGTTTCTGAGAGTAAGCTTAAGATTAGGTGTACCACTATTTAACTACAGTAATAAGAAAGTCAATGAAAGGTCTATTTCTAGGTCTAGGTTTAATCTCTGTGTGGTTATAAATATAACCGAGTATCTGTTGCTGAATTGTAATGTGCGAGTTCTTGCAGTGCGAAGTTCAGAGGCTGGTTGTTCTCATGGACAGCTGCTTCCATTCATATGCTACCTGCATGTGTTTTCTATGCAACCTTCCAGGGAGAGAATTATGTGAATGGCACATATATGACGTGTGAGGTAAACATGGTGAGATAAATGAACACTTGCACACACAGGAAACATCCACACAAACCCATACTATAAACACCCTCTCTCTCTCTCTCCCTCTCTCTCTCTCTCTCTCTCTCTCTCTCACACACTCACTCATTTAGCACCCGACACATGGTTTCACTCTTATCAGACAGACCAATGCAGGGGTGTTTCATAGAAACATTTAAATGATTTCTTTTTAATCATATGCAAGTGTGCACCAAAAAAAGTACAAAGGCATACTGTTTTCTATATATATTTTTTCTGTGCGAGTCACAGAAAAAACAGTCCTTCCCTTTCTTTGATGTTCATGTTGTTTGAATGATGCACCTTTAAAAGAAAGGGTTAAAAATTATTATGAATGTGTGTGTGCGTGCGTGTGTGTGTGTGTGTGTGTGTGTGTGTGTGTGTGTGTGTATGCGCACATTTTTTCCCTCCTGAAAGGGAGTGGTACTGTAGAGTCGAGTAGGAGGTGGTTGGGCATAAATGAAATCCAGCTGCACATCCAGAACAACTCCAAATGGGACCCAGACTCTGCTTGTGGCCTTCAGTTTATATCTTCACATCATTCTTTCTCTCAGTGTTCCCCCTCCCCTGCAATCCATATGGCTGAACACTGGAACTGTGCCAAGCAAGCACAAATCTCTGTGCCTTGGAAAAATCACATCATTTAAGTGTTGTATTAAGGGAAACGTATTAGATGGCATTACCATAGTCCTGGTTCCTCTGTCTGCTGCACCCCTGCAGGAGACCTTTGACATATTTTCATCAGCACCTCCGTAAAAAGTAATAAGAGGTCCCACTTTAACTATGCAAACAGGCAAGGGAGAAGTTGATACTGGAAGGAAGGATACATAGAAATACAACATGGAATATCTCTTTAATAGTTAACAAGAACTATAAAAGAGATATTCCTTGTTGTATTTCTATAAATATGCTTTGGAGCAGATTCTGGTAGTTCAGTGGCCCTATTAATGCCTCCAATCTTTTCATACTCTCTCCTCCTTCTATCTTGCTCCTGCTCATGATTTTATTTCTTTCACACCAGGTGTGAGGCATTCCTTTAAGGGCGGAATGAAACCTCTATGCAACATCTATGTATCTGCAAACATGAAGGTGACTTCATCCAACTTCTACATGACATAAATATATGCATTAGAGGACACCACACTGAAGGAAAACATGACTGAAAATTATAAACATTATAAAGACCCGTTCTTCACTTTGAGTTCAATTTGGGCTAAATACTGTTAGGTATCTGTGGTCATCCCAACTCCAGTCCTTGCCCACTTGCTCAATCAGTCAATACGGTCGCTTCATAAACGCAAAATGAAGTATGCATATGAGCTCCGTGGTGAGCTATGCTTAAATCCTTTAAGTCTCAAGTACATGCTAGTACGTTTACATGCATCTTTGCTGAAGTATAAATCAGCCTTTAACCACAAGGCATGGCCTTTGTGCCAGTGAATGTTCAGCTTGCTAATAAACCAAACTTTCTTATACTGCTGGGACTCTTAAAGAGCTTAAGTGCAGCCAAGCACTTTACACCCGTCCAGCTGGTTTTGTGTATGGGGTTATGTGTTATAAGTTTGTGTGTTGTTTGTCAGTATTTCAATCTGTAAGAGACAAATGTTTGAGTAAATTTCCTTCTCTATTTTTTTTTCTCTCTGTTTGTTGTGCATTCCCATAACCCCCCTCTTTTGCAGAAAGAGTAATTTGGGATCCATGCTCTTTTACTTAATTGCAGCCATTTGCATTTATTGCACTGTTTTACGCAGTTTGTGCTTCCCAGCAGTCACTTAAGTAACCAGAATAAAGGTCATTGAACAAAGCCACTTTCAGACTGCCTGAGAACAGAATAAATATTATTTCAAATTATTTTTCATCCAAAAGCCCACAACAACAAGACTTGTCAATGATTTCCTGGAATTTCAAAATAGCAGTAATTAGTCCTAAAAGTATTTTTATGGCATCAATCATCCTTTCATATAATATTTCCTTTTCACTTACTAAAGAATTAATAGGCAGATATGTCTATGTCATTGCAATACAACTTAAATAATTGCACAGTGTCACTTTAGCTTTCGGCTTATGCAGTTGCTGATATATGACAGCTACTAATTCAGATGAGCTGTAATTGCTGTTGCTCGCTAGGCTAGACTAAACAGTAGCCTGTTAAAAGTACTGAAGGCCGACTGGTGAGAAGTTGGTTCTCACAGTCTTTTTATGGGCAGGATTCTGAGTGCACAGCTGCCTGCTGGGTAAGCTCCTGATCCCCTTAGCTAATCCTCCAATAATGACTCCACTATCACACAACAACACCATGGAGGTCCTCCAGCCATTACAGCCCTCGACTTTTACCCCCTGAATTTTTCTGAAATATCTTATAGATATGGCCAGGGAAAGAGATAGACTTGCTTCATCAATGAAGGTAAAAAATCATGGTGTGTAATTAATAGACAAATTGTGGACTATCCTCATAAATTTTGATTCAGCTTTTTTGTGCAGAATGAGTTACATCATACCAATTGAAATATAACAGTGGCAATTTTATTCTATGCCTGCTTGCAACGCAGACAAACAGTTTACAGATTTTATACCGTGTAGTCGTGCTTCCTGTATTCAGATTGAGGCAGACAACATAATCAAATCCTTATTTAGTGTTTTAGAAACATCAACTCTGGGACTAACACTGGTTATGGCTGAAATCCTGTTTGTGGCTTTGATGTTAACATAAACCCTCAAATATCGTCTGCCTGGCCTTGTTTTAATACCTTTTCAATAACTCGACCAAGAAGGAAAACAGGAACTAACAGAAAAGATGGGGGTCTTTTCTGCTTACATTTTCTCACAAACTTCAAGGAGTTCTGATTTCCTTACATCTACCACAAGTCAACTGCAAGGAGTTTAAACATGTCCTTGGTGGAGTAAAACATCTGATCTCTAATTGCTTTTGAGCCAGGAACATCCCCTATTCAGACATACAAACATACTTACACGCCAAAGCTCTCTACCACATCTTCCCCCTGATTGGGTGCTTGGTCAGCCCAGCACATGTCATTGTTCATCAAACCCAGCAGTGGAAAGAGTGAGAAGCTGCAGATGTGAGTTTCAGTATGAGAGAGTGAGAGAGGGACATTTTAGGGTTGGCCTTTTTTCAATCCACAAACCCAGCAATCTCAGCTCAATCGAAGCCATCTAACAGTGGAAACGCGCATACACATACCTCCTCCTTCCTATCACTTCCCATTTTAGTCTATTGACCTCTAGGATTAGGGATGAAACCACTAAATTGTTTCCCACCTACGATCTAGACAGTATGCGGGGAAGTGGAGGATAGAGACTAAGCCAGGGGGAAAGGAATACAGGAATTGAGTTGAGACAAACAAGATCTCATAGGAATTAGATGATAAAGCATCCTTAATTACACCCATTGATAATGTAATTATGACTTTGTCATGCTGTCATGTATCATTGCTTAACTCCTGATGTCATTATAAACACTCTGAAGGATGCACTAGGAACACAGGCGTGCTAATCGTGCAGGAATCCGGATGTGGCCCAGGCGAAGTGGTCCAGCTGTTGTGTGTGAAGGTATGCTGGACATAAATTATCGGCCAAGACTCCTAGGGAGCAGTGGGGTCTCGCTCTCTTTTCCTCTTGTATCAGCTTTTGTTTCAGTCTTTGTGTCTTTGTAATAGCAAAGTCTTTTTTTTTCTTTCTTAATTATCCTAATACCTTTCTGAGCTCTGAAATGACATTAAATTCATGTACATGGTGATGCAATCTGGAAGTTCAAGATCTGTTATGTTGCATTGGATAAAGATCAATTCATAATTGACAAATGAAATGTTACATGGCATGCTAATGTTTATAACTTGTCCTAACTGCTGTCTAGTTTACTCACTTACTCAAAAAAAAAACTTCAGCAAAAACTGAGCTTTTTGCACACTGTAATTATTGAGTTATTCAGAGAGCAACAAGTTCCAAAACCAGATCTCTGTCAGTTATTCAACATTTGATTCCCATCAAACCAGGAAACAGATCAGGTTTCAGCAGAGTAAAATGCTGCGTTCAAATTTGTTTTTGTTCTTTATCTGATCCGATTTAATCGCGGAGATATGTTCATGTAATCCTTTAGTGAAATGATTATGTTGGTATCTGAAGGATATCCAAACTGGATCTGGTTTTGATGTGTTTGCTGTTTAGTTAAACATTAGATACACATCAGACATGGAACACTATTCGGATTTTGCTGTTTAAACTAGGCAAAAAAAGGTTTGACTGTACATTATGTATGTGGCTTCAAGAAATGGTTATTACACTGCCATACAGTGAACTTAGCCAAAATAATTTTGAAGGAGAGTTTGAAGAGAATGAGAAATCTCTGTGTTTGATGAGATGGAACAATCAACCGTTTAAGTCACATACCCATGAGATGAGCCATAACCAGAAGCCACATAGAAACAGTATTGTTCCTGTCTGGGTGTACAGGATGCCAGTTAAACCTTACTATCCTGGTTAATGATTCTTGTGCAACTCAAAAACATGTAAAGCAAAAAAGTAAAATAAATGGTCATGTGAATTCCATAGCCAAGTGGTCTTATATAACAGTGAGATTGCTACACAGATGAATTGCACTTGGATGCATGTTGATTCTCAAAGCATGTGTTTATTTTCACTGCTCTCAGAATAACGCAGCACTGGAAACCCATCCAAGCAGACAACAGCTGGGGAGAGTAAAAGAAAACTAGTTTTAGAGAAGAAAAAAACCAATATAAATTTGTCTAACATTTCTATCAGTTCTTCCTGTTCTGTCTATCTGGTTTGACTTTACATGGAGTGAGCAAGCCTATTTTTCGCAATTTACAAGGCAATACGAAAACAACTTCTGGTGTTACTGTTCAGTGTAGCATTACAGCCCTTTTTGAACCTTCACTACAGTTCCAAAGTCAATAGCGGCAGTCCAGTTACATTTTGAATAATGATTTTGCTATATAGAATGCAGACCCTAAATCAATCAACGTGGCTAAAAAGTCCCTGAAGTGGTTCTGAAAGTTAGGGGTAGCATGCTTAATCTTCCATCACACCTGCAGGCATGTGACTAACAAGCCTCACCCACTGCCTTCCACGGTATTGTTTTTGGCCAACACTGATTACTTTCAAGTTCCAACAAGTCCTACCTGGCAAACATTGTGCATGAAGTTAGTTCTTTCCATGTCAGACAAGCAGACAGGAAAGCAGGTATTCTTGTCTGTTGTATAATATTATCGGTGCTGGTATTGATGTCTGAGGTATATCTAGACATAATTTATGTTCACTAACCCCTTCCTAGATGAAATGTTTTTTTCCACTTTTATAGGTCAGGAAGCATGGTGACTTCCCCCTAAGCCTTTGGACCACTTTCATCCACTGTACTGCAAAAACATTGACTTTGGCAGGGTGTTTAGTGTTCAGAATAGGCAGGAGATTCTCTTTTTCTAAACTCAGTAGGGAAGCAGACTAAACCCTCTGTGTCTCTTAGGGCATATTTATGATTGAGCAAGGCAAATGAGTAGCACCATTTCTGGCAAACATACAAGGAGTTTTGGTGTTTAGGGCCATTAAAGATTGCAAACACTCAATAATTATACTTCCACTAGCAGAAACAAGTAATACAGACCTGATAGATTGTTCATACATGCTTAGGTTCAAATTTTCTATTAGGGCAGAAATGTGCTGCTGTTCACCCTTGTTTGGAGTTTGACCTGGACATACACAGCTATTCATTACAGTTATTATCATATGATTATAAAAATATGCACATATAAAATATCAGCATAATTGTATTCATGTTCAGAATAAGTACTTCAGTGAGAAGTTAAGTTTGGGTCCAATATGGAAAGCAACCTGATCTATGATGTGCAGATGGTTAGTGGTTTCATGCATTCCCGTGGACTTATGAGTAACAGCAAGTAAGGTTTGGACAAACTGATACAATCAACCTTATAGAGTAAAGTGTGAATATAATATAATAATAGTATTATTAAATTATGTTTCTTCACATCGAAGAAACATATGGGTCCCAATCATCTGGATGACTCAGGGTTATGAATTATACATTTAGGCATTTGGCAGATGCCCTTATCCAGAGAAGCTTACATTTTTACCTCATTATACATCTGAGAAGTTGAGGGTTAAGGCCCTAGCTCAACTGCCCAACACGGACAACTTGGTAGTTGTGGGATTTGAACCTGGGATCTTCCAAACCATAGCCCAGGGCCTTAAACACTGTGCTACCACTGAATTATAGATGGTTAAATTGTGTTTGTATAAGAAGTAGTTTTCAGGATAAATTGCATGCACTTACAACTAATAATAATTAGACATGGTATGAACACCATACTCATTCATCCCTGACTACTGCAACAAAAAAAAAAAAAAGGAAAAAGAGGAAACACAAAATACAGTGACCTGTACAAATATAAAACAGTTCCAAGCTCACACTCATAACCAGTCTGATAATGGAAATGTCATAGGTTATGTTTGGGATTTTCCTTTCTACTATGACCATGGCAACATCCCTACAGTTCCCATCCTGAGTTTTGATAGGATGTTATACTGTGAGAGATAACCCTGTCTGCTTCCTTTCACCTGCTCAATACCCCCTGCACCTTTTCCTCTGCTGCATCCCTCCTGCCTCATGGTTTTCCTGTGGTCAGTTCCAGCCACACTGCTAAAGGAAGAGGAAGTGATGTCCACTACATAGCTCCACTTTGACCTGCCCTGTTGCTGTCTCTGGGTTCATATCTCTGTCACCCTGTCTCAAACATGTGTTTCCTGTTGTTGCAGAGCCTCTCAGAAAGTCAGCTCCCTCCTTTTTCCTGACAGCAGTGTGCCCTTTGTTAGTCAGTGCTTTGGGAACAGTTTATATTTAGGTGTGTTTGACACAGGTTATGAGGGCCATGCTGGGACTGATGCTATCAAGCCTCATAAAGCAAAGCAGTGATACTAAAGTCACCAGGTTTGTGCATACAGGCTGCTGGAGCATTGAGAGGAAAAAATTCACAATGATGACCATGATAAGATATAATGGGCAAGAGGGTGTTCAACTCTGTGTGTGTGTGTGTGTGTGTGTCTGTGTTAAAGTTATGCACATTTTATGTGCTATTTGTGTGTCATGAAAGCTCATTTTGAACTCAGTAACCACATCAAAGTGGAAAATTTAATACAGGAAATCTTCCTCTGTTGTTATTCAATAGACTGCGTCTATTTTTTGTAACTGACAAGTCCATTAAGGCATAATCCAAGAATTTATATCAAAACCAGTATCGGGCTGTTTCCAACCCCCGTATCATCTGCTTTAGGGGCTCATGTCTTTGGGTGGAACTTCAATGGTGGTGTTACTTTCGGGTTTTAATTGGAACAACATGCATAACCGCACATAGTATTTCGAGAGCGTTTGTAGCTCCTGCGGCCTGGCTTTGCGTGAATGTTTTCCATCAGGGATTGCGCTAATTTATGGTGTGGTGAAAAAACTGGAGGCTCAGCATTTTATTGTCCCCCTCCCTCATTCCTACTACCCCGTTCTACCCCGCTCCTCCGCCTCATCCAGCACCCACCCCTCCTCCATCCCCCCAAGCCCCGTATCCTGACACAGCACTTTGCCGCCTGTGCTCCACAGCCGCTCTCTGACATCACAGCACACATCTCGGTAAACATTCCCCAGCATGATGAGTCTCAGATGCCTGGGTTAATGGCTTCCATATGGGGTCTGTGTCCCTCACTCCCACTCTGGGATGTGGAGGAGGAGAGGGGAGGAAGGAGGGATGAGGGCCAAGAGAATGAAAGAAGCTTGGCAGCCTGTCGGCTTGAAGGAAATGCTTTCTCCTATTTCTCGCTCACTCTCCCAGGCTTACCCTCCTCCATGGAGCTGTTGTCTGATGTGAGAGGATCTGTCTGTTTTTATCCTCTGTCATCAACATAGATATCTCTCTCTCTCGCTCTCGCTCTCTCTCTGTCTGTCTCTTAGGAAGTAAAGAAATGAGTGTTTTCCAGTGCAGCTTGGCTGCCTTCAGTCTAGTGGCAACAGGTTTGACTTGGCAACTCTCCAGCCTCCAGCTGCCTGTTGCTACAGCCTGGGAACATCCTGTCTGCCTCACAGCCGAACAGGAGTAATACACACTCACGTAACCGAACAGACCTGACACTTAACATACACTACAAGGAAAAAAGTTTCAGCACGCTATATTGACTGTATATTTCTCTTTATCTTAGAGAGCTTATGGTTGAAATTTGTTTTTAAGACAAATGCAAAAAGTTGCATGTATAAAAATAAATTTTATGCATATAGGTTTTAAGGTAATTTGTCATCTATAACAAGTAATTTTTATTTAGATCTTTGGAAAGACATCTAGAAGTTTGACCCACTTGGGAACTTGGGAAGATCTCTAATGAAGCTTGGTGAACAGATGACAAGAGTCCAGACCGTCATCAGGAAGACTGTAAATTATTTGAAATAAAGAATAAGAACAAAGGAAGGTAAACTATGTGCATTAATTCATTACACAAATATCTAACTCTAATAATTCCATGTTATTTCCTAAGGTTAATGTGTTCATAATTATTTTACTGTAGTAAAAATAGTACTAATAAGATGAAAAAAATAATTTCATGAGAAGGTGTGTCCAAATGTTCTCTGCTTGTGTACATCCCAATGGTATAAAAACTATTCTGTAAAAATACACTCAATTGCACAATAGCCATCCTGCACCCACAGGGACACATTCAGAATACATGCTGAGGCTAAATGGGTTTTCTCAAAGCTCAGCCCCAACCCAGTCAAGCAACTGCAAACTTTGTTTTTCCCCTCTTCATGTTCCCCATTAATCATTGTTAATGTCCACTTAATCCTCTGTCCTATTTTCCTGATTACAGCTCAGGGGGCCATAACTATACTCTATTCTGAGTATGTGGAATACAGATTTACTGCTGGACCTTTTTCACCCCCCTACCTCTTGTCAATGTACTCTTTTTGATCATTGTTGATTGGCATAAATGTTTCAGCTACAGTTGCCGCTCTTGATCAAAGACCCTCCATCAATTAATCTGTTGGTGTGCCCACTGAATGAGAACTCGTTTCTTGAGTTCCATTACCAAATCATGTTCATGAGGAAAGAAAAGGAGAAAGAAAAAAGAGAGGGGGATTGACCCTCTGGTGACCCAAGGGTTGTAGAAAAAGCCCGTCCCACAATCAAGAAGGATTAGACTATGTTTTTCCCTTCTGACTACAAGAGAGCTTTGTCTTAGTGGCCAAAATATGAACAAGTAGAGTGTGAGAAAGAGAAATGAGGACCAGTTGAATATAAATATCCCTCTTTTTGTGGAACACGCAAAAGTCCTCTGCATGATGGCTTTTATATTTCTTTTTTTTTCTTGGCATGTAACATCAATCCTTTTTTTTGGTTGAAGGCCAATATGTATGGGATGTTGGAACATGTTACACCAGTGCCAACATGTTTACCTTGATTAGCTACTTAATCAAGTAAAGGCAGAATTTGGGTGTGTACACACCTGCATGGAGTGCTATGAGAGGTAGAACATTTATTTATAAAACAAGGGCTGTTTTTTGTACTGCATCATCCACCTACCTCAAACAACCCTCATTAGTACGCGCAAAATACAGCCTATTATTCTGCAGTTTTTTTCCAAAGACATTGGAAACAGTATTACAGTCTTAAAGTTAAATGTTAATTGCATGAAGGATCTAAATAACACAGCATAAAATGTTTCCCATATAAATATGCTACATTGTATATTGACAATGTCAATCAGTTGGCGTCATAAAGGGTAAAAAGTTCATTTATTGTAATACTAATATCGTAATAATAATAAATTGTAGAACAGCAGCCAGAAAATTATATGGGGAGATATGGTGTACACTGTCTGTATAAATACAAAAAACTAAAATACACACTTTTTTTGTTGGATTGTGTATATAATATTCAGGTTATAAGTCAACACTGGTTAATTAATCCAAACAGCTTCCCTGCTTGACTGGTTGATTACATGGGAAATTTAAGGCTTATTGGTTAGCACTGCCACCTCCCACCACCAGGCTGGAGGTTTGAATTTTGCCATGACGTGTGTGTGTAGATGGCATGTTCTCTCTATGGGTACCCTGGGTTCCTCCCACAGTCCAAAGATCTGTGGTATAGAGAACTACAGTGGAAATTTCCAGTTGAACTGGAGACTGTTGGAGTTGTTAAGGCTTCATCAATGGGAAAATGCTGGTACACACACACACACACACACACACACACACATACACACACAGAGGAAGTTATTGCTTTCCTACAGTTTAAAGCTTTCTTGCTGTGAATCTCATATTTTACCACATCCCAAAGGTGTTCTTTTGGATTCTGGTGAATGGAAAGAGACTGAGAACATTGAGCTCATTGTCAAATTCATGAAGCCAGTTTGAGATGACCTTTGATCTGACTTTCGAGGTGATTTTGATGTGACATGGTGCATTTTCATGCTGGGAGTAGTTATTAGTAGATAAATTGGTAAATTTCGCTATGGTTAGCAACGATATTTAAATAGGCATTCCAGCTCTGAATGATTGATATTAACAGGACAAAATTCCCCACCAATGACTGTTGACACAAAGAAGGTTTGGTCCATTTATGATTTATGCTTCTGGCACCAAATTCTGGTCCAACTATCTGTGTGACTCAGAAATTGTGATTCATTAGACAAGGCTACATCCATTTTTCTATTTTTCAACTGTCCAGTTTTGATTGACCTGTGCCCACTGCAGCCTCATCTTTCTATTCTTGGCTGGAAGATGTAGACCCTGACATGGCCTTCTGCTGTTGGAGGTCATCTTTTGTGATGTTGTGCATTCTGAGATGCATTTCTGTAGTACAACAAAATGTGCACAATACAGTAGGACTAGTATTAGTGTCTCTAATAGACCAATCTAGTAGCAAGGTCTATTAGAGACACTGGGGTGTATGCTGTGGTGTCTGGCACCAGAGCATCAAGTAAGTTTGTCCAGCAAATCCCACCTGCTCTGTCAGATCAGGATCTATGGAGTTTATGGAGGGCTGTTTTTTCCATTTTGTCCAGCATTCTGTGGAGTTGGACCTTTGGTCACCATGTTCATGGGTGTCCATGATCCTGTCACCAGTTGGTTGTTGCAAAGTTGATGAATGTTGTTCAGTTCACCCATCAGTGGTCATAATAGTATGGCTTATTGGTGTATATAACTGTGTTTATAACTTGGTGAAATGCCAAGCAACATTGCCATGTCTGTTGCAAATAAGCAGTTAGTTGTCCCAGAGGGAGAGCCAGTGTGCTTTGAAAAGAAAAGAGGCCTAACTGATGCTGCAGTGAAAACAAGGCTGGGTGTGAGGGTCAGCCTCGTGACTTTTACATGACCTAAGCTGGACAGCAAAGTAATTTTCTGGACATGGCAAACAAACCAAAAATGCATGCAGATATTAATAATAAAATAATAATAATAAAAAAAAATCTTCTGACAACATTCATTGAGAACATGTGCTGACAAATGGAAAGTAGATTGAAGGTGATAAAATGCTTTAATGTTTATGGCGGAACAAATATAGCATGATTCAGTTCTCGTGTGTTCTGCAATACAGTCGTTTCCATGACTGCCTTCTTCTGAGCAAAAACAAAACATGAACTTTAATGGGGGCCTGTTTGAAAAGCCGACCCATTAAAAAACAATTCCAGCGTTTACAATCACAGCACCAGCCATATGTTGAATTGCGCCACATATCAATTACTGTCAGCCCAAGTTATTTTGCTATTCAATGTCTTGTCATAGATGTACCAAAGCAGCCAGGTTCTGTTTCTGCAATTTAGCATGGCAAAAAGTAATCTGAGTACCCTGGACAAAAATATGTATACAGCTCTGCCCTGACATTGAGAAGGGGGACAGTGGCCTGGCATGCGAGGAATCCATGAGAAAGTAAAAGAAATCAGAAGAAAGATCAGTACTTGTACTTGTAAATGTAATGTATCTGTGGCATTTGTTTTTGTGTAGCATTTGTGCTATGGCACTGGGACAAAAGGGAAGGGGACTGTTCAAGGACATCTAAGCATAGAGATGGGTAATCGGTTCCGTATGCTAAGCTTCATAACCCAACCATGTCCCCTCCCCACTTTTCATTCAAACTGTTGGAGCAGAACAGGCAAAGCCGATCAACCTAAAAATTTCCATTTACAGAGGAAAAACAAAACAAATAGATTAAGGGAAAAAGACAAATGAGCACAACAGCAACATTTGCAAGTGCACAGGCCGAGGCAGCTATGCTGGTTGTGTTTTCCTTGGCAAGCCTTGAAGTGCCTAATCTGGAGATAGAAAAAAGGACTGAGCAGCCAGTGGTTAAACCTTAAGAGATGTTTCAGATGGTTGTAATTTTCATATTAGGGTAATGGGGATCTGTATCAGAGTTTTGAGACACATGATTGTAGACTGTGTGTGCATATGTAACAGTTTGTCTATTGAGAGTTTTGTGACTTTGTATGTTCTCAGCATCCAACTGTCTTATGTCTCATATTTCTTACAGAATTAAAAGTAATACTTCATATCTAATAGTCAATGCATTTTTATCACCAGACACATTAAAGGTTATAACTCAAGCTTGAGTTGCCAGAGGTTCTAGGACAGCTTCCTGCATCTTGGAAAGAAGGTTTACTGTATGTAACGACTATTGTTGTTATAAGGATATGCTATGTAGATTGGGACAGGGCATATATCCATTGATGGCCATGTTTCAACTGTCAAAATTAAACATTTAGAAATTGTCAACTTGTGTTGCAACATAACTAATACGAAAAGTCTTTCTCTAAGACATGTAAATCTTGCCATCTGTTCACACAAGAAACTCATAGGAAAACACTAACTACTCTGCAAAAAGAGTCACTCTGATTGACAAACGTTATGCCATCCCTTCCATCCAAAGAGTATGGCCAATTTTTTCCTTCTTCTCCCAGCTATAGAACGTTACGGGATTGTTTGGATTTAAGCCTATGATCTCCTGTCAATAGGGATAACACTTTTCCTTTGCACCACTCACAATCCAAGGGCTGCTGTTCATAATTAAAGCCTTAAATTCCATAGTGAGTTCTTCAAGATGTTGATGTATTGCAGGTCATATGAGGTATCCTCTCGTTCATTTCTCTACACTGGGCTTTCATTTTTGGTCTTCGGGACTTCTGTTGAATGCTGGGTCTGCACAGTAATCAGAGACAACACCATACCAACTCCAGCATGATGTGCAAAGGAAAAAAAACAAAGAGATTGAAGGGGAAAAAAATCAGAAACTCACTTCACATGGTATTCAATTTGTTTAGTGGAAAGAAAATATCTGTTGGCGTCATGTGTATACATTTCTATATGCTCCAAGGCTTTCCTTCCAAGTCAAAAATTTACTTTTTTGCCTCAGGTTGGCATGGGTGATAAAAAATGGAAACAAAGGAAATAAAGTGGTAATTCACTCCAGGCAACGGTGGTTGATCTTCAAAAGAATTTTTCAAATGTAAGTGTTTACATTTGAGAAAGCTGGGCATGTGAAGCTAGTGAAACGAATTACAGAAACAATCACCACACTGAAAGGAAAATATGCCCAAAGCTAAGTACTTTGCGCAAATGTGCATGAAACGGTGGTTCTTTCCTGCATGCTAGTGGAAGAAATATTTCCTCAATTAAATTCTACTCATGGTGCTTTTGCGTGGTACTGAATTATCACATGGAGGAAGTGTACATAACATTCCTAATCTAATTCAACCTTAGCCTATAAAGCATTTGAATGGAAGTTGACCACTAACCATGTCATTTCAATCTGAAAGGGGTTCATTTGTGTCTGAAAATCCATTCCTCTGAGTTCACATGCAATGATTGTTAGCATGCTTTGGGGTATAAGGACACTGTAAAGGTCTGTGTGCTTGTGTGTGTTTGCCTGCTACCTGATCCTCCCCTGTCATTATCTCCTGAGCTGTGGTCTACATTTCGAGTGAGCACATCCACCTCATGGGGAGATGATTGACAGGTGGTGGGTTGAAGACAGGAGGGGGTGGGAGCTCTGACTGACAGCACGATCAGGTAACTACTCATTAAAGGCAGGGTGTATACAAGCAGCAAGAAACACACAAAAAAACACCCTGTTTGAGATGCATTTCCTTGATTTAAAGAAATAAAAATGGTTGATACTGTATGTGATCTTCTCAGCAGTATGCAGTGTGTATCCATTTTCTTTGAACATAGGTTTCAATCGTGGTTTTCCAATATTGTGGGATTTTTATTCATTTTTTTACTGTAACAGTGATGGAGAAAAAAAGAAAAAAGCAGGAAGATTTTATGGTGACAAAGTGTTAGGCATTTACATGGCAAGTTCTGGGAAGAACTCTGGACAGCTTTCTGCATCTAGAGCAAATACGAGCAGAAAGAAACACACAAAACACCCTGTGTGAGTTGCATTTTCTTTGATTCAAAGAAATTAAAATGGTTGATATGTGATCTCAGGAATGTGCAGTCCAATGTGCATTGATTGTCTTTAAGCATGTTTCAATCATGTTTGTTTAATATTGTGGGATTTTTTTTTTTTGCTGTTTTTAAAAATTCTGGATAAACAATGACCCAAAGAGGAAAAAAAGGAGAGGGAGAGATTTTCTGAGGACGAGGTGTCAGGCATTCACATGTCAAGCCCAAGTCTATGAGACACACACTTCTCTCAGTGAGTGAACCTGACCTGCTCTTCTGTACACCTCTATCCTAGCTAATGCTTTGGGTCAATATTTACCTCTGCTGTTTGCCAAGCAGTTAACTCAATAAGTGCCACTATGCACGCATCAGCTGCCTGACCATAGAGATACTATTGAGAGGAGAAAGAAATGACAATTTAGTGGGAAAGGCAGGACAAAGTGACAGGGATGTGCTACAGTTGGAGGACTGGAGACAAGAGTATAAAAGTGTTTTCATCATTTCAACTGCTGTTTTATGTAATGTAATTTATATTATGTTTATTAATGTTATGCCCACATCGAACCTTAACCAAAATCTTATCCTCCGTAACTTAAAAAGAAATATTTTGCCTCTTGCAGGTTTTTGAAATCCAACTCCAAAGAAATCTTTTGCCTCTTCCATGTTTTGTGAGGGCCAGACAAATGTTGCTACAAATTGGAAACTGTCACATATTCCTAGCATTTAAGATAAAAACATTACACACACACAAACACACATGCACACACACACACACACATACACACACAGATGTCAATAAACAACCCCATATTCCACAGTATGTAATTCCCAGGTGTAATGCTGGTTTAAATATAGTGGTGAACTAATAAGCTTCTTTCTGCCCCTACTTTGCTTGCTACCCCCCGCCAACTCCCCAGCTTTGGCCTAGTGTAAACACAGCCTTTCAGAGAATTTGTTTTTTTTTAAATTAGATGTCCAACCACATCCTTCATGATTTAATCTTAGGTATGACACTGGGTGGCTGGACAAACAAACTCAGCGGGTTCATTTGACACAGCTTTCTCTCTCTCTCTCTCTCTCTCTCTCTCTAAGTGACACCACTTCAAACACAATAAGGCCCTTTGCAGTGATTTAAAAAAAAAAATTTGTCCAAATGTCCCGGAGTATTTCTGATACTTCTCTTGATACATGTTTCTGTAAACAAGGACAATGTGCTTATTTACCAAGCATATCAATATACTGTAAGTCTAGGATCTTCAAATAGTGGCCTGCAGTCTGGAGTCAGCTTTCTCTGGCCCTGACCCATTCATCTAGGAGCATTAAAATGATGTCAAATCGGTTTAAATAAATAAATACCATCAAGACCTATTGCAATCTTTAAATACGTAGAAGTTACGTTTAATTAGAGTGTACGAGTGTGCACATGGTTGTCTGTGTATATGTGTGTGTATAAAGTACTAATGTAAAGCAGAGGTACATCTTTAGTTCATCATTTCAGTTATAAGCAAGACTTCCATTTCAGTGCCAAGTTTAGTGTAAAATACATCAAGCAGTGGTGGCTTTTCAAATAAACTGTAAGAGTTGTTTCTTTTGAATCTTACTAAGTAAATATGTAAAGATGGAGAGACATGCTTTTTCCATGTTACATTCAGCTCTATTTCCCCACCTCATTTGTTCTGTGGCTGAATTTCAAATGGTTTGCACTTCATGTAGTGGAGGATATTGAGTGTATGACATTGTTGTACCCTAGATAGACCACTTAAATGCAGGATTAATCTTTTTTCTTCATCTTCTATTTATTTTCAGTTACAGCTTTTTTTCTGGTCCGATTTGTGGTGTACCCAGAGCCTGTCCAGGGATCACTGGGTGTTAAGTGGCAATACAATCTCAAAGGTACAGTAAGAGTGTAGTGATGGGACAGTTATTATAAATGTGGGGTTTGAATTAGAAATTTGGGTTTTGTGCTTGAAGTCTGCATGTTCTCTTGGTGGGTTTCCTCCAAGTACTCTGGTCTCCTCCCACAGCCCAAAGACATGCAGAGACATGTTAATTGGCATTTCCAAATTCCCTGTAGTGTTTGATTGTGTGCTTGTGTGATGGATTGGCACCCTGTCTGGGGTGTATTCTGCCTTGTGCACCAAGTACCCTGGGATAAGCTTCAGGTCTCGCATTACTTTGCATAGGATAAACATTATATAGAGTAAGTGAGTGATATTATTAATTTACAAATTATTATCAAAAAAGGTTGTAAAAGATGATGGCATATAAAATGTACATTATATTTAAATAATTTACAGATAGGCTTATCCCATATTCTGACCAAAGTTGGTGATATATTGGTCAGAGACCAATCATTTTTTATTGAATAGTGAATCATGAATCATGGAAGTCTGAGAGTTACACTCCCACTACATCACAGAGCAACACTAAATACATCAAAGAGCAACATTCACATACACACATTCACTTGATATAGTTAAACCTATGCCTTGTCCAAGGTACATGAGTTTTTGTATAAACAAGTTTTTTTTTTCTATACAAGCTTCTAGGTAAGCTGTATGTTTATTGTTGATGCATGGACAGGAAAAGCTGAGTTTTTGGCTTGTTAGCGTGCGCACTGGTAGATAAGATAAAGATTAAGTTTTGTCTTAAAATTACTTGAGCATGTTAAAATCCACTTATTTGAGCGCTGTTATGTCAACTGTCCAACTATCTCATAGTTGCGCTTCACATTCACAGCTTTTTATTAGCTACACGGTTTGGGAACATATGAGACAAACTTTCTGCAGAAAGAATGAACATACATTCATCTTTGAGGGTTCAGTTTTCATAGTCTACTTGCCTCTTTTGGAGTCATGCTGCGTCGTGCTTTTGTTGGGGTTTCTTGAGGATCTTCTGCATACTCTATACATTGTCTATTGAGTGACATGTTGAGTGACTATTGAGTGACATGTATAGCCACGACCACTTCAAGGGAAAAAGCACTAAATTATTATTTTTTTTAAGTGGCAGTTGCTGTGACATATACATACAAACAGACAGAGACAGACAGAATTTTCTAAAACTGGTTTCAGGTTGTAAAGAAATCTTTGAAAGATATCTTTGAAAGACTGAGTTCTAACAAAACTTTTATTTTATTTTTAGAAGCTATCCAAATATTATAACATCTAATGACACATCTAATCAGCCAATTACATGGAAACATCTCAATGCATTGATGGTAGACATGGTCAAGACTATATTCTGAAGTTAAAACCGGCATCAGACTGGGGAAGAAAGGTGATTTAAGTGACTTTAATGTGGTACAGTTGTTGGTGCCAGACGGGCTGGTCTGAGTATTTTCAAAACTGCTGATCTACTGAGATTTTCACATGCAACCAGCTCTATGGCTGAATATATCTTGTGAGTGGCACGTCTCTGGAAAAACTGCCTTGTTAATGCTAGAGGTCAGAAGAGAACGCCAGACTGGTTAGAGCTGATAGACAGGCAATAGTAACTCAAATAACATCTCATTACAACCAAGGTGCATCTCCGAACACATAACATGTTGAACTTATAAGAACAGGAGACTTAGGTTACAATTCACAGGCACTTACCAAAATTGAACAATAGAAGATTGGAAATGCATGGTCGCTGCATTCTGCTGCGACATTTGGAAGGTAGGGTCAGAACTTGCCATAAACATCATAAAGCATGGCCCTATCAATGGTTCAGGGTGGTGGTGGTATAATGATGTGCGGAATATTATCTTGGCACACTTTGGGCCCATTTGAACATGATTATTATTGCTGACCATATTGATCCCTTTATGACCACAGTATACTCCTCTTCTGATGAACACTTTCATCAGGATAATGCACCATGTCACAAAGCCATAATCATCTGAAGTTGGTTGCTTAAACATGACAGTGAGTTCACTGTACTCAAATGGCCTCCACAGTCACCAGATCCCAATCCAATAGAGCACTTTAGAGGGGAACAGGAGAACCTCATTGATGTGCAGCCAACAAATCTGCAGCAACTGCATGATGCTATCATGCCAATATGGTCCAAAAAGGAATGTTTCCAGCACCTTATTGAATCTATGTCACAATGAATTAAGGCCGTTCTGAAGGCAAAAAAGCTTGTACTAACAGGTGTACCTAATGAAGTAGTTTCTAAGTGTATCTTTGCTTGTTTGTTTGGCATGCTCTTGACAGCATGTTTTCTTCTTTTTCATGTGGGCAAAATTTTTTTTAAGAATCAAGGACGAAAAAAAACATTTTTTTTTAAATTAGCCATGTGCACTAGGACTTAGAGAAGCTAATCCACCGTTAAAGGAAAAATGAGAACCAGGCCATTAGACATTTATCCAAACTATGTTTTAACCCAGTGTCAGATTTAATTGATGACCCCTGTTACATAGTGTATCTGTATTATGGATCCTCCAGTATAAATCAATAACTTACAGAGACTCTATAGTACTAGCTGATACCCCATTATAGCACATGCTCCCTAAGTATAAATGTGAGTTCATTATTTTTTATATAATAAGTGCATTAGTTAATTAGAAAATAAAGTCCTTTCTGTTTTGTTCAGAATCTCAGCATCATATATGAGTGTGTGTGCAAATGTACTTGGCCTGGTGTAGTTAGATTCTGTTTCACCACTAAAGGCTTTTTAAAGGCTTTCTAAGACTTTATGACTCATAGAGTAAGCCTATCTAACATCTCTACAATGCATTTTCTCTCCCCTTTCCTTTACAGCTCCAAGGCCTCATTAAAATATACCTGTAGAGAATCGTTTACAGATATGTTCACACCCTTTGTGTCTACATTTACCTAATTTGAGGGGTGTTTTGAAAGGAAATGGCAAGAGCTAAACCCTGGATTTACATTGTATGAATCTGTCAAAGAAAGCTTTCAAAAAGTGCTCTGATTTAGTCAACAAAGCTAAATAAGCTGCTGCTTACTGACTGAAAGACAGAGCGAGCAAGCTTTTTATTCAGATATTACGCCATTATCTGCTCAGGCTGATAATCCTGTCAGTTTGTTTCATGTCTTTTCCCAGAGCAGTAAAAGGGAAACGTTTGGCGCAGAGGCCAATTGTGATTAAAGCAAGTTAAACACAGCATTTGTAAAGCTAGCAAAACACGGGGCATGTGCAAGAGACTTGGGTGAGCAGTTTAGGTGAAGTTCATGTCAGAGCATGTGTTGGGATTGCCGGAGCTCATTTGAGGTCTTTCCTCAGAGATGTGAGAGATGAACAGCAGTGTTAAAGCAGGCCGCATACTCTATAGATAAACAGATACAGAAACAGTACTTTATTGATTTAGAAGGAAATTTCAACTATTGTGGAATAGTGGGGTTAGCTTGTCTTTCCCAGGTTGTGAAGTAAACACCTGTGGTGCAGTGTGTGTGTGCGTGTGTGTGTGTGTGTGTGTGTGTGTGCGCGTGTGTGTGTGTGTGTGTGTGTGCGCATGTGTGTGTGACTTATGGTGGATCTTGTTTTGACAGTGATTTCCTTGGCAGAGCAGAGGCTGAGGTTAAAGTGGCAGAGCCTGCATTATCATCTAGGGCTGAGAACAGACTGAGCAGTGAAAGCCAACGGATGTGAGCCCTGTTTCTTTCACGTTTATGAGCCGCATTTTCCCACTACTTTTTTATTTATCTTTTCTTTTTCCCCCCTTTTTTTGTTGGCTTCAGCACCAGAGTCGACTGTGAAAACCAAGCTGTTCCACTTTTGAAAGGTCGCATAACACCTGCTCTGTGAAATGTGTCTAAATTTATATCAATGCACCTCTTTGTGTGAAACTCTCTCTCTCTCTCTCTCTCTTTCTCTCTCTCTCTGTGCATGTGTGTGTATTCACTTACTCACTTGTGTGTGCTTTTCTGTTTCGATTTAGCGAACATCTGTGTCTGTGTGTGTATACTTATGTGCGCTCTTAATTGAGTAAACCTTTTGGTTTAAGTGAACATGCGTGTGTGTGTGTGTGTGTGTGTGTGTGTGTGTGTGTCAGATTCTCACAAGTCATGGAAAAAAGGGCCCACGATTGAAGAAGCTCCTCACCTGTTCTTCCCACTCTCATCCTAGCTAATCCAGACCACAGGCAGGAGAGTAAACACACGCAAAGTTCTGGCTCCCATCTTTTACATTAACTATCCTATCCCAGTAGACAGGAGGCCTCTCTTATTGTTTCGAAGGTCACTCTAATCTCTAGACAGGCACAGATTGAGGACTTGCCCTAAGAGATTCAGGAGCTTAAAGGGCTTGTTTGTGTTTGGAGAGCATGCTCTCAGGATGTTAGCCTCCCACACTTGGCTCTCTGCAGTGTCACCATGCTTACTTGGGGACCGAGAGCTCATATCTATGGGGCAGTTTAGTGGGTTTTTTAATGGGTCCATTTTATTAATATTGAAAGGATTACTAGATGCACATGCTCTCAAAAATAGACAGACAGCTCCACACACTTTGAAAACTTAAAGACTTTTACCGAATCCTAAAAATACCTGGCCTCTTCCGATCACCAACGCGTTCACAAAATGCTGCTCCATTCACTTCAGCGTACTTTTCCAAGACATCAGCAGAGGACGGAGCGTGCAATTAAAATTCCATTTCAGTCAATTTGTTACTCAAAGTTTCCATGCATGGATCATAGAAACTCAGCACTCTTCCTGATGCACCACACACAACCTGTATGACTTCCAACACCTGAAGCAATCTTTTCAGTTGGAACTCATAGATGCTAATCAAACTAACTTTCTCATGCACATTTAGTCTGGTTGTTTATGTCCTCCATAGAATATACAGTAGTGTTTATCATTGCTGTTTACCATTCTTGTCTGGTTTTCCTATAGTTCCTACTCTAGATGTGAATCGTAGGTAGTCTTGCGATTTGATGCCATTAAATTTTGGCAGAATTTTTGGGAGATTTTCGATTCAATTCAATAGCATTATTAATTGTCTAATTTGTCTCAAACAGTTATGCATTTCTTACAGCTTATGAAACATTGCAAACTATTTAATAAATATTGAAACGCAGTGTAACTTGTGTCGTTGATTGTATAAATTGGATGTCTTGTACTAATCGATAACCTTTTTCCCTGCCTTTTTTAATAGTTATGCTGTTAAATCAAGCAAACATTTAACAGCTTTCTCTGCTGTCATCTGCACATTAACAATGTTAAATAAAGTCTAACACACAAACTCCAATGCAAACAAGTACATGTGCAAACATCATCATCATCATCAATATAAAAAGGCACAGATCTCATCAGCATGCTGTGTTCCACTAACTCAGTGTTTACAATGTTTCAATCAGTCAATGGAACCTAACCCCAGCGTCTGAACACAAGACAAGCTTGGACTGCTTCTTTTAGCTCCAAAGAATGCATGTCTGTCACAGGAATCTCAGCATGTGCCTCAATGCAGCCTCCACTGTTAATGAACTAGGGTGATAGACGGCCATGGAGAAGACCATAAAATGCTTTAAAGCATGAAATGGGAGGATGGCTTTGCTGCCAGAGGCACAATTCTCTCTGCACCTCCTAACAATGTTCTGACCTCGCCATGTGACCCGGACAGAGGGATGTGTGCTGCTTGGCTCAGGCCTGCCTCAAAACAACAGCTTAAATGGTTTGCAGATGTTGATCAGCTAATAAATTCTTTGTGAAATCAGCAAGCGCTGAAGGGTCAAAGACCTGACCATAGGGGCTGTTTTGTTTTTTCAATAGCTTGTTTGCTTTGTTTGGTTTTCTTTAATTTCTTTTTTTTTTTTTTTTCGAAGATGCTACATATAAAGTAGAGGTTTATGACTGCAGTATATTTTCCTACTGAGTTCAAACTCCCAGTTACCCAATATATAGCTTTCAACTTGTTTTCTCCTTCCTTGTCTGTTTTCTGTCTTTCCTTTTTCTCATCTCTTGTGTTTTGGAGCCTACTATACTCCCACTCCTTAAGCACAGGAACTAAAACAGCCATCTCTAAAGGCCCTTAAACTTGAATGTAGCATAACCACATCTCCATAGCTGAAACTATGATTTTTTTTTTTAAGTTGCTGTCTTTTTTTCCGCCAGTGCCCCTCTAGCTAAAAATCACTTTCTTAATTTTATTAAAAACCATGTGAAGCTCCTCCATCATCTTTATGAGATGAATGAGATAAAAATCTGTAAAGCTGCATAATTCAATTAACAGATGCTTTATCACATGCGGTCATTTGCTTCAGAGTATGAAAGCAGTCCTCCAGAGTGTACTTAGATCAAAATCATAGACTATAGAAGTCTATAAATCTTATGCATAGATTTTCTATATGGTTTGTGGTCAAAATCTACAATAAGCAGCTTCCACAGGCCAAAATTTAATGCCATGATGGAGTGTAACACCTGGGTTTCCTCACATTTGAACCCTGGATTGATACTTATACACACACACACGCACGCACGCACACGCTCACACACACACAGTGTGAAAGCTTATGTAAAGTCAGCCTGAGAGTTGAAAAGCCGTAGTGACATTAAACATCAGCAGCAGAGAACACTCAGAGTAAACAAGAGGAAAGACACAAGGCCCTCCTTTAACACTCATACACATGCGTATACTCATAACACACACACAGCCAGTATCAAAACTGTTTACTTAGGGCTAGAGGTCAGAAAGGGGAGATGGTGAGAAATATATATATATATATATATATATATATATATATATATATATACTCAGCAAAAAAAGAAACGCCCCTTTTTCAGGACTGTGTATTTCAACAATAATGTTGTAAAAATCCAA
>JAOVVB010000041.1:9574177-9586994 GCA_028570985.1 Heterobranchus longifilis
TGTGTGTGTGTGTGTGTGTGTGTGTGTGTGTGTGTGTGTGTGTGAGATAGAGAGAGCTGTAAAAGCCTTTCTCTGACTCTGCACATTGGTTAGGATTAGATTTGGTACAGAGAAACAAGATCCAAATCACCAACTAACTAACCGTGGATGTTGTGATGATTTGTCCTTTTTCATCTTTCTATTCATTTCCACCATGAAATTACAACCTACCAGTTCTGCCAATCACAAATTATGTCGTCCCAACACCCACCAATCACAGGTCAAGTTTCGGTTCACAGAAAAGGTTCTTAATTTCCTTCACATGCTATACTTAGTGTCAGTGGGAACGGGAATGTTAGTCAGCTTGGCGCCTTGTTCACCTTGCAGAGGTCAAAATCCAGGTATTCCTTGTCTAAAGTGAAGTCTGTCTGTTCTGTTACTAGTGGAAAGCCCTAACGAGAGGGACAACATATTTGTGTGTTAAAATGTCATTGAAGAAATAGAATCTTGTCTGGATACTTAAAGATAACTTTAAAACAACCTAAAGACAGGGTGACCCAAAATTCTATATTTATATGCAAAAAATAAATGCTGTAAAATTCTCTGTGTTTTATATATTCATTTATACATTAGAAGAGTTATACATTAGTTTCAGGCTAAAATTAAAAGAAATATATCAGATTTCACATGAAAAACGTTGGATCCTGTGGGTAAGGTAATAATTTTGATATAAAGCGATAGCCTGATAAAATGTTGCTACAGATTCCAGCGGTGACATGACAACATTTGAATGGCAAACACAGTAAATGGCCTTTTTTAGAATTTAATCTCGCAAATTATTTTCTCAGACACTAAACTTTTGTCTATAACTAAAATATCCTTTTCTAAGATGCTTTAAACTTACATTTTGCCAAGACATGATTGTTAAATGTATCCATAACAAGTCAATCGCATCACTTCTTTCTGTCACATAAGCAGTGAAAAGAAACTACCTGCTAAGCAAAATAGCGGCTGCTGTGTATGAACTACATGCATTCAATGGACATTCGGAGAAAATTGAAGTCAATAAAAGTGATGTTTATGGACTAATATGAGATGGAGCTGTCATCAACTATCGAAGTGAAACTGAAACAGGTAGAGGAAGAGTCTGATGATGATAATGCTGATCATGCTGTAAACTGAACTTTTTGTATTGGTTTTATGTTTCTCATCTTTAATGTGTTTGTATTTAATTTAGTTTGTAAACCCAAGGGCCAAACCTCATCAACATTACCCTTGTACCAATTTGCTGCTATGACTCACTACAAAAACACAATTATGCATGAATTTGCTATATTTTTCTCATTTAAACTAAACCAACATGTTATTAATACTAAATTGCACATTTACATACCGACAAATCCAGCTGCAGGCTTATTTATCCATTTTGATAAAACTGTGGGTGGATTTATAGCATTTTGCAAAATCACACTGATATTACATTTTTGAAAAAATTGGATATAAGGTCCATAGGGATTTTTCTTTGTACAAAATATGGGATTTTTATACAAGATGGGATAGAAGAATTTTTTTTTCCCAGTAATCTATTGGAATCAGCTTAGAGACACAATTTTTCCTCCTTATTACCCACTTCACTTTTTTGATACTAGTACTCTGTATATAATTTGATGGCTTCATTTCGGATCATTTAAAGGCTCATTTTTCTTTGTTGCCTCAAATAAACATTTTCCATTGACTACTGTGCTACTACTGTGGTTTGTATGAATCACATAATTAAAATAAAAACTGTCAGTAAGTATCACTGACTGCCTCCTGTTTTTATTTATCCAGATCTTGTTATTCTTTTACTTGTGTTTTGATTGATTTGAGAATACTAAAGGTTTCTCTATAAAAAAAATGTATTACCGCATTTAATGTCTTTCTGCACGCTGGCCATCAAGCACCAGTATATCCCATAAACAAGTCTATTTTAAAGTGCTTTTACCATGTTCCAGCTCCAGGTGTAACCAGCACTCACTGCGGTTTGCCAAGAATGATGGTGTCTCCCGCTCGTCATAAGCAGCATTCAGAAGCTCTCTCTTTATTTAGTGACTTATTCTCTACTACTAAAGATACCCACCATGGCTTGAGTGCTTTGCTTTGAGACTCTATGTACCTGTACATGTGTGACACTGTGTTTATAGGTAATCACAGTGTTTAAGCCTGCCTGATCACAGGCCTTTGCCGCAACTGTAGTAAGTAGTAGTGTAGACTGTCGGCCGGCAATACTCCACTGAGTCAGAAAACAGCTGTATGCTTTCCCCGGACCTAAAATCCTTCAATTTGGATACAAACAAATCTCCTACTCTCAACACACATACGCACTTCCCCACTGACTGAGGAGCAAAAAGCCAAAGAAAAAGAACACCAACAGAGTGAGTCACACATGAAGACAGTTGTCTTTACTTGTAATCTGGCCCGTTTAATTATGATAATTACATGACATTTCTCTCCCCATCGCTCCGTTTCCTCGCTCAGCTGAAGCCAATGTGTTCACACAGTCCAAACATGGATTTCTTAGAAGCGGCTACTCTTGCACTAAAATTAAGTGTGTGTGTGTGTGTGTTAAAGGGAATTTCCAGTGCTCTTTCTGTGTGGGATATATTCCCAGAAGCAATGAATGGTGTTGCAAGTAGTTTCTTGTGAATAAGAGTATGGAAATAGAAACACTTTAAAAGTGGCCCCAGGTGTATTATGCAAGAATGTACGTGTTAAATATTAATATGAAATTGATCCAAAGCCTGGGTATATATAATGGCAAGGTTCTTCAAAATGTTAAGCTTTTACTCTCTACAATTTAACTTAGGCTCAATGTGGGGGGAAAAAAGGTCCAAAGGTTATGCTTACAAGTGGGGGAGTGTTCATGTCTTTACTTACAACTAAAACAAAAATGTAATCAAATCCAACCACTAATTCATTTGAGGTACAATACCTCTTTGCATAATTAAGTCCCTTGATTTAGACTTAATTATGGTAAGAAGCAAAAACACTTGAGTTTTCCATTTCTGATCATTTTCCACCTCCATCATTTTAGTTGTATAAAATACTGCACGGCACCTCCTTTTCACTTTTGTGTTGTACTAATGTAAGTTTATTTAAATTTAATATGGAACGAGCATGTTTGAGTTTACGTCAGTCTAAACATTTCCGAACAACTCAGGCTCAGAAATGATTAAGATAATCTGTTAATGTTCCTGAGGTTTGGTCTTGGAGAATTCACAGAATGGTTTAAATGGAAAAGTGCTAATGATTTGAGACAGCACTTAATTTATCTACCTAAAAATCAATCTCCTAGTTTAAATCTGTGCTTCTTCATGTGCGCCAAAGCTCACATCATGCCAGAACACTATCAGTCCTGCTTATGCACAGTCAGAAATAAAGACATTGACCCATTTTTTTTCGACTGCATAAACACACACACCCACAATCCATAAACCATTGATGCTGCAGCCTACGCAGGCACGATCAGTCAAATGAAACCCCTCGCAACGGGATGGTGCTTGGCTTAATTCCAAATGACATGTAGTGCACTACAAATGGTGTTAAAGCCATTTTGTCTCACCCTATGTAGTGCACTTATCTAGGTAGCAGGGAACCATTAAGCTTTCGTCTCACTGCTTAGTGAACAGCTGGCGGCTCTCTGATGTCTTCAGCCCGCTGGTTTTGTTGTTGTTTTATGGCCAAATCATATCTCAGTCTGTGATATCTTTTGCTGGTTTATGTTGGACCCCCTGAGCAAACACAGCAGGCAGAGACCATGTAGTCCAGATAAGAGTCAGCACATTCAGCACGTAGCCTTTTACACAAGCAGCTCATGGGAGTTTTCCCGAAACCAGTGAAATATCAAATGCATATGAACAATGTGATGAAAATGTAGAGGAAACTGGGATTTATAGGCCTTGCATAAATAATATAAGGTCCACATAATCACTATTTAAGTCAAACCAGAAGTGCATAACATGAGAGTGGAAAAAGGACAGGAAATTGATATTTACAGTATGTGAAGCTTGTTTATCATCTTAAAATCTTAGATAAAATTACAGTAGATTACTAACATAACAAGCAAGAGTTTAATCATAAAGTAACAATGTTTTCATACCTAAAATCAAACCTATTCACATGACTATTCAATTTGTAAATAAAAAAATAAGTAATTCATTCATTTATAAAAGTAACAACAGTTTGGTTTCGGTGTGGGTGAGCATTTCTATCATTTTTACAATACATTTGTACAGTGTTGCTTCTTTTATTAATGTAACTTTAATGCATTAGAAATGAGTATGACAGTTCTTGAAGATGGACTTTTCAATAGAAATGCATTTAAATAAAACTAACCGTAAATGTCAGGTTATTGCATATCATGTTATATAAAATTATACAACAATTAGTTCTGATCAAGCAATCTGATTGGACGAGAGGCATTACATGATATAGAGTATAACAGCACTGGGACGTTTAACTATATATACCGATCTGCTTCGCAGGTGCTCTAACAATCGTTAATTACTAACAATCGTTAAGTACGTTAATTACATTAACTGTCAGTGAAACGTAATGAAACATAGTTTCTCCAGTTGCAGAAGGATATTTGTTGGCGGAGCAAAAATTTAATCATAATCTGTTAATAAATGGTAATAAATTGTGTTTTTAGATCTGTTGTATAAAAGCAATATCACACTTGAGGTTTGTATCGTTATATATCGCATATAGTAGTGCTTTATCAGCACTACTGTAATTAAGTGCAAATGGTTAAATATTTCAGTGCTTCCATTGCTTATAACACGCTCCTTTAAATAATAAACCAATATTTATGATAATAAGAAAACATACTTCATGAGAATGCAGTTTACCTGAAAATTTTATAGCAAACAAATATATGTTTTAATAAACGCTCTAAGGCACCTTAAAACACGTTGCTCTTCTAGAAAATTACAGTATATTGGTTGAAACACTTATTCATCTAGGATTCACATAATGGGCCTTACAAAGTCACACAGCTATCTAATCTTGCTGTTAAAATGTACTGTTAACATGTCCGGATGATTTAGTGGCAGTAGGGTCCTGCAATTTGAAATCCCTTAAATACCAAAATAAGGAGTGATCAACGGTTAATGGAATATTTTGCATTTTGGAATTGTAAGCTGCCCGTCCTGAGGCTGTTGTGGTTCCCAAAAGTCAGACATAATGATTTATCATTTCTTATTTATTGTTATATGGTATATTCTGAACCAACACGTTACTGTCATGCACAAATCTATCTAGTACAGTAGATACTGAAGTACATACATATACTGTACATATACAGTGTAATAGTACATTTTGCAATAATAATACTAAGAAGAAGACAGAGAAGAAGACTATAATTCATAATGTGGAATTGTTTCCACTGCTGTGACAATGACAATAAGAACACAACACTTGTCAATGACAAAAGGCAGCTCTAAATATAGGGCTTATGGATATAGAGACCTTGTCACATCGCTGTTAAATTCGCACTCCAAGCATTGCTTCGCCAGCAGCATTCGTATTTATAGGATGCATTTGTATTTAAAAGCTCTGACCATTTGTATGCACGCTTCTCTAAAAGCTGAACTATTTGCTTGACTTTCAAATGATGTGGTGCTCAGAGGTGTTAGGTAACAAATGATAATGAGACAGTAGACAGTTAAGCATGCTACAAATAGTTTCCATACTGTCTACTGCCGTGTTGGAAAGGCTGGCCTGTTTAATATGCACACGGGTGTGGCATTGCTTCACATCTCAAATCAAATAACACTTTATTGACTTGTTTCAACACAACATTTGGCACCTGAGTTTGTCAGTTAAATTGTTTTTGGTCCGTGGAACAAGCACTTATCTTGGTAAGTATTGTGCATGTGTTTGTGTGTGTGCGTGTGTGTGCGTGTGTGTGTGTGTGTGTGCGTGTGTGTGTGTGTGTGAACATGACATCGTCAGGACCTGTGCTGTATGGTGGTGATTAATCTCGTTGGTCGGGTTTGTTGAGTCATGGTGGCATGGTGGATGCAGGCACGGTGACACTGCCTGGACTGGAGTGTGAAGTGTGTTGAAGTTATTAATGTTAATAGTATACAAATGGCAATATCAACAAACCATTAGAAATTGGTCATATAATGAACTAATAACTATATATACAGTATGTGTGTGTGTGTGTGTGTGTGTGTGTGTGTGTGTGTGTGTGTGTGTGTGTGTGTTTGAGTGTATGTATGTATTTCCATACATGGAAATGTAACTGCCGGGATTTTAAAGAATGCCAAGCATTGTTTAAGTGAACAGACCTTTTGCGTAAACAAACGGTGCAATGTGAACATAGTATCGACTGATACTGAGAGCTGTGTGACGACAGTTCCCAACTAGAGCGTGCACACACTACCTCTTGCATGCATGCCAACACAAGTACACCTCCTTGACGCACAAATGTACCAGGCCTCACTAAAGAAACGAAGGAGCAAGCAATAGGAGAAAAGGAGATGAAAGCAGCCACCTGGGCCCTGCTGGGGCTTTTCCATCAATCACAATCAACAGCAAGCTCTGCCCAATTACAGACGGAAGACTCGGGGCCATGTGCTGATTGTTAGCTCGGTAGAGAAAGAGCGAGATAGAGGGGTGATGATGGGGGAAGGAGAGAGTTGTGGGAGCTGGGTCGAGTGGGCGAGGTATAGTGGTGTGTGTGTGTGTGTGTGTGTGTGTGTGTGTATGTGTGTGGAGGGAGGTCTGGCTTGGTAGGTCAGGAGAGTGTACAGGCGGCCCCATTTCCTCACTAATGGCCACACTTAAGAGGGGCATGCTGTGAAGTAGCTGACCCTTGATGAAGTTCTACACCTCCCATCCAACCACAACCCATATAGGTGTGGTGCAAGTAATGACATCCTTAATGCAATATGTCTGATATATGTAGCATATACACTGGAACCACCTCTTACTGGTACTGCATACAATACCACTCCAAAATTTTGATTAATTTTTCTACATTCTAAAACAATACTGGATATTTTTAAACTATGACATAACACATATGGAATTAGGTAATTAACTAACAAAAACAACAACAACAGTTAGTTGTTATTTTAGCTCAGCTTATATTTTAACTTAGCTTCTCTGAAATAGTTCTTGAAAAAATCAAGGCAAATTAAGTTTCTTTAGAATTATCAGCCTCAAAAATCACCAATATACAGCAGCTCAGATTAGAGCTGTTATGAAGGCTTTACAGGGCATACGTAGCAGACACATCTTAATATCAACTGTTCAAAGGAGATTAATGTATGTATTGGATGTTTCAGAAATAAAAATCAAGAAAAACTATGGAATTAAAAGTTGTCTAAACTTTTGACCAATAGTGGTTATACCTCCATATGCATTCAGTCATCTATGCTGACATAATACACCACATCATAAAACAGCCAGAGGATCAATTTACATCAGATAACAAACACCAAACCTTCATTTCCTTAAACAGTTACTAGATTCCTAACTGTCATTTGTTAAAACTTGTTCACCAATGAAAAAAACAAAAACAGCTCAAATACATTATATGGCATTAATGGGATCTCACAGGATCCTGGGCTGCTGCTTCCACAAACAGGACTGCTTTGAATCAAGAACCCATTCGGTATGACTGAAATTTCTCTCTCACTCACTCATTCACTGTTTACTTTAAAGCACTATATGGGACAGCAGTAATGGAGACACCAGTCTGAATTCAGACAACACTGACTAATGAGCGCTCTGGAAACACATCATCATGACCCGCCGTTACATAAACAATTAGAACGGTACAAATTACTGAGAAACCTGAGACCGCAAAAATGCAGAAGCATTAAAAGCGATTTTTGAATTAAATAAACCTACAACATGAACTCATTTGCTGTAGCATAGCAATTAATATTATAGTTATAAGCTATATACAGTTGGCATCTCCGGGATATTTCCTGACAAGTACATGCCGAGCTGAAAGAAATCTCTATGCATTAAAGTCAGGATGTAGTGTAAATTGATTGGACACTGGATTTATGGTGCACTATGAGTAATGCGCTACTCTGCAAAATGGGTCAATAACAAATGCATTGTATGGTGAATGAAGAAAGAAAACAGACATAGCAAATAATAGTGATGGTCTAATTAGCACTTAAATTACATTTAAACACTGCAGATAAGACGTGTGCATTTTTCTTATTAATGAGTCATTAGGTTTATATGTAAACTGTATCTATGTATCTATACTTTAACCTAATACACATAGCCCACACCATGTCTATATGAACAATGCAGTATAATCTATGTACTCAGTTGACTTGCATCACAAATACAACATAAGAAAAAGCATAATATTTCTCTTTCTCTGCTCCTTCATATCGTCAGATCTCTTCTAGCAAATAATAAAAAACATCTGCTCCAACCAGCTTTGGAAATACAATCTTACTTCATTTAGTTTAATAAGTGAAACCAACTGCCTGAGTGTGTGTGTGTGTGTGTGTGTGTGTGTGTGTGTGTGCATGAGACAGTCGTGAACAGACACATACCCACACATGTACGTCCATAACTGTGTGTTTTATAATATGAGCAAATTACAGCTGACTGGTGTATCTATATTTAGCCATCACTGGTTCTCTTTCACTCTTTCTCTGTGTGTCTTTCTCTGCTTTGTTTGTGTGGGTTGGGGCCGGAACTGCATGGGGAAATTCAAACAGTCTTCTATGTTTCTCTAACCCCATTCTCAATCACTCCAACATGAAAGGCTGGTGTTTAGAATATGGAAAGGCAGTCGTGGTGGTTGAGGAGGGGAATGTGATGGTTGAGAAAATAGCTTGAGAATTAAGGTCTAGAGGTTATGAAATGATCTCTACATACTCTTGTAAAATATACCCGCATTTCCAACAAACTGAGCCTACCCCTACACACTAGCCTACCCCTCCTAGAAACTGGAAGTGTGGAGGACACAGCATGCAGTATGTTGTGCATGTACAGTGTACCATACACGATATGGGGAAATATTTGTGGACCATCTCAACAACATGTGGGTCTTCCCCAGACTGTTACCACAAAGTTCGAAGCAAACAAATGTCTAGAATGTATTTGCTATAACAAGATTTGCATTTACTGGAACTGAAAGGCCCAAACCTGTTTCATAATGACAGTGCTACTATGCACAAATATGGGTCCATAAAGACATAATGATGATGATGATGAGGAGGAGGAGGAGGAGGAGGAGGAGGAGGAGGAAGAAGAATGGTTTGCCAAGGTTGAGCAAGCAAATGGAGGCAACAGGGAGTTCAAAAAGGTGAGTAGGTTGACTTCACACTTCAAGGAAGTATGTGTTAGTCCCACTGCCGCTGGTTGGTGGCTGATAGGTGACGGGCGCAAGTCAGTGGGAATTAGCAAGACCAAATAGCAACAGGAGTTAGAAAATAAAACTTATTAATCATTTCTTTCAATCATTTAAAATATGAGGTTGACAACATAAAGGTGGACTTAACATTATTATTTGGCTGCTTTTTGCTATGAAGCCTATCCAAATCTGCCTACAATACCTGCATATTTTTGGACAGTAGGAGGAAACCACTGAACCAAGAGAAAACCAAATGAACGCAGGGAGAACTACTGTACCCCGCTGCACTGTAATACCACCCAAGAAGTATCAGTGACACATAAAACTGCAAGCCTGAAAACTAAAATATCACTCTTTTTATGTGCACAAATAGGATTTCTTTTTTAATTCTGTGTTGAAACGCAGCATATTATCCAGTGCAAAGACAGCAGAAATACTAAATGGTTAACTGTTGCTGGTTTCTGAATTACAGGAACCGAGGATTGAATGTGTAGCTGAGTCTCTTGGACGTGGGATGAGTGCAACTGTAATGTGGGGGAGCTAGAGGCATGACACATGTGAGTTTTTGGCGTCTTTACCGAGAGCAATCCAGTGAGTGTCGTCATCCATAATGCAAGTCAAAACTCTACCAGGAAAGTACAAAGCAGGATAATCCATGATCAGGAAATAGGGAAAACAGGCAGAGAGTCGAAAAACCATCCAAAACGGATATACAAAGGACAAAGACTTGGACTACAAGGACTAAAATGCATGACAAGACTTTGCCAAGAGACTGATAAACATAGAAAAGTTTAAATACACAAACTCAAGAGGGAAAATGAGGCGCAGGTGAACACAATTAAATTAGGAGCCAGTTACAAAACAATGGCAGAGATAGAACTAAACCAGGAACTAAAATAAAACAACACATGACGTTGTTGCTATGAAAGTCAGAATGCAAAGCAGGTTAAACTTTATTTAGAATTTGTCCTGATTGTAGTTTATTTCAAATGTAAGTCTATACACAACATGGTTAGCATTACAATCCTGTTTTCAACTTATGGGGCAAGTTTAGAATTACTTCATCACAATATCCCTCACACAGCATGTATGCTTAGGTTTACTTGGGTGCAAATGTCAAATGCAAGTGTATGTGTGTGTGTGTGTGTGTGTGTGTGTGTGTGTGTGTGTGTGTGTGTGTGTGTGTAAGTGAACAATGAGAGTCTGTGCGCCTGGAGGTTTCAGAGATGGCGCATTCTGTATGCCGGCATCTATAGCTGTTGTGCGAGAGTCTCACACTGCTGTCTGTACGCATTCTTTCCTATTTGTAAGGGCTCAGATTTAGGAAGCATGTCCTGTCAGCTGTAACCCTTAATACTGGACACAACTGCCATACATGATTTAGTTTGCTCCTTACACATCCATCACTGCTTGTAAACTTGTAAACCTCTTAAGAGGGACGTTCGAGTCAAACTGGTACTTATAATGAAATTTGTAAAAATCATTGACATATAAAGAAGACTTCAAGCTCAGTACAGTGATGAGACTCTTGGCCACAGTAAAATATCTGCCAAGGTGGCTGGGAGCACATTCAGGTGAACATTCAGCGGGTATAACACCTGATTCTTGAAAATCAATTGATATCTTGTCGCAAACTTGTGGAAGAAAGGCATCTGTCTGTGGGAACTAAGAACACAATCATTAATGAATACCACTTGCACATTCCAGGACCTCTGCTGGGAGTTGAGACATACTCCAAGCAATTTCCACATGTTTGGTTCATTAAAGGAGTTTCTGGTAGATCATGGTGTTCTTGGTGGTGCGTGAGTACTAGTGAAACACTGAGATAAGTGCGTTAGTGAAGCAGGGGATTATATAGAAAAATAAGGTGTTATTCTGTCTAAATGGGGCCTTATATTCCGTACAATCAGAAGTCTTTGACTTGAACGTTCCTCGTAGAAAGTACTACTGAAAAGAATACATAAATATAAGGCTCCTTAAAGATCAATGAACGGACAGATCTAATAAAACTATCCCAAGCCAGTTTTTCAGAGTGCATGCTACATGATGTAATGTGCCTTAATGCATGGATGCATGTTATTGTACAATTATATACTGTAAAAGCAAATCTTATACCGGAAAGTGGGGACTCATTCACAATTACTTATATCACTAAAGACAGTTTATTTGCATAACTGTTGGTTTGATGATGACTTCAGTTTGTTTGGCTTTCTGGAAAGACTATCTTGTTGTGCTTAAACACTGGGAAGGTGACATCTCTCTTCCCCTTCATCTTCATTTAATTGAGCTTGAGTGACATTTAACTTACGTACATGCCTGGGGTTAATTACCAAATTTTGTGCCAAATGTTGGCACAACTGTTATTTCAGAGCACCGATGCCTGTGGAACTGTTGCTATAATGGGAATATAAAGTCAGATGAAAAACATGACATTGCTGGAGGCTATAGTCATTGTTCTGCTTGACTTCTCTTGCTGTTTATATTGACTGGTACAGGCAGCTCTGCCCCAACAGCTTGAGCAAATGACTATTTTGATCATGCACAGGTAGCTGCTTGCTAAATAAAGTAAATATGTATTGTGCAACACAGCAGTGTTTAAGTGTGATCTTAACCAGGCCTTTTCAAACTCATTTGAAGAACACACACGGCACAGAAAAATTTGATGCGAGGAAAAAGTACATTTGGTACTCAACTTGAGAGACTGTGGTAGATCTTGTGGATGTTGTTGAAACACAACTTCTAAGTACTGTAATTCCTCCATCTGGATTGGGTTTCTGTTGTGTAAACATGGTCCTTATACAATTAACAGATTCAGCGCATATGCTATGTGGTTTTCTTTTTTAATGCATGTTTGAAATTAAACTCTGTGCCTTGTGAGACAAAAATAGAACAACCTTCATCTGGCCTGTTATTGCAGCGTGTGCATTCTCTGCCCAAACTGAAGGCAAATTACACAATTGAATAGGAAATCACACGTTTGGCTGAATTGCATTTAAATTAAGGGTCCTGACATTAAATGATCCACTTTT
Organism: Heterobranchus longifilis; assembly: GCA_028570985.1. Lineage (NCBI taxonomy): Eukaryota > Metazoa > Chordata > Actinopteri > Siluriformes > Clariidae > Heterobranchus > Heterobranchus longifilis. The sequence continues at coordinate 9,586,568 of JAOVVB010000041.1, forward strand.
CAAAAGGAAAGAATGGCATGTGCATATTATAATTGAATGGGGACATTTTAAAATAAATTGTCAGTTAGTGCGTGTGTGAGGTCTGATGATGGTAGGTGGCGAGATCCGTTTAAATCTCTCTCCTTTGTTTTTGGCATTGCAGCTAAATTCTGGTACAGTTCATTCAAGAAATGTTTTATAACTCAAATCCCTTGCAATCTAAAAAGAAATTCAGTTTGCCCAGGGTACGGAAAGCAAAACTCTGTGACAGAGTGCACTTGCATTGAATCTCTGTCCAAAATAATCAGACCTTTCATAAATCTTTAAAACAGGTAATCCTGTATAGCCCAGGTGCAAAATACCCATGATGCTTTAACGTCTTTGATGCTGTGCAGCTTAGGCTGTTTTGCCAGAACACTAGTTATGTGAAGCTATGTGAAGTCTCACT
>JAOVVB010000041.1:9587669-9608204 GCA_028570985.1 Heterobranchus longifilis
TTATTGACTTTGTCTGCTTTGTTATTGGGAGCAGCACTTCTACCATTAAAACCAATGCATCTGGTGTTGATTTGGTGAGGTGTTTTCTCCTGCATCTTTGTGAGGACTTTGATTTCAGACCTCTGCTGGTTTAAAAAGCTAACAGTACAGGTGAGGTTCTTGTGAGCACTTAATTAACTTAATGAGCTTGATTCAAGTCTAATTAGGTGTGCAAGCAAAGGGGAAAGAAGCTGGTCTCTTGATGCTGACCCTTTACTTTTAAACGCTGACCCCTGGACCTTGACAGGGCATAAAACCTGTGGAATCCCTTATTAAAGAGGCTCTGTCTGGCCTGGATTGAGATGCTTCCCAAAGACCTTGGAGGGAATGCGCTTTCAGCATGAAGATGAAAGGAATCACTGGAAAGAGATATCAGCGACAATAAATGTCCTTTGAGGATTGTTCAGGTGTTCTACAATCATGCCTGTGTTTATGTGTTTATTACTCATCTGCATACAATAAAGATACCATTTATTTTCTCTCTCTCTCTCTTATCATATCTCATTTCATGTCAGTTGCAGAACATTTAAGTAAATGTTATTATGTTTCTTTAGGCAAATAAGGTCCTACGGTAGGGACTCGCTCCCAAAGGGCCGTTGACGGTAAACAGTAATACTGAAACTAACAGTCATCCATCAGTCATTCGCACCCCTTTCATTTCTTTTAATGACTCAGTCTTAGTACCACATTTACCTCTGCAACCACAATCACTCAATCTGTTATTCTTACGCTCTGGCCACCCAGTACAAAACTCTGCCATGTGCTGTGGAGTTACTGACATATACAGTGTTGCTCATACGCTCAAAATAATGCTTACATCAACAGCTGAACAGCAAGGGAGCAAGAAAGAGCAGGGGGGAAAATGTGAACTGATTTTGTTTCAGTTACTGATGTAAAAAAAAAAAAAAGAAAGAAAGAAAGAAGGAAAAGGATGACAGCAAAGAGAATTGCATATCAGATATGTGTGAAATTCACAAGGTCACATGGCCACTTGGAGAAAAAAGTGTGGCGGTACAAAAACAATTCCACCTGGCTGTGAGTGAAATGGCCACTGTCTATTTTATGACCTGCGAAATCCTCATATGTTGAAAACGTCCGTCTCTGACACACGGAAAAAGCATTTTGTGCAGGACACTAACATACACACATACATCTCTCAAGAATGGCACGATATACTAAGATAACAGGGTCAGGCAGACAGAGGTCAGAGTTGAAGGGGTATGATCTGACAGAGAACACATGTGACGGATAAAGAGGGTCTGGTTTCTGTAAAGCGTGAGTGAGGGTGCAGTCATGTAGTAGGTGCGGTAATTTATGAGCACCACGAAAAGACAACTCTAAACCAGAAGCACCACAAGTCATGCCCTGAAAGAGTAGAGAAGCTGTTTTGTGTGTGAGCGCTCGCATGTGTGTGTGTAGCCCGTGACATCTAAATTCTTTTCTTGACTTTCATCAAGTTTTGCATCAAACCCATATGCTTAGTTTAAGTAAACAGGTTATTTGTCACAGTGTTATGTTCTGTGACTCATTACACAGATTTGGACCATCTTTATCTCGTCTAATTTAAAATCCATTCAACCAAAACAAAAATGAAAATCTGCAAATACCATCAGTGTAACTCACACATAAACAAAAGGTGGTGAATCATCTCTTTCTTTTTCCTGCTGAGAACCCTTCACTGGAATCAGAGATACATAACTCCTTCGAGTGTAACACTGTTCAATGCAAGTTATTAATTTAAAGTGGAAGAATGAATGTAACATGTCGTATTGAACCTCATCCCTTCAAAACCCATGAAGAAAAGAGAACTATGGGTTCAATCTCTACTTTGAAACACTGATGTACTTCTACGTTGTCTTCTTTTCCTTAAAAGATCTATCCCTCAAAGTAGAAGGAAGTCCTTGGAATTTCTCCCTGCTTCCTGCTGAGAAGGAGATTTGAGCTCAAGATACAGTGCTTTTTTCATTATTTATAGTTTAGCTGCCACAGAGCGCTAAATGATAAAAGTGGATCAAACTCTGTGACTAATCATGCCTGGCCCACATGTGCGGGTGTGTGTTCTGACAAAAAGGCAAGATTTTGTTCAGGCTGCTCTAAACATTGGGATTTCTTTTTGTTAGTACTCCAAGCTGCCAGAGCCAGATGCTGGTAAGCTTTTAAAGTTTCCAGTAAAAGTGCAAAATCACAGTTGCTGAACTGTCAAAAAAGAAATGTTGCTTTGGAAACTTCACTAAAAGAAAGAAACACAAGGAGAGACTATTTAGTTAGGTCTTCTCATCATCTCATACCGATTTATATACATATTCGCAAGAGGCCTTGAACCTGTCCCAGGAGACTTAGAGCATGAGGCGTGGTACACCCTGGATGGGGCGCCAATCCATCTCAGGGCACACACACATACTAACACACGATTCAATTCAATTCAGTTTTATTTGTATAGAACTTTTAATAATGTTCATAACAAAGCAGCTTTACAGAATCAAAAGAAAATTATGGAAATTAGTATGAAGTGTGTGAGAAAATGTGTATGAATCAAAATGATCAGATTGTTCCTGATGAGCAAGGCAAGGGCGATGGTGGCAAGGAAAAACTCCCTGAAATGGCAATAGGAAGAACCCTTGAGAGCATCCAGACTCAACAGGGAACCCAACCTCATTTGGGTGATAATGAATAGCAGGAATCGTTTTGCAGTCATACTGTGTGTTAGGCAGCAGAAAGATCAATATAACATATGATGTCTTTAAGCTAATATGGAGTCCAGTTTGTTATTGCCTACTCAGGTAGACTGTAGGTAATTCTAGTCCTGAACTATTGAGCTACTGAGTCGCTCAGAGAACAGCTGTCTGCATCAGCCCAGGCCGGGGCCATCTTCATGGTATCTTCACTGTCCCCAGTCACCATACACATCCCAAGCAGACCACACGGGCTTCCATGCAACGACATCGCCAACCAGAAGCAGAACACCAGGAAGAGTCAAACAAGGCAAAGGGGTCTAGATCACTGGCAGTTCAGGAGTGGCTCACTGCTGCAATTTGGGAACATTAATCAGCCTAATCTGCATGTTTTTGGACTGTGGGAGGAAACCGGAGCACCCAGAGGAAACCTACCAAGCATGCTGGGAACATGCAAACTCCATGCACATAGACCCGAGGCAGAAATCAAACCCAAACTCTGGCCACAGTGTCGCCTATTTAGTTAGGTGTTGAACTAAATTAGAGCTTGATAAACCATTAGGATGTCTCAGGTTACATACATCTTGTGCATGTTCACCCCCATCTTTCACTACATCCTAATCCCCAGTACCATGGAAGTAGTGTTTGTGGTCAGTAGGATTTCAGACATACTTGCTATGCTGACTCTGGGGACACATCCCTATTTTTCCTGTCTGACAACTGATTAAAAGTTTAGACCATTCAAATATTTAATATAATTCTTATCGACAGAACAGAAACTGATTTAAAGCCATTCTAAAATATCAGTTTAGCAAGGGTGCTGTCTGTAATAAAAATGTAATAAGAAGTTAAGGATTTAATTACCACAAAACTTGCAAGTTATTTTTTTTTGGTTTTTTTGCTTGGGATCAATTGATATCATTATCATCTATAATTAAATACAATTAAGTACAATGAGAGAGTCATCTCTTATTTCTTCATATTTTTCGTTCCAAAGCACCAGACTTTCTTGTATTTTTAATGTAGTTTGAAGGAATAGTTCTCCAGGCTTCCTGAAGCTTTTTTTTCTCTCTCTCATTTTTTGGCAAGTTTTTGTCTCTCATTTTTGGTCCAGTTTCTGTACCCAACCAGTTTCAAAGGAATGAACATCTAACTTAAGGCATGAACCAGTGAGAAACAGGTGCAGATGATGACAGATGATCAGGCCGGTGATTAGTTTACTGGTAATGCTGAATGCTGAGTGGTTGGAACATAAACAACATAAACAAGCAATTTTTAAAAATTGTATCTTTAGGCACTTTGCAGCCTATCTCAGTAAAACATTTGTTCTTATTTCTTTAATTTAATCTGAATAATTTCATTTAAAATTTAAGAAATGAAGGATGAATTGAGACTTTTGTACATTACTGTATAAGGCATTAAAATGACCAATTTAATTCACCTGCTGAAATGTCCACTAATATGCTTTTTTCTTCTATCGGTCTCTGGGGGCAAGATAGAGTAACCGATGTAAACCAACAATTACATATTTTAAAAAGACCTCCACTTATCTCATTATACTGTTGATTTTTATAAAGCTGCCGTTTAAATAGGAGTGTTAGCAATTCTATAGGTGTGAATTAATAGACATATATTAAAAAGGTGAATATATCAGGCACGTTTTTTATCACTTTTCAAAACAAATTTACACCCATGATTTCAAATCTCACATGATTTAATAGTGTGTGTATGGAAGATATAAAATTAAACCTGTTAGGATTTGCTCTGATGAGATCATTGTTAATTATGTCTTTAATTGATCAGAAGAGTTCCAACAGCATTAATATGTGTGAGCTTATTTTTCTCATGCAGGAATAAAGCAATGTGACATTTATTCCTGATTTAATTTCTCCCACATTGAACATTATAAAATGAGCAGTGGTACTGTATGGCACACACAGAAAGCCTTCTTCAACTCTGAAAACATCTGTACAGTCCTGAAGGCTGTATTCTTGAAAAGGAAGTCGAGGAACAGATAAAAAGTCAGTAGCAGGAACAATAAAGGCATGCATTAAAAACAGAAGTGAAAGCTATTTGTGAGTGAAACTCGAGGAAGAGCATTGTTCTTGAGTCATCATTTGCACCAGTGGTCTGAGTCTGGCCTTCCAGCAGCGCTCAGGGAAACCGTGAGGAAAAGAGGGAACATATGCTGCTGTCCATCTAATTTTTAATCCCTGCATTTTTTGCCTTATTTCTTTCCCACGTACTGAGTGTTAATTGCTAGAAATTGGGAGGGGATCAAACCCCGTGACTAATCACCCCCAGCTCGCCTGTGTCCTGAAAAGGAACAGATTTTCTTAAGTCTGCACACACAAACATTGCCATTGCTCTCTTATTGTGCCATGACCCCAGACCCTCTTCTAATAAGTAGCATGACGATTCAGCTATTTTTCCAGTGACTCAAGTATAAATAATCTTAACTTCAACTGTCCTGGAGCATAGAAATTACAAAGGTACTTTTGTACATCCAGACCCTTTCAGTTTTGTTTTAATCAGACCAGTCCTGTCCAGTCAGGGCTACACATGTGGAACCTGCTACACACAGCTGTGAGAAAAGTGCAAAAGAGGATCACAGGGATTACCTGGTAACTGGTGTACTGAGCACTAAACCCACCACAAAAAGGCTACAATTAAAGAAAAAATTGCACTTGAATTAAATCATGTGACATAAAAAAGATCTCGTAAATAAACTTCTGTTACTCCCATATATATACAGTATATGCTCTTACTGAAATTCTAATTCTTGGCACCTTATCAGTATTAACAGCAAGTACAGTAATTTTTCTTGTTGGTTGGGCTAACAGTTTGAAGCTGATGGTTTTTCATGCTGCATCACACAGTAAACAAATCTATATGAACAGGTCGACAGAAAATATATTCATTAATTTATTTGTCAGAGCGGTTTTATCGCATACAAAACCTTTTTATTTCAAATGATTGTTGAAGATGATGAGAAACTTTAAAGCAATACAAAAACTTTCATTTATAGCATAACCAGTTTTCTTTTTCAGTTTCAGTTCTATTTTGGTACTTGAAGACAGATCGTTATCGTAGTACAGGTTAGTGCCATTTAACATTCATTCATGCATCAACTGACAGTGTGTCCATCAGTCATCACCTAAGATTTTAAGATTCTAACATTACAGTAAAAGCAGCTACAACCAGACAAAGCAAATAGTGTTGTAACTACAAAATAACTCTGCCATAGTGCGTATACTACAGTATCCCACATAATGTCCATTCACAGAACATATCGCAAACATTAAGCAACCCCTACCTGTGATTCATTATTTCTGGAATGACTGCAATGGCAGAAACAAATGATAAACATCTTTTTTTTCTTGGCTTCAACATTCTCCATACATTTACTAAACACATTTAAACAGTCACACCAGCCTGTTTTAAACAGGAAGTATCTGTACTTCACTCATCATTTGACAGAAGAAAGCAATATGATTGGCTCCTCTCTACTTTTCTGCTTTTGCTTAAAATCAAGCGGTGTGAAGATGTAAAGCTTCTAAAACACCACATAGCGGTTTACAAATTAATCATTTCGCTATACACAACATTGTGCGTCAGAGAATACCACTTTGAAAAAAAAGAGTAAAAGTCCAAAGAAGGCATGTACAGTATCACATTCTGCTGCCAAAGTCTTCTTATACAGCTTCTTTAATAGAAGCATTTTATTTCTTAACCTGTCAAAATGTTTAAACTGCTGTTCAGGAATCACAATGATATTTATAGTGGGAACACAAGTTTGAACAAAAAAGAAATGGATGTTTTTAAATTATAATACTGGATGATCACTTATTTTGCTTTGGCAAACCATTAATTTAATAGAATTAAAATAATTTTCATTTCCCCACAGTGTGAAGAGGTAATCTAACTGTTGAAGTAATTGTAAAAACACTTGTTAGTGAGCCTTTTCATCAATTATTTTAACTGCACTTAATATAAGAATGATTACCAAATAGATGAGCAGACAGGGAATGTTAATTAAAACATTTCAACTATGTTGGAATTGGTTGTGAGCTGGGATATCGATTTATTCAATTTTAACTTAACTATGCTGCTTTTACTGGCCTTAAAACTTTATTTCCTACTGTAATCAGGCAGGGAGAAAACCAAGCACCACTATTTCGATGTGTGTGTGTGTGTGTGTGTGTGTGTGTGTGTGTGTGCTTTTTTTATTTTATTTTATACTCATTCCAGCACAGTGGAGAACTGGAGGAATTCCCCTGTCTATGACTGAGCAGGGGGCTCATCTACACTCAATAGGGCCTTTGTTGCCCCCCTGGCTCTCCAGCCCATCCCCGTCAGCCACTGTTTGGCAGAGAGAGGGGCCATCCCGCTAAGGCCATCTCCATGATTCTGCAGTCTTGCTGGCTTTCATATGGTAAAGGCTGCTAATGACTTTACCAACCTCCTCCTCTCCAGTGCCCTCATTTAGTAACCCCTCAGCAACCACTGCTACCCTAGTAACCGTTTCTACCCTACTAAAGCTGCCCTAGGCTGTGCTTTTGACTACCAATCAGATGAGATGCAAACTTGGGGACAGTGCACATTCACACAGTGTGAACACAACAGGAATGGGCAAAATAAAGGAACTTTTTTGTACACAACCCAAACAACATACTCAAACTCATAATATTTTTATTATTATATTTATTATTATAACAAACTGGTACACAAAGCTTACAGTCAAACTAAACTCCACAAGTTATGTACTATATTTTAGCACATTTATACCTGAAAAGCATCTCTTGTTTTACCTTCATGATCTCAATTTGAAACACACAAACACACACAAACACACATACACACATAAACTCTGCAAAGCATTAACCATCTTTGCCAACAGTCACACATACTGATTAACTCTCTAAATTAAGATTGTCTTTTATTCAGAAACTTATTTGCATTTGAATCTGTTTTGTCGCTGCTTCCAAGGGTGCCCATGAACTGCTCAGCAGTGCTCGTCAGTGTATGGGACACGGCTGGCCTGAGCCCCAACAACCACGGACAGGCCTTTCCATCCATGAATATGGATGAGCTGCACTCTGGGCTGCTTTCTCACAGTCAGGGAAAGTAAACTAGAGAGAGAATGGCAGAGATTGAATAGCTTCATGTGGAAATGGAGATCTTTTCAGTAGGTGCCTGCTCCAGAAAAAGGCTCACCCACACTGCAAGGTGACAAGATTTAGGGATTAGGCCTGCTCAAAACATTGTCTTGGCAGCATTTAAGAGCCAATGTACATGCCCATACATCTGGTATGGGTCATGCTGCTGAGTAGTTTATCATATGCTTAAATAATTACTCATACAATATGTGACAAATGTAAAAGCTAGTCGCAATCATAAAGAAGGAGATGATAACTTGTATAATTAATACTGCCGAGTAATATGACCTACGTGAAAAAAGTCATTAATTTTTTATTTCATACTCAATCCAAATTTTACTAATTTCCTTTTTTTATTTTCCTGAACTATATATATATATATAGTCAGAATGTTTTAAATTTAAATCATATCAACTTTCTAAGCAGATCTTGGCATACATGGTAAGAGGATCATGGAGCCTGGGAAAGCAATTTTGATAACTCGCTGACAGCAAGCTGTAATTGAACACAGAATAATCTGCAATGAAGGAATGTGGCAAGAACAGGAACTTAAAGGAGACATGCATGGTAGAGACAGGTTTAAATAACATTGAGATGCAACCATTATTGACTTTGGCCTGATTTATCTTTTAGTGGTGGAAAGAGAGAGACCAGGAATGAAAGAGAGAAGGAGTGAGAGGGGGTAATTTCAGCCGTATGTTAGGTGATTTACAGTATGAAGATTAGAAAGGGTGTGGGCCTGCATCAGATTGAGCGTACACTCAGAAGTTACTCATCTAGTTCTCAGGGCCAATTATTTTTTCCATAGACTTTTATTCAGACTTAGTCATACTTCCCCTGACTCATGTGCTTTTCAGAGCCCATCTTTCTGCAGAAGTTAGTGTTAGACCCACACCCACATACACACACACACTTCCAGACATTCATTATTTTACACTTGTATGTAAACCCTCCCACACATTCCTTCATAAATCAGTGGATGAAAGCACCAAAATATGTTCAATGTTTTACTCTTATTTCCAACCAGCATACAATCTACTGGCTACTTGTATTTTACTACTGTAAAGATTTATCCATCTTTATGGGCACAGGAACATCTTTAGGGAATGTCTGTCTTGTGTTTAGTGAATGGGTTATCACAGAAATGCTGTAAGGTACAAGCTTGTCTTTTTTTTCTCTTGGATTCACCCAAAAGTAAAAGACTTCTGATGGTGTGTCCTAAATCAAAATATAAACTATGAAACTACTTTTCCTACTTGGTTTTGTCCCTCTGTTCCTGGTTGCCATGCCATTACAGCTGTGTATCCCTTGTTGCTTTGGAGGATCTGACCTAGGATGCTCCAGCAGCATGGCAGCAACCCAGCAACCGTCCTGAACACCACAACCCTTTTGTCCATTTGTTGGTTGGTCTGGTGGGCAGCTCTGGAAACATGGGGTTATGTAGTGGGTGCTGAATAAAGTGGTATGGTTTAATCAAGACCCAGAACCCCTGTCCTACACAGATCAGCTCTCCCTTACCCCTACACCCTAATGACTGACTGTGGCAGGCTGACCTGGTTCTGGCTCGGGACTGGTGGGCCACAACGAGACTCGCTAACCACGTTCCCATGGCGCAGCAAGCACAGCCCCATCATTATGCTTTAATATCCTATAATATAGCCCCTATGTGCCCCCTCAAAGGGGCTGAGGCAGGGGGATTCTGTCCTTGCCACAAATAACAGAGGACACCTAATATTCCCCTCGCTAAATGTGCACCCAGACCAACGCATAGCTGCCTAACTGCTCACATCCATTCCAGCCCAGCCCGCTAAATATGGGCTAGCGAGAAATGTCATCAACAAGCAGTTTGGGTTAGCCATGCTGGATTTCACAGTAACAAGGGCAAAATGATTACAGTTTAGGTTTACGGCTCTCTCTGTGGGCCTATAAAACTGTTCTTGGGCACTTTGGAGAACAGGATGGGTGTTATGTCATACTTCTAAGGCTTTGTGTATGTAGCAGCCTGCTCTGTTGCTGCTAAGATAATTTGTGATTTTCTTTTTTAGAAATAAGAAATAGCAGTGTGTGTGTGTGTGTGTGTGTGTGTGTGTGTGTGTGTGTGTGTGTGTGTGTGTGCAAAATGCAGTAGACAACATCTGTATGTCAAACAGTCAATGAACATCTTAATAAAGGTGAACAGGTGGCAGGCCTGCATTGCTTTATGGCTCTCTGGACAAGCACTTGGTGGATGGATATGAGCATGTTGGTCATGACTGATCACTATTCTATGACTAAGGCCTGAGGTTCCTCAGAGCCCCCACTTTGTGTCCTGATATCTCAACTCTATATTTTATGCGTGTTCCCATGCATAAACAAATGTATGGGCCCATGATTATCTCAGTTATTGGTTTTCTCATGAAAGCATTGTGCAAGCATATGTGAATGCTAGTGAGGGGCTGTGTGTGTGGGTGGGTGCGTTTGTGTGGCAGCAAAAGCAAAGATATCTTGAATATATCAGGTGTCATGGAGTGAAGAGCTCTATTCACAGAGACTGAAGCTGATAAGAGTCCATCTCATGAATTTGGCTTCTGTTCAGACAGAGAGACAGAAAAGCAGAAAGAGTGAGCCGTCTCTCTCTCTTATCCTTGTCTCTGTTGTGTGTGAGAAAGCAGTGGGCGATCAGAACTGGGCGGAGGGGTTCAGCTTCAGCACCAGTCTCAAGGCCAACACATTTTAATTAGCCAGATTATCTGAAAAGAAAAAATAAGCAAGTGGGAGTGAAAGAAAAATAAAGAAAGGTACAAAAGAAAAGTATGAAAAGAATAGACCTTTTTGAACTTTAAACCAGCAGCTGACTTGTGTTTCAGTGAGTGTTGCTTTTAGTACATCTTTTTTTGTTCACTTATATAGCATATGCAAAAATAAACGTTATTCAACACCAAGCAGTCTGTATAAAAGTCATCATCTGTAATCTTAACTTTGCATGCCTGTATACACATTAAGTCACAGTAAGCCTGTTAATGATGAACAAGTGATTCAAGCAAGATAATTAAATAATTAAATCGAGTCAGAGCAAATTAAGAGTTTGGGGTAAAATTATTTTCTAACTCAATGAATGAGAGAACATAAGCATAGAAAATAGGTTCATATTCTTAAATAATCTTTGGCTCTCTGGAGACTCCTGTGGATTAGGGAAAGCACTAATGCCTAAGAGCAAGACTTCATCTTATCCACACTAGCCTCTGACCCTGTGCTCCACCAGCAGATGAGATGTGTGGATGTACAAAGCTAGTCAGGTGCATGTGTGTCGGCACGTGAATGAATATACTTATTGTGTATTAGAACAATGACCCTGTTAAACTTAAGCAGTAAAGTGGAAAGTAAATCTATGGTTCATTAGTGGCAGTTCCCTAAAGAGAAACAAATTTCTGCATAGAACTTATACTTCAAAGACTTATTTGCTTCATTAAGTTACAACTAATTTCATCTAAAAACAGCTTGCAATTAAGGAGGAAAAGCTTATGAAACAAGACTTAACTTCTATAATGTGCTACCTAACCAGATCCAAGGATCACATTAGGCATGACAGTGTGTCATGAGATACCAAATAAACTACATTAGTAACTATTATAGAAGAAGTTAATAGAACAATAGGCCAGTACTTAAAATCAATTAAAATAAATAGCCATGGGCTTCAAGATTCAAAGAATAGATGATTGTTAAACAGGCAGAAGATACAGAAATCTTTACTGTATTCAGACAGACTCAGATTTACCTTTACATTTGTTACGGCATCATACCAGGCTTGAAAAAATTGCTCAATTTATCGGACTGCTTCCATATACTGTACATATTGCACTTTGCTTAATCCAGTTTATGTACACAGTTTTGTTTTAGTGTTTGGATTAGAGATGTGTGTGATGTGATTTTTATTGACGTCTTTTTATATTATTTTATTATTTATGTGAAGCACTTTGGTGCATTCATTGTTGTTAAGGTGCTATACAAATAAAGTTGAGTTGAGTCCTTTCTTGATCACCATTTTGCATCCTAATGGCTTTCTTTTAACCGTTCTCATTACAGTATAAGAATAGGATTGCTGTTTTTTGGAGCATCGCATTTTTTAAATCTCAAGAGTCTGACATAGCTGGTCTGTCTGTACTGCTGTCCAGATGTCCATTGGGTAACAACAGTATAAGCTCACACCATTCCCTTAGAGGAAGCGGTCCTGATATGCTGTGGACAACAGAAAAGTTTAGCTCGCTGCCCAAAGCTGCATTTCAATATGACTTCAACATTATTTCACCATTGCTCAGACTGTGGAACATGTCAGATGATGAAATGATTTGTAACTTACTTGAGCACTCTCACAGAAAGTTCAAGACAAGCGGCTCATTTTTCTTTATTGTAAGGTTTCATATAAAGTCACCTGTCGGACTTAGTCTAATGCGCTTTATAGATTATATTTTTAGGTAAACAAATCTTGTCATTGTTGCGTGAGAGCTGACCACATAACAATTTGTCACAGTTCCAAAGTACTTCTGTCTTCACAATGGCCAAAGGCAGGCAATGAAAGAGGGCTAAGAAATCTATGGGCTAGAGAGCAGAGGGATCATATACACGCTCAGCCTACTTTAGGAATTGGCACAGTTTCCAGGGACCAGAAATCCTCTCTCACCCTTGTTGCCTCCAACCTCTAACCTCTGACCTTGTGCCTATCTTTCCCTTTGACCCTAAGATGTCAACCAGTATGGCCACATTGTTCTCTCACTCGCTTTCTCCACACTCATTCATTGCTAGAAGATAAACTGGCTGCACTGTTCAGTCTAAATGGCAAGCAGCAGTTCGCAGTAACAGCAGGGCAGAGTGCTGCATCCACATGCAAAGAAAGGGATATTGTCTACATTGAATACTCAAGATTCCAAAAACGAATGTACTCTTACATCATGTTCATGTTATACCCAATTTAAACTTGACAAATTAAAGACTCTTTATATTCTATGTACTCCTTGGTGGTCAAATGCTGCTATTATTCTCTGGTCTTTTGTGTATTGAGCATTGTATGAATATCTGTTTGATGACAGCACTTGACAGCACTCCCAGATGGTGGAGATGTGCCTTCTGAGACTAACAACAGACAAGCATGACTTTTTAGGCATCCTGTTTTGAGGGCATATTTGCAACAGTGCAGACTGTACCATAATACAGACTCTAACACTAGTCACTTGATATCTGACCAGTGCTAAATACGATCACATGAAGTGTGTAGGTTTTAATTAACCGTTAGCTTATACCTTCTCAGTCTGGTAATGATATAAGGGTTAGTAAGGCCTAAAGCAGTACCATGCAGCTGAAAGAGGCCTAGCAAGCAGCTGCTTTCTGCATTCTCTCAGTGGATCATGGCATGCAGAGTGTATGTTAAGGCATGGGAGGGCACACTGTGGAATGGGGACAGGGCACAGCTAGCATAAGCAGGGTATTAGTATAAGTCTAATCACTTCACCAATGAGCAGCAACGTCCACTATATTTAGACATGCTTGTGTATTTCGGGAAGCGAATCACATGCTATTATTTACCCCTACACCCCTGTATGTGTATTTCCAGAGTCATGGGGAGGACAGGATTTGAGAAGGAGTCTCATGTTGTGCATGTCTAGACAGCAACAACTGCTGCCAACAATGTTGACTATACCGTTGATTTTACCAAACCATAGTAGAGTTGCAGAGTAAATGGAAAATCTCAAAATTTAAGCATTCATTATAAAATTATATATTTGAAACGTTCTCAGAAAGTGTTGAGTAAGTACAGTAACGTGGAAAGAAATTGTTCTTTTGCAAACCGTTTTGTTGATGCAATTTACCTTTAAAGCTGCCACTAACACTTTAATACAGACTTACAGTCATTGACTGTAATGACAGAATACTGTACCCAGGATAGGAGTTTATAAATAAATCACTTGAAATACACAGCAGACATGCTAGGCATCAAAAAATATTCCATGTCAAGCTGAAAGAATCAGTTCTGGCCCCTATCCTCTTCAGTCCTAAGCAATGACTATGTAAAATGTCGTACTTGTTAATATTAAAGAATCAATCGATTTATGAGGCATATAAATAGATTAGAAGACAAGATCTGTTTACACACACTCACAAACATTCTCACAGAGAGTCTCCACTAATTCTCCATGTCACCTCATTCTTGTGGCACAAATACTGACCCTCTCACTCATTAAGCCACAGGTCATTGTGAGGGTCAGGGGTTAGAGTTCAGGGCAGCACCAAAGACTGGACAATGAGCCAGAAGCCACCTGGTTTAAATCAGAGTCTCCTTTTGCCAATCGTCCGTGACAGAGTCCATTACTAGGGCCAAATAAACAGGCCAAGAACAGCGAAGGTTTGTGAGTAGCTCAGGAGACATACACAACCGCTTTGGAGCCACAATTCACTTTACCTTGCGAGTGGGGGTAATTAATGTAGGACTGGGTGACAAGGCCGGGGGGCAGGGACCAATGGAAGGGATCAGGGGCAAGGTTCTAGTTGTGAAGGGTGAGCTTTGTTTCTGCACTCGTATTTCATGGGTCAGACTGCTTGTTTGTTGGTTCAGACTGCTCTTATGGTGTTGATCTGCAGCAGGGGTTTTCTGTGGAAAATCTCTTTTTTAAATCCTATTTGACAGGGTAGCGGCGTGGTGTTTTGGAGAATGATGCAGCCCAAGCCACACATCCGGTAAGCATGAAGAAAATGTTTCGTCAATGGAAAGTTGAGTTTTGATCAAGACGCCATTCTTCCTGTGTTTGGCTATTGGCCCTGGTGAGTGTTTATATGCATGTAGAATGGTAAAGGAATAAATACTGGCATAAATATGACAAGGAAATATTCCATGACATTTTCCGGTCAGTCTAAAAGGCCAATAACCCTATAATTGAACCACCCTGTTATTACAGTGACAGTCAGGTCCTGTTAAACCCCAATCACCCATGATAATAACAGTTTTAATAACCCCAGTACAAAGTCATATTTCACCCATGTTTTGATGAATATTCTTCGTGAGAGTTGTGACCATGGAAAAAGGGAGACAGAGCTGTGAGTATGTATTTGAGGCACAGAATTTCTTTTTTTTTTTTTTTTCCTTTTTTTTGAGGTATTTGTGCCTCCATTTTCATCTAGTCTGGTTTTGGCTTTCTTATGGGACAAAAAAGTCAACCAATAAAATCTAAGCTGAAGGGTGTCATTATCCATTTACTACTGTTTAACATTAATTACTGAACACTAAATAGTGGTACTCTATACCCACACTAAATAATTTTCTTCTTTTCTAGTCTTTTTCTAGTTTTCTTTTTTTAATAGTCTTTTTCGTTTCTTTTTATTACATAATGCAAGACTATCAAGTATAAGGTCTTATTCAAAAAGGTTGTGCTCTCTGAAGTTTTGTATATTTACACAATTGACAGTAAAACCTAATATCACATAACACGCAATCATGTAATAGCATGTTATCCCTCATTTTCCAACAGCAACCATATGTTTCACACTGACATTATGTACACAGCCTGGTACAGTGCAGTGGATAAAGTGTGTGTGAGGTGTAAGCCATTACTCTCCTGAGGAAACGGGATAATTGCTTGTCCTTATGCATTCCATGCCTATGGGAGGTGAAGCTGCCAGCTTTCACTACCACACAGGCCCGGCCACAGTCACAAGACTTGGGCTCGGGAATTTACTGGGGTTTGGTTAGCCACATCAGAGCAGATGATTTTAAGCAGGTCGAGCCTCATTAAGGCTCACAAAGATACAGAGACCTGTGGAGAGGACTGGCAGCAGACCCCAGAACACCGGACCCAGCCACCCTTTCACAGCCTGCCAGGCCATCTGGGTAACATTACTTTCTGCTGTCTGAAGCAACAGTGAATCAGCCCAGCAGGACCTGCTAGATCTACAAACATGTAATATGACAGTGGGTGCAGCTGAATGCTAAAGCAGTGAATGGTTGACAAAACCAAGGCCAAAGCAAGCTAAATCTCATTTACGCATTAGGGGCCATATTCAGATTTCATTTGCATGGTGAAGAATTAATACTGAAATTGCACATTCCAGTATTCAGACCTTAGGTATAGCTGCAGAATTAATCATTATTAACAGTTGAGCACGGCGCCATGGTGGTGTAGTGGTTATTTGTCTTGCACCTCCAGGGTCCGGGTTCGACTCTCCCCGCGCTTGGTGGGTTTCCGCCGGGTAACTCCAGTTGTCCTCCCACAGTCCAAAGACATGCAGATTAGGCTTATTGGCATTCTCAAATTGCCCATAGTGTGTGAATGAGTGTGTTTGTGTGCCCTGCGGTGGATTGGCACCCTGTCCAGGATGTACACCCAAGTCTCCTGGGATAGGCTCCAGGCCCACTGCGACCCTGAATACAGGATAAAGCGATATAGACGATGAGTGAGTGAGAGTGAGAGTTGAGCAAGAAGAGCACATACTGAAAAAAGTCATGTCTCAGTTTTGGGTGATTTCCACCCTGGACTTCACATCGATATCGGCTTAAGCAATGATCATTATTAAGTCCAGCACTATGTGATATAACCATGATACAGTATGACATGCTGAAAGTTATGTTTTGTGCTGTATACACATTCAAAAACTAGGGCATGCCATTCAAGGTCATTATTTAATTCACACTAAATTTGACAGTATTAATTAAATTATAATTATATTAAAGTCTTTAAAAAAAAACAGCTTTTCTTTGAAAAAAATTAATGTGATCTTGCTCCTGATTCTACTGTTTATGCCTTCCGATTTTTTTTCCAAGTTAAAGAGGTGCCTGCATGTAAATACAGTAATAAAATAAGGTAACTTAGAGGTATATTTAAAGAAGATCATTTTAATAATCTGAATGGACTGCTCAGGAAAGAAAAGTATTTAATCTTTTGGATATTATAATCAAGTACATAATTTGTATGATCATTATATAATTACTTTGGTTTTAGCCTATGATCTCATTATAAAGCTTTAACAGACCACCATCTTTAAACTATAGTTTCCTCTTTCACCTGTGAAAAACTTGAATTCATCTTCATCATGAAACTGAGAATCAATGCAACATTATGGTTGTATTCGACGTTTGTTAACATATTCTCCCCATTAAAAATAAAAGGGGTTGAATTTTGAATTAACACACAGCTAGAGAACCTCTACATCTAGACATTTGGCAGACGCCCTTATCCAGAGCGACTTATATTTTTATCTCATTACACATCTGAGCAGTTGAGGGTTAAGGGCCTCGCTCAAGGGCCCAACAATGGCAATTTGGTGGTAGGTGGAGTTTGCACCTGGGACCGTGATACTGTATTTTAAGTAAGCTAGACAACAAACATATTGACAGATTATCTAAAAAGTTAATATTAACTAATAACATTGTTTTATTTTGTTTTATGCATTATAATATGTTATATTGTTCATATGAAGTATTGTTACATAAACAAATCATGGAGAAAGCCATGTGGTATTTTTCTCCTAATTTTCACAGAGCATTATTTGCCAATATACTAAATATGTTATTATTTGTTAATTTGGATTGTTTTTGGTATTTTCTCATTTATTTACGATTGTATCTGTCTTTTTTTATTTGTTAAGTCTATTAAATCTTTGTTTAATGTTATGCTGTAGTTCACTCATGCAGGTAGCATGGTTGAGTAGTTCCCCTCCCCAGACCTGCCCAGTTAGCTGGAATTGAGCTGGCCATCATATCCTGCCACTGTTTGCTGTCTTGGACAGATTACTGAAAATCACATGTAGCAGAACAAGGGATCTTGAGTAGCATAAGAAATCTAAAATGGAGCCAAATAAAACAAAAGCTGTACGAAAATTAAGGCAAAGTGGCATAACTTTTTTATTACAGTTAATTCCAATTGCACATAAAGTCACTCTTCCTTTATACAAAGTTACTACTCAACACAGTCTTCATCACAAGTGATGCATTTGCGTCATCGTTGAGCCAAACACTTGAATCGTCTTTGGAAAATATTCAGGTGCAATAATACCATTATTTCATATATATATATACCACACTTTCATGCTAGTGGTCTCCGGCTGCATGGTTTGTCTTCAGTGCTGGTTTCCCCTTCTTTAAACTTCTTCATCCACCTGTTCATCTGCGCAGAATGTAGGGGTCACACTGTACCCTGCTGTCTAGTGGAAAAGTAATAGACAATTATAAAGCCATAGTTTTGTTCCTTATTAGACACTTTTATTTACATCATTGTCACTCTCTGCAAATCTTTATCATTCTGTAAACTCTCTGACTACTCCGTCTCTCTCCTGGTCGTAGTCCTTCATTCCTTGCATGCAGTGGATCAAGCCCTTGTTCTCAGCTCAGCCATAACATACACATACACACCATAAACACTCTCTTGCTCTGCCATAGAAGGAACAGGGTGTGAAGTCTGACTCCCGCAAACCACAGCATTACTCAACATGAATGCAGTGGAAAATGGGTGACTATAAACCACATGGAAACACCTGAACAAGTCGGTTTGGAAGCAATCCCAGGCCTTCAGGGGGAGATTTGTTTCGAATGTCGACGTTGGACTTGACACTTTCTCTACTTCGTCATTCAGACCAAAACTGTGTTTTTACTTTTGGTTTCATACAGAGTCCACACTGTCTCAGTCCACACAACACAACGTACTATAAAATCTTACAATATTGACCCAGATACAGTATACAGTATATATTCCCGTGCACCCATTTTTCTCTTATACAGAAATATTTCTCACATCCTATTGAAACGCTTGTAACCCTCCATCATGAGACGAATTAGCATTTTTGCAGGGCTCACTTTTGTCTTTTCCTTAGCTGCGCTCAGTGTGCCTGCTGGAATGCGGTGGTCATTAATTCTGCAGCTTTGCCCAAACAGAGCTCCCGCGGCCTGCCAGCAATGGGAACGGCTCCCATCAGCCCCCTCATTATCAGTCTTCCTAGTGTCTGCCTCTGTTTGCCCTCGCTCACACAGTCTAAATGCTCTCATTTGCATCGGGGCCCTGAGCCGGGTCTTGCTGGGCATTATTGGGTCAGGCAGGGGATAGGACGCCTCGCTTTTGTGCAGCTTTCTTAGAAATGCAAAGTATGATGACAAGGTCCCCCACTGGAACAGCATCCCTCCCCAGATCTGCCTACTGGACACTGCAGAAAAGGGAAAAAAATTACCCCTTTTCCATCACCACAACCACAACCGCCACCACAGCCACCTCCACCCCACTTTTTAAGGCAGCAAGATGAGGTTTATCCCATGCGACGTGCCACTTTAGATCTGTCAGTCCGACCTCTCCTAATGATCACATGGCTTAGTGCAACTCCCTATCTGCTCCATGTTGTGCATTTCTTTTCTTTTCTTTTTTTATCTGTCTATGAATTCTCTTGTGAGTTGAATTTGAAACTTTTTGAAATGAAGGGTATACTTTACAGTTTCTATCCTCCATTCATTTAAGCTCAGACTGATTCATGATGCAACTGGATTGTCATGACACATCAACGGCTTTGCGATTTTTTTTTACATGCTGATATGATTGTACAACTGAAACATCACACTGCCGTTTCAAGATGGTGACATTTTATAAATAACTAACTTGTGCTTTTACTAATTATGGTTACTAATAATTACCTTATGCTATTACTTTCTGAAGACCCCCACTGGGCCAATGAGATAAATGTCCACAATTCTATAGGAAACCTTTTTCTGTTAACAGTATTATTTATACTGTGCAACTTGTATTTTTTTTTTTTATGTTCTCCACTGGTTTATCCGTTTTTCCTGGTTAATGATAAGCAGCTAATATGTGAGGACAGCTAACGTCCAGCCCAGCCCTTGAATGTGAAAAATACCACACTATATCATAAACATTATTTCTTGACTTAAGGTTTATAACCTGCCAAAAGATCATAATCACTTCTGTATTAATAAATAAACTATGTGTGAATTGAGAACCGCTGCTTAATATTTCACACTCCCCATGAAGACTGTAACACACACTATCTGCATCAGCACATACCCCACATAATCAGAATACACAAGCATTTTAAGATAATCAACATAATTTGAGTATAATGTTAATACATGAATAATGAATATTTACTCAGGATGCCACAGGATCCAAATGCCCGAACTTTGTTCGTGTATGTGTGTTTATTGTTTGACATGGTCAAATCGTGCCAGCTTACATAACACGAAGAATGCATTCATTACAAATTAGTTGCTGCTTTTTCTCTCTGTCCTCTAAAGTGAAACAAGCTGACATAAATGCTCAGAATGCTGCCCTAAACAGTTCAGTGATACAGGGCCCCTCCATAATCCCCACCAAGTCTGCAGTGCATTGGGGAAATGGATGCGAGAAGGTATCAGCATCAATGATATAAACAGAGCATTGACATGGTGGAAAAGTAACCAGACTGACGCATTATCTTATGTGTGGAGAAATGAACACAGAGAGAAAGAGTGCAAAAAAAAAAGGAGAGACCAACAGAAAGAAACATGGCTGGTAAAAATGTTTTGAGTTGTTCTATCTGCAGCTCAGATCTAGGGCCTGAAAATATTTCACAGCTTATGTGCTTGAAGGGTGTGGGCTGAAGTGTGTGTGTGTGTGTGTGTGTGTGTGTGTGTGTGTGTGGAGGGGGGGGGGGGGGGAAATGAGCCCGCC
>JAOVVB010000041.1:9610202-9626375 GCA_028570985.1 Heterobranchus longifilis
TGTTTTGCTTGCACATAAGAATTTCACTCCCATTTACTGTACCAGTGTACCAGTAACGTGATGTGACAATAAAAGTGATTTGATTTGATTTGATATGTTAAATGTATTTCATTTGCACCTTTTACTCAGTGGAATGAGAATGTCATCATTAGAGAGGACATCTGGCTATAGTTTTCCAGTGCAAGCACAGGAGAGAGGGACAAAATGAAATATTAGCTGATTTTTTTTATTTGCTAAAATATATTTTGGAGTGTTTACAGTGTAGTAAATCTATATCATATTACTACTACATGTTATTTTTGTTTCTTATGCCATTGTGATCTCATCAGTACGGAAATACTGCTGTACCCAGCTCCAGCTTTTTCACAGTAACCAGTGGATGATTGCCCAAAAAGGCAATTTATACAGTATGTCATTAAAACACTTACACAAATATTGTGAAAGAAATTGTGTATAATGACTAAGTGTAAAATCATATCATTTTCCCCTACCATCCATCCCTATGAGAGGCAAATGAAAATAAATAGAAAAGAGAGCAGTAGCAGCATGGTTCTTCTTATTTTTATTGTATTTATTGTACTTGCTATTTTTTGTTGTTGTTTTTGCTAATTCTATTTTGTCCACCAGGTGGCACTGTGGTAGTCTGTGTAAATGTGGCCTGGGCTCACTTTCAAACTCACACTGACATATTGTTCGAGGCATATGTAATTATTATTTTTATTATTATTATTATTATTATTTTCTAATGAATGCAGCCAGTTTATCTGTATTTTAGATGGATCCTGTTGTCCATATAACCTATCGCTTAGTGCTTGGGACAAACCACACAGATTACCACTATAGCCTGAAAAAGTTTGTGTGTGTGTGTGTGTGTGTGTGTGTGTGTCCTTAACCTTCGTCCCTGGCATTACATGTGGGCATTAGAGTAAGGCATACACACACACACACACACACACACACACACACACGCACACACACACACCTTTCATGTGCTATTCATAGCCATGAAGGCAGATGGACAGGTGCTGAAATAGCAGACAGCACAGACACACTGCCAGTCAGTCTGACAGATAGTCCTGGAGTGTCTCACATACATATACACACACGCACTCACATACACACATGAGCAAAAGAAGTGTGCTGTGCGTTCCGTGAATTCTGATCACCTGTAACCACTTCCTTTACCACCATCAAACCCTGCATACTTACCTGTCTGTGTTTGCATTGTTTTTGCATGTTCTCATTTGCATTATGTTCATGCATGCTACATGTCTTTGCCTCATGCATTCACATGTTAGTTTGCTCATGCAATTCTTCTTCCACAGTTCATTCAGCTTGCTTTTCTGTTTCTTGAGTAAGAAGTTGTTCTGTCTGAAGTAATCCAAATATTTGCCATGATGAGATTCAAGATTCAAAGAATTTTACTTAGTCACAGAGGGAAATTGCCTTGTTTTGTTACAGTTGTACACTGTTCGAAAAAGAAAGGAAGAAACAAACCATATAAAACCCAATTACAATTGCAGGGGGGGGAAAAAATCTAGGAACAAATAAAAGCTATAAAACTGTGGATGACAGTTTACAGCTGTGTTATACAGCAGAGTGAACATGAAGTGAATGGAATGAGAAATACTGCCTATGATAGTAGGCTTCAGTCTGAGAAATAAAAGAAAATATTAACTGTAATAAACCACAAATGTACCACTGACTTCATAAACTGCAACTGTAATTGTGACTTAAATCTTATGGTTACAATCCTCATATAATAAACCCAAATCCTAGTTTATATCGTTACAATTGTCATGGTGTGATTTGCCTTCTTTAGAGCAATTAACTTTCTTAGACTTGCAAAGCACATTTTAACAACTCATTTGAAATATCTTACGGCTGGATTGTTTCGAGGGCAGGACAGAACAGATGGTTGTCAGGAAATGATTCAGGGCTCAGACACCATTTTACAAGTGGTGGTGATAAAGCTATGCCTGTATAGCGATAACGTGTAAACCTATAAACTGAAACGTAGAGCATGTGCTTAAGGAAGCAGGATTATTAGTGTGTGCTGGAATGTTCACGCACATATTCAGGACTTCTGACAGTCAACCGTAACTGCGCCTGATGGGAAATTTGGACAAAACATGTCCTTCCACAAGGATCCTTGGAATAAACAATTCACCAAGCCTTAGCAATTACCTTAGACAAAACTATGATACATCTTCCTCAGTTGAGTATCTGATAGTTTTCCCTATCCTGAACTGTACTGTAGTGTAGTGTCCTAGAACTGTACTTGAAATTATCCATGTGTCTGTTTTTAAAATCATGGCAAAAGACAAATATTGACAAAAAATTAGGGCACTTTCTGAAATTACTTAACAACTGACTACACTCAGACTAATTGTATAAAACTGTGGATGACAGTATGTATATGTGCACAGTTGCTTAGTGGTTAGCACTTGCACCTGCAGGGTCCGGGTTCGATTCCTGCCTCGGGGTGCCAAGTGCTTGGCAGGCTTCCTCTGGGTACTGCAGTTTCCTCCCACAGTCCAAAGACATGCAGATTAGGCTAATCTAGAATAGTAATCACCATTGGCCTCCCCGGTCCCTAGTTGGACTACAGAGATTCCTGGTGGCACCATCCTGGAACCATTGTAGTCCAATTACGGATGGGGGAGGAAAATGGTGATTACTATTATTTTCATCATTACAGCATCACATTCAATTATAAGGACATTCAACATTAGGGCGGGAGAGTGGAACAATCCATCCAGTTTAATTTCTTCTTGTATCTTGTCCTAATGAATAGTTCTGGTAATAATGATCAGGCAATATAAGGTTAAAATAAACAAGTGGCAAAGCACAGAAGCGAAGTGGCCTAGGCTTAGCCAAGGATTTTAGCAGAGAAGATGGGAGTGATACAGGGAGATTATATGACTGGAGTTTTGTCACTGGGTTTGAGTTACTGAGTCTGCAGCTGTGTATCTGAACCACAACGTCTCTCACTCATACACTCGCACTTACAAGGGAATGGCATTACAACTTATCTGACCTCTGCAGTGCATGTATATGTGTGTGTGTGTGTGTGTGCGTGTGCGTGCGTGTGCGTGCGTGTGCGTGCGTGTGCGTGCGTGTGTGCATGCATGTGTGTGTGCATGCGTGCATGTGTGTGTGCATGTGTGTAAAAAGAAGATGGTTGATGGCAACAGGAGGAAGAGGAGAGGAGATGCAGAGAAAGACTGTTGTGTGGGAGAGGTGTTGACTTGTTTGTTTGGATCATGTGTCTCTTCATCAAATCATATCATCTTGGCAAACCATGGACAGTGCAAACATGTCTGAATCATGACTGTCAGAACCATCATGTTCATTTTTTGTGTGGAAATTTCAACAAATCCTGTGATGTAATTTTCCCAATAATCGCAAATACAAAAAGAAATGCTGCGTGCCAGCCAGGGGTTGTGTGCGTGGATGTGGCCTATTTGTGTGCACACAAAAAAAATCAACCATCATTATTATGATTGACAAGTTGGAGGATGGAGGGGTTGCCTTGGAGACACAGAAATACAAAATGCCTTACACTCACTCACAAATGGAGAAACAACACACTCTCTTGTCTATTCATTTAATTCTTTTGCTCAGGGTTGATTCTGCCATCTCTGTCATTTTTGTACCAAGATCTTTTATCTTCCATTTCACACTCCATCTGCGTTGTCATATCTGTCGCCCTTTATTTGTCTGCCACCTTGAAGTCCTCACTGACCTGTCTCCATATTTCATTATCCCTGGCTTAAGCCCCTCCTACACACTAAGCCCTCTGTGCACCTCTTGTGCGTCCCCACTTCGCACTCACCTTTTCACTTCGTGTCCACATTTCACAGGTTTAACAGAATGCATCTAGGTCACACATCAATCTTGTGTAACTTGTACCATCTGGGTGCAAAGCTTAGACAAAGTGAAAGCCTGATGGCCAGACAAACAAACACACACACACACACACACACACACACACACACACACACACACACACACACACACACACACACACTGGATGTGGCATACAAAAAAGCAGCCGTCTCTGCCGATGTTGTAACCATGGGAATACAGTGTAAACATCAGCCGCTGTCAAAACTGGATTGACTGCGCCTGTGTGTGTTTAATAAATAATTATTTGTGTATTCCTATTCTTCCGTCCAAGTGGTGTTGTTAAGGAGACGGGCGCAGAGCACGCTGGTTGAAGAAGATGATTGCAGATCATCAAAAACACAACAGGCTGGAACTATAGACAGGCCAAATACAATCAGGAAACAGGGCAGGGCACAAAGCTGATCATTATTTCAGAATGGGATCAGCAGCAGCTCCACTGGTTTGTTGAGGTTCTTTCTCATGTAGGCAGGGCCAATGGTGTTTTGGTATAAATGCATGTTCATAGAGTGCTGCAGGAATGAGTCCGAGTTAGCATTTTTGCAATTCCCTCGCCTCAAAGTCAATGGGTTTTTGGTTAGATGTCTGAAATAAGGTCTGTGGTTAACGCAAGTTTAAGAGATTTTCACCTTTTGTTCTTTTTGAGAAGCAGCGTTTAGTTTTTATGCTCCACATATCTGGAACAAACTGCCAGAAAACTGCAGGTACGCTGAGACTCTCAGCTCTTTTAAATCAAAGCTGAAGACTTTTCTGTTTGCCGCTGCCTTTAATTTAATCAAATAATTCTAAATATGTTGAAATGTGCTGTATAAATAAACTTGCCTTGCCTACAATATAACATACATCAGTAAATACCTCACTAGTGATGGGCAAAAATTAACGAACAAATCTTTTTGAACGACTCTTTTTTATGTATCGGGTCAGCCTGTCGAACCATTTGAACATAGTGCTCATAAATCCTCAACCTTTTCCACTCGCCCACTCCCTGCTGGTAACGTAGGATACTGCTCAGTGCTCACTGTGTCTGCTACAGTAGTGCAGTCGCTCACAGAGCGCAGTATTTGTTTGTCCAATATGCATGTACGTTCAACGGACTGTGTCATGGAAAAACTGTTTGAAAGGTCTGACATATTTACATGTATCAACTCGATGGTCAGTCTGCCCATCACTAAACCCCACTCTATTTTTTTAAGCTTTTACGTGTCTTGAAAAAGACAGTTCCTAACAAGTGGCTAAATGAGACTACAGAGGTTGTCTGGGACATTAAACATCACCGTCAGTTTAGTAGTGGTGACATTGAAGTCATGCGACCGTGGTGTAGGCTAGTTTATTTACAGCCTAACGTTAGCTTTTTACTTCTGCCGATTGCATTTACGCTTCAAAAACATAGGCTGTATAAAACATGGTCGTAGTCTCCGTGTCGTCCCCCATAGGTTTCTGAAGAGCCAAAATGAAGCTCAATGTGTGTGGCTCCAGCCGTCGCCATCTTGGCAGTGCATGACGCTGCCTAACTGCCGCCTAATCCAAAAATGGGCAAAGAGGTGGAACGTGGAGCTGAGACGAGCCGAATGAAGCCTACGGTCTGTGCTCGCCACCTGTGACGGCACCCACCTGTCACTCAAAGGGGCCAGCCTTGAGTGGCCATTTGATGAACTTCCACATTGGCTTAATTTTTCAGCCCTAGAGGTTGCTGCTTGCATAAAATATATCAGTAAATACTCCACTCTGGAATTTTGAAGCTTTTATGTGTCTTACAAAAAACCTGTTTGCTGCCTTTCATCTCTGTCACATAAAATCTATATCTTTAAAAAAGGGGATTGCTAACAAGTGGCTAAATGAGACTACAGAGGTTGTCGGGGACATTAAATGTCACCGTCAGTTTAGTAGTGGGGATGTCGAAGTCATGCGACCACACTTCGTTTATAGCCTATTTAGCTATTTACTTCTGTCGATTGCATTTACGCTTCAAAAATAATAAAAGTGGTGTTCATAAACATGTAAGCATCATAAACTTTTGTTCACCACAGAGCTTATTTTCTGCAATAATCCAAAATCCAATGGAAAAATCCTGTTTGCTTTTTGTCGAGGGAACCAGGCATGATGCTAACTTCCGGGTTGGCCTACAAAAACACATCATCCCTGCAGCACTCTATTGCAGTATCTCCACTGAGATGCTGCGTGCATATCTGGCAGAGCGCATTTTGAGTTCATGGTAGCACTGTACAAAACTGTGGTAGATGAATGTGATGGGCAGTGCCAAGAGAACAATGCCGCTCACTACGCACATTCCCCCAAGCACCCGTCCTCCGATTGTCACCGGGTACACATCCCCGTACCCCACCGTCGTCATGGAAATGATGACCCACCAGGCGGCTGCTGGGATGCTGGCGTAATCCTGGTTCTGCGTTCCCAAGTCCAAGCCGTGCTCCAGCAGCTGGGCCAGAGCGCTGTATATCGCCATGGCAACGAACACAAACACCATCAGCATGACCATCTCCCGGTAGCAGCGTGTAAGCGTCAGCCCCAGTGTCTGCAGGCCCAGGAAGTGTCTGGCCAGCTTCATGAGCCAGAACACTCGCATCATCCTCAGCACCCGCAGTATCACCCCGGCAACCCCGAGCCCGGCACCCGGCATCCCTGCCCGGGCCATCGCCATGGTGACATAGTAGGGGGTAATGGCAATGACATCGATGATGTTCAGTGGCCGGCGGAGGAAGTCCCACTTGCTTCTGGCCACCAGAAAGCGCACTATGCACTCTGCTGTAAACCAGCCAATACACACGGCCTCCACTATCCTGTGGAGAGGAGGGGAGAAAAATGAGCCTGTAAACAGGAAATGGCAGAGGAGCTACAGAGAGATATGGTTGATATGAGACACTGTTTGACAATCAGTGAATGAGAGGTAGAAGGAAGCAAAGCAGGGGTGATATAAATTATGGGAAATAAGGAGGACATCTGACGCACAAGTAAACAAAGACAGGAGGATAGATAGTCAGGACAGAAGACTGGAGAATTGCTGGGAAACTGCACGGAGGAGGGGGTTTAACAACCCTCAGAGAGAGATGTGGCACAAGCAAGTACATGATTACTCCATTGATCAGCACAGCAAAGGCAATCAAAGTGAATTAGTGAGGTGGTGTTTGGATTTGACATAGAAGCACTCAGGCCATGAAAACACCACAAAGCCTGAGGATTACAGCCTGACCGATTTATCGGTTGGCCTACTTTACCAGCCGATATTGGCCTATCACTGAGATATCGATCGATATCTATCTGTATCAGCGTATGTGTTGTCTGATATGCGTCTTTATGAAAACTTTTTTTACAGAACATATAATGTGGAAAACGATGCTTGGGGTGATTTAGAAATGGTGTCATTGCGTAGTTTGTCCAGCAGAGCGACATGCGAAAGTGAAAAGCAAACGGGCAGTAAAGTGTGGGACTACTTCTCCAAACATGGTGATGTAGTTGACAATTTAATACATGTATAACGTATAAAAACCATAGGTACAGTATAGTGCTGGCAATGAAATATGCTACGCCACTTTTTTTCTCCCAAGTGAGGAAATCAATTGTGCAATAGAATAACATAACGACTGACTCCGTCCTCCACCAATCTATATTATTAGGGCAGCACCCGAAATAAGTAGAATATGGTAAATGTAATAAATAATGTGTAGACTTTCTTTTGCACATTTGGATAATATTGTAAGGAGCATGCTCAGGGTGCACAGCATGGATATAGTTTTATTCTGTTTTATTTGGCTTCTGAAATGGATGCAGTCTATATGACCGCGATGGCAGACAGAGGTATAAATACTTTATTTTAATACCTTTTAGGCTTCAGAAAACATCGAAAACACACATTTAGGAAAAGCCATGGACTGAAAGGCTTGCAGTTTTTATTTAACAGTTATCTGCATTATAAAAAACAAAATGGTCTGTCTACATAACCTTTGAAACGAGCTGCAACTTAACTATGCCATGCACACACGCCATATAGGTGTGCTCCGGTACTTCAACAAATATCACTACACCCCTGATAATAATACATAATAATGTTAAATATACTTTAACAAAGTGATTTGTTTAAAAAAGCAGCTTTCTGAGTACCTTTGTATAGTCATATCAGTGCACAATCCACATAGAAAAGGTCTATTTTCATTGCAGCTCAAAAATTCATGCTGCCATATCAGTAATCAGTGAATTTTCCCCTCTAAAATCAGTATCAGTATCGGTATCGGTGTCAAAAAATCCATATCAGTCAGGCTCTACTTAGGATAACTACATCAGCACAATTAGAGAAAACCAAATTATAGAGCAACTAAGGGAATTGCATCATCTACTGGCATGACACTAAATTGGAATCATTTTTACCCCAAGTATAAACTACACTTTTAGTGATTACCTAACCACTGTGACGATCCAAAACTATGTCCAGGCTGAGTGAACATAACCCAGCCTTATATAGAGAAAGACTCCCTCAGGCAGAGGACAGGCTGTGCAGAAATAATGTGGAAAGAGAGGTGCACTTTTTTCATTTTGCATCCAAAAACTGAAGGCAGAGATAGGAGGTGATTCCTGTAAGTGGTTTAATTCATTTTTGTTTGCTTACCCTATAATCCCTCTTTACACCTTCTACTTTGAACTCATTACCGCACTGGAATATTATGTATCTGTCATTCATCTGATATGTTTGTCCTTCTTGTGTACTGTGCAATGTAAACTCACCAAGCCAATAAAGATATTCAAGAGGAGGGGAGAGGCCCAGGGTGTTCTGTGTAATAATGAACACTACACTTTTTGTAGATAATATGGATTGCTTATTGATTGGCTTCCTTTGTGAGCTTGTCTGACATGTGAGGATCCTAATGTTTAATGTGTTGCCTGAATCTTGTGATTATACTGTATTGACCTAAGAGGCGTCAATTCACTTAACACAAAGACAAACATATCTAACTAATGAGTGTTTTCTATCATGATATACACATATTGCTTTAAAGTAACTGTGGACTTCTGACCCTTAAATAGTAGAAAAACTATAACATCATATTAGGCCTCAAAACGCTGGATAAAATGCATCCTTGTATTTCTTCTGGGTAATAAATACATAGTGCGCAATGAGTTTGAACGCTGCCTTTAACGCATGCATGGTTCTCTTATAAGATTATCAAGTGCCCACGATTGTGTTTATTTATTTATTTACAGAGTGTTGATCGTGACAGAAACGTATCCTTTATATATTTTAGTCTGTTGAGCTTATGGCATGAAGTCACTGACTTTTACGCACCAGATTTTAGAGCGCACTCTCACTTTTATCCACATATATTGCACCTAAACATTTCGCAGCATTCCTCTAAACTTAGCTGACCCCCTGACTGATCGCCTACCTGTGCTCCTCCACAGTATTCATCTTGGCTGTGTCCCAGTCCGGCAGCGTGCTCGCACACAGCATGATCATAGAAACGATCACAAAGATCACAGACACTGATGCCAAAAGCTGCGCCAAAAGCGACGAGTTGGGCTCCTCGAATGTCTTGCGCATCATCTCGAGCCATTTAGCGCGACCGGTGAGCGCAGTCTGTTGCACCGGCTCGCCCGAGCTCTGGGACTCATCCCCCGACACCCCGATGTCCACCTCGGACAGAGAGTCCAGTCCGATCTCGGACATCCTGTCATCCAGGCGTCTCTGGCAGCAGGAGTCCAAGTGCACGCTCTCCAGTCCCCAGTAGAGCATCTCTGTGTAGAAGGACAGCTCACACACTCCGGGGACAAAGCGGAGTTTACCGGAGCGCACGTACAGCATGATGAACACGAAAGCCTGCGCGTGGCGGTCAAAGAAAAACTCATTCCGGTCCCGGTCGTAGTCGTCGCACAGTTCCAGAACCTCTTTCTCGGTTGCGCATGCATGCAGACGGCTGACGCGCCGGAGAGGGAAATTCCTAATCACCTCTCGGGTGAAGGCGTACCGGGTCCCCCCTACGTTCAGTACGCAGATGCTCTTTCCGAACTTCATCTTGTCTACCTGTAACCTAACTGTCTTCACAGTCCATTGTCCCTTCCATCACAGGAGTTTGGAGACTTGGGGGGCCACGGTCTCCCCTGTCCCCCGGGGCATGGTTCGCTCGGGTCCTGCGCTGAGCTCCGTGGCTGATGGAAACTATCCCCTCTGTCCCTCACTCCTCTCCTCTCTCTGTGTAGCCTGTAGAAGAGACTCTCCACCCCAGCCAGGGCGAGCCAATCCCATCAATGATGTCACATGCGCGCGCACGGACGCACGCACTGAAAGAAAAACTAATACAGAGAAACCACAGAGCGTAATTTTACGCACATTTGTCTCCAAATTAGAGACTGTCATATAAAATAGTAACAAATATATTTTTATGGGTAAATCTTACAGTTTATTAATCGTATAGCCTAACATATAAAGCACGTTAAGAACTATTAATAAACATGAATAAACTCATAATAACTCTTTAGGGATTTCTGCACAATATTTGTCATATTGTACCCAATGTTAGCCAGGACTTTTAAAAAAGTATACTTTTAAATGATATCATATTTAGGGCTGCAACTAACGATTATTTTAATTAGGCTATGGATTAATCTGCTGATTATATTCTCTTGGCTCCACTTGCTTACTTACCTGGTCTCTTACTTATTACAACCTGTTTAAATATCAAGAATTATATTTATTATCTGCATTACCTGTTCATACCAGCACACATCTTAGTATATACCGTTTACAAACTTTACAATGTAGATTTTAACTTACATGCTTATTTATTTGATTTTATTCCATTAAAAAATGTTTTATTATAGGCTATATCAGAATCAGAATCAGAATCGTGTTTATTGCCAAGTATTTTTACACACAAGGAATTTGTCTTGGTGATACGGTGCGTTAACAAGAACACAAAAACACAAAAGTATATATAAACAAATAAATAGAAACAGTGGGTAACATAAAAACAGTAGGTAAACAGTAAAACAGTAAACAGTAAACATATATATATATATATATATACATATATATTCACTGTTGGAAGGAGCCCGAATGTCATTGCCAGCATATGCTTCACTGAAATTGTTGTGCACATCATGACAATAAGAACTTGACATATTCTGATAAATTGTTAAGAACATTTAATGACTTCTCCCAATAATCCTGTAATATTCCTACTAATATTAGTCGAAGTAGTCTGGATATATGGTTACGTTTTATTATAGTCACTTGCTAAATGTGTTAGAATTATAATTGCATTTGGAATAAATTACGCACACATTGTTTATTTCAAATAAGTATGATTTGCAAAGGTAAGTGTATGCCATATTGTGCGTGTGTGTATGTGCGCGTGCATGCGTGTGTGTGTGTGTGTGTGTGTGCGCGCGCGTGCGCGGCCCCCCTCTCAACGTCACCAGTCAGTGGTTTTTCGGGTTGATCCGACTTCTTTTGGCTGCCGTGAGTTCACTGTATTGTAAAGGGTACTGTGAATCCGAGAGGAGGAGGGGGGGTTGATTTGCCAAAAATTCTCCCGCTTGGGTACACATCCGGAGTCTCGACGATCATAATTTATCGCACCTTTTACCTTTTAAGAGACTGGGTTTTATTGTTTTTATTAATTTATTCTATTTCTCGTAGTTTATGGTTTACGTTAACACTCCGGGAGGGCAGAAATGGCGGCCAACATGTACCGGGTCGGAGGTATGTATGTCAATGTGGATCTTTTTATCAAACTGAAACCCTTCCAGTTTTGCATCCCCTGGGGATTACGTGGCGTTATTTTTAGTTTGTGTGCATCTAATAGTGAGATACGGCTGTGCCACACGTACAGAGATGCATTAAGTTGGAGCAGGAAGGTGAGGATTTCTAAATATTTGGGATTCAAAATGGGTCAGGCCTCGCGTCTGTCGTGGCCACAGCAGCTAGCCGCCAGCTTGCTAAATGGCTAGCTTACAATGTAAACATATTTCAATTGTCGGCACCTTTGTTGGTCTTCGGTTTTCGGATAATTACACCGGGGATACGGGCAACTGATACGCCGTGGGACCTCCCGACCAGACATGTGTTTAAAAGGTTGTTAAATGCTACCACGGGCAGTTTGAGGCTGCCTTTGTATTTGCCTCTTCTGGCATGCAGCC
The DNA here is from genome assembly GCA_028570985.1 of Heterobranchus longifilis. Taxonomy (NCBI): domain Eukaryota; kingdom Metazoa; phylum Chordata; class Actinopteri; order Siluriformes; family Clariidae; genus Heterobranchus; species Heterobranchus longifilis. The sequence goes on from JAOVVB010000041.1 coordinate 9,622,254, forward strand.
ATTAGTACGAGTCCTTATTTAGCTAACGTTAGCACCAGCAATGGCTTCACTGATTAGCATGATTGCAGCTGTGGCGCTTGTTTTACAGTATTAGGATAATACGTCTAACAATGTTTGTAACGTTAGACACCGGGTATTGCCACACTGTCCACCTACAATCACAACAAGCGCAATTAATTAGCATATTGGCTTAACTTGCTAGCTAGCTTGTTAGCAGTGTACTGGAATCCAACATCAAATTATTGTCTCGATTCATGGCGTCGTTGCGTCGGGTAGGATTAAACCTTACACCTTTTTCGACACGTACTTCCAGTCTAATGTGAATAATAATAAATGGCATAGATGCTAAACATTAAGCATCCTTGCCCAGGTGATTATTATTGGCAACAGTTTACAGTCTGTGATCGTTACAATATATCAGTTTGTTGTCCATACGGTCACCTCAGCTGCAGTTCTCCTGCTGCCTTCAAGTCATCCTTGGAAACTGCAACTCCTACAACTTAAAGCTCGTTGGTGCATTGGAGTTTTTTGTCTTTAGGAAATATTAACAAATCTGTATTGAAACTAGTCTTTTGGAAATGTTGCCTCTGCCTACATAGTCCTACTTTGTATATCTCTGGCAACTTAAAGGAATACTTAACCCCCAAATCGATCATTTGTATATCAATTACTCACATGGTGTTACCTTGAATTCGTGAAGAAAACTTAGTTTTTTTTTGCGTGCTTCCACAGGGAATGAAGAATCCAAAAACGGACAAAAAAATACTTGAACTGAAGAAATAGGGGGCTGCGTTTAATAACAGCAAAACTATAAAATATCCATTTACAAACTCACACACAACTTGTGCATGCGAGAAAAACTGTTTTCTTCACAAATTCAACGTAACACGGGGTGAGTAATTGATATACAAATGATCGTTTGGGGGGGTGAAGTATTCCTTTAAACCACTGCTGACCCCTGTGCTTTTTGCCCCTTTGCCCCCAACTCGACTGTGTCTCCTGCTTTCAACCCTCCTTTGTCTTTAACACTTGGGACATTGTTTTCTTTGTATACATCATACCAGACCACCAGTCCAGTCTGTTAATAACTCACCAGCTCCATAAGGACTAGCACAAACTGGCAGGGCTCAAATTCCCCCGGCAGAGCCCTCAGATCCCTCTTTACAGAACACATCCTTAGCGTCTGTTTCTTGTTACTAAACTTGAAAAGCTGGCCTCGTTGATATCACTGCCATTGGAAGTGACCATGGAGGCATTTTGGAACAAACCACACCAATCAAAGACCATCAAAGCCTTTAAGAAAATCTACCACTTCCACTGCTCTACATCACGATAACAAGTTATTTGTCGCTGTCGCCCACTAATGGCAGAGTGAGTCGTCCTTACAAGGACTTAAAGGGATAGTTCGGATGTTTTGAAGTGGGGTTGTATGAGGTACTTATCCACAGTCAGTGTATTACCTACAGTAGACGGCGGTCTGCACACCCCCAGTTTGAAGAAACAGACAGGAGTCCGGACATGGAAGCTAAGCAATGTACTGCTGTGGACAGGGTCAGCAGCAAAATGTTTTTTTTGCCACCTAAACATAGGCCCACCTAAAAACATCAACATCTGTTTTAAGTGTACGCTGTATTAAGAATATTTCCCTCCTTTACCTTTCCATCACTCTTGAAAAACAGCCCCTGGCTTTCAGTACCAGGGACTGTTGGGCCCCTGGCACTTCCGTGCTAAAAAAGAAGTCACAGTATAGTATGACAAAAAGTCATAATACAGTATGACAAAAAAGTTATAGTGTAGTATGTTGAAAAAAGTCAAATATTAGAATAGTATGTTGAAAAAAAGTCATAGTATAGTATTTTGGAAAAAAAGTCAATTAGAATAGTATGTTGAAAAAGTCAAATATTAGAATAGTAGGTTGAAAAAGTCAAATATTAGTATAGTATGTTGAAAAAGTCAAATATTAGTATAGTATGTTGAAAAAAAGTCAGTTTGTCAAAAGAGTCATAGTATAGTATGTCTCAAAAAGGTCTACTGTAGGTAATACACTGACTATGGATAAGTACCTCCTACAACCCCACTCCAAAACATCCGAACTATCCCTTTAATATCCTTGAAGTGTACATGAAAGAATAAGACTCCAGTAAAGCCTCTCCACGTCACCCTGTGTTAGAAACAGCGTAAGCTCAGCAGTAATGTCTCCAGGTGTAAAAGTCTGGATGACATGAAGAGATAAGTGCAGCTGGAGCTGTGGCCCCGACAGTTTCCAGCTTTGGGAGTGTTGTTGGAGGAGTGGCGAGGTTCTCCTCCTACCCCTGCAGACCTCCTTTATAAAGCTAGAACTTTATAAGCCATCACTAAATCTCAGGGTAAGTACTGTACCTCAACTCCCCCCCCCCCTTCCCCATTTTCTCCTCCGCTAGCCTTCATCATTGTGCTTCCGACACAGGATTTATTTCTCCTCTAGTCAGCAGTGTTTTCAGAGCCCTTTGTCAACTGTAATGAGAAACAGACCTCTAATTTGTTTTGAACATTTTTTTTCTAAAAGAGATGAACTTTCTCATTTGATTCTTAAACCATTAATCAGAAATCCTCTTAGACCACTACATCTATTTTACACAAGAATCACCTGTAGGGTCACTTGCCTCTTAAAATTAGTTTTTCCCTTTTTAAATTTCACTTAATATTGTCCAAATTCTTCAGCAAACCACTGTAACGTTTTCATCACTTAAAGGTCCCATATATATTTTTATTATAAAGCAGGTGTAGGTGCTGTATAAATACTGTGTAAGTACCAAAACACTCAATCCACGGAGAAATGCACACAGCTCGTATTCAGAAACTGTGCCTTTAAACGAGACGTCAGGACTTATGTACGGTTGTGATGTCACAACTATACTATATATAGGTATAAATTAGCGCTACAGTGCTGATACAGTCATTCCATGACTGTAATGATGGTGCAGAGACACAGAGAGCGCAGATGCAGAAGACCTGGAAACACTGACCAATCAGAGCAGACTGGGGTTTTTTGGAGCGGGTCTTAAAGAGACAGGGGCAAAAACAGAGCGTTTATGAATACAAGTATGAACCTGAAAATGAGCAGAATATGGGACCTTTAATTCAGTTGATCTGTAGCTTTGGCTGCACCTAACGTATTTGCATGTGTGCAAGCACACTAATTAATTACTAGATTATTGAGCCCTGTTGTGTAATTGGCATGGTAAGTAAATTCATTTTCTAATTGTGCACTGTACAAACCGTTGAAATCATTTACCAGGTAAGTGAGTGTAAGCTTTCAGAGGATGATGGGTGTCTTGCAGGTATTGTCTGTCTGAATTTTCCCAGTTCCAAAAGCACAAACATTGAAATTCAGGAATGGAATGAATTGATTCATTTCTCAACCAGTGTTAGTTTTGTTCTGACTTGTGTTTTTGTTTTTTCCATCCCTGTAACTGATCCCATCACACCACTGCTTCTCAACTACTACTACTACTGCCTCAAATGTCAAGATGTGGAGGATGTCAAGTTTGTCATCAATTATGACTATCCCAACTCATCGGAGGACTACATACATCGCATCGGTCGTACGGCCCGCAGCACCAACAAAGGCACCGCCTATACCTTCTTCACTCCGGGGAACCTCCGCCAGGCCCGCGAGCTGATCCGGGTGCTGGAGGAGGCCCGACAGGCCATCAATCCCAAACTGCTGCAGCTGGTTGATAATGGACGTGGAGGAGGAGGAGGAGGTGAGGGACACTAGATTACTTTGTTCTTTATATGGTGGCTAAATAATTTATCAGCTGAGACCTCACCACTCAGTTTCGACTTTTTGTGGAATTCCAGTATTTGTCCTAATGTCCTTAGTAAGAGGCAGAGTATAGTATGTTGAAAAAAAGTCATAGTATAGTATGTCGGAAAAAAGTCATAGTATAGTATGTCGAAGAAAAGTCATAGTATAGTATGTCGAAGAAAAGTCATAGTATAGCATGTCGGAAAAGTCATAGTATAGTATGTCGAAGAAAAGTCATAGTATAGCATGTCGGAAAAAAGTCATAGTATAGTATGTCGAAGAAAAGTCATAGTATAGCATGTCGGAAAAGTCATAGTATAGTATGTCGAAGA
>JAOVVB010000041.1:9667670-9684428 GCA_028570985.1 Heterobranchus longifilis
GGCTGGGGAAATTGTAACTGCACGTTTTTATCATAGGCAGCAGAGGGCTCTAACCTTTACAAATGGCTCCTTTAATAATCAAAGCTTTTGCTGTCAAGAATCTGTTTGACCACTATAACTATCTGAAGGTGAAGTGTGAGCTAAAAAAAAAAAAAAAAACACTATTATGTATGCTGAAAGACACACTATTTTGAGTAAAAGTAATGCTACTGTTGCATGGCGAGTTAAATTAGATGAATGCTGTTGATATCTTGCTAGGTTTCTTTGCTAGCTAGCCAGCTCTGGTTGATTTATATACGTTTCTAGCTACAATTTTCTAGTTATCCAGCAAAGCTTATCTTTAAAAATTATACTGAAAAATAAGAGGGATCGTTCAAGTCAAACCGGGACTTGGGACAAAATTTCTTAAGAACGTGGGCATAAAGACAGTTTGACATTTCAAGAAGACTACAAGCACAGTACGGTGTTGAGATTCTTACCTGAAGGAACGGTGCAAATGTTTCAAAGAAGGTTGTACCTCTTTGAAATGTGATCCTGGCCGAGATGGACACTGCAGCTGTTCCAGTGAGTATTCAGTGAGTGGAACGTCTGACCCTCGAAAATCAACGGATAATTTGTCACCAACTTGTGGAAGAGACGCCTCTGTCTGTGGAAACTGTACACACAATCATACACAAACACCATTTACACCACTAAAATATGCAGTCATTCATTGTCCTAAATTATAAGACAACTGGAAAATAGCTAACACTAAAACTTTTTGAAGTTAGTACATTACTGCATTAGAAAATTCATAATACAACACTTACAATTAAGATAATACTAGTGAAAAAATAATAATAATGAGAAACTTAAAAGTCACTTTGGTCCATTGATCCAGTTATGGTAACTATGGTTATTTCATGCTATATGATTATAATACAGGTAAAATGTACTGTAGCTAGCTACTGTAAAACCCTAGCTACGGTAGCTTCCCCTAGTAAATATCATTATCTAATTCTATCAGTGGTTATTCACACATTTCACACATTTCTCTCAGCCTATTCAAAGATTACGTTTAGCTTATAGAAGTTGTACGCAGTAATAAACGTGTTACCTCACATTAAGCTGCTATCTACAGTAGCTTGCTGGTTCTTCAGCACAAGAGGTTGAGTGCATGTTTGCAATAGGCTAGTTTGGCAAAAGAAGTATACCTAATGATCATCATAAGTAGAGCTTGCAAGGACATACTGTATATACAATATATAGAAATTGGGGATTTAGAGTTTAACACTCCATAAACATTAATCAGATTTCACATCATGTTGCCTTCAGTTACTTGTCCAACATCTGGGAAACACCTACGTGATTAAGAAATGTCTACTTTTTGAGAAACGCCTACTGTTTCTCTGCGAAGAGTCTTCATGACTGTAGTGTTTACAGTTGAAAGAGTAGTCCGTATCAAATCTAAAAAAAAGTTGGGTTGCATTGTCTAAAGTCAATAGCCATGACGCTTTTACAAATACATGCTCTCTCTCTCACATGATCCTCGTCTGATTAGGTAGCCACCTAAAAACACAGTGTTTCTCATTTTTCTTAAAAAAAAATTTTTTTTTTTTAAATGTAATGCAGTGAAATGTGAAATGAAATGCTGCAAACTGTCTGCACTGGGAATCACCTTGATGAATATAACATGCTCTTATACATGAGGAACTTAGTCCAACCGAAAAGTGCCAAGATCCTTGACCAGTCACAAAATACTTCATAATATTTTTCCAAAAATGAAACCAAGGTCATTTTCATAAATAATTTATCCAACACCTAGCTCATATATACGCCTGGCAAGCAAGGAAAGGAAAAGGCCAGGAATGATGGAACACTAAAACATGGCAGCCAAGCAAAAGCGGTTGTGGTATGCGGCTTTAAAAACATTCACAGGCCAACCAAATCAGAGTATTATTTGGGGGGGAAATTTCCACCTTTCATTTAAACCCTGTATGGGTCAGGTGCATGGTCATGTCTGCTCCTTAAACACACTATCATCACTAAACTCATGTGATTATAAGAGGGGATGAGTCTTGAGCCGTCGAGGGTATTGTCACATGACTTATTTGTTAACATCGCAAACAGATGGGGATTGGATCTCAAACAAGATGCTTGCAATTTCATATGACTGATATTGATTTCTCTCAATTTTAAACACATTTTAAACAGCTGACCCCAGGATTTAAACCAGCCTCGACCATTTGTAATGTTTCATACGAGTCAGCATGCAATCAGCAGGCCATGAATGATTATAGTGTTGTTCTTTTTCTCGTTCAAGCCTAAACACAAACAACACTTTAACATGTTTGTCTGTTTGGATTCTTAAATGAGTTAAATATTTGAGCAAGTTAAAGAGGCTTATGTTAGTTCCCCTGTTGGAAGACATACACTGCAAGAGCTCAAGTCTTGCAGATCTAGATCACTGTGCTATCCTTTTTAGTGGTAAGACCGCACCTGGGAATTAGAAGCATGTTGAGAACCTATTCTCTAGTTGTTTGTGGTGAGTTTTTTTGAACTATTAATTATGTACTGTTCCGTTAAGTAGAGGGAATGTATTTCACATCAACAAAAGTTTGAATGTATTTCACATCTCTTGTTTCAGATGAAATCTGAAACAAGCATGGTCAAGGTCAGGTGAACGTGTTAAAGATCGTTGTGTTTGTAGGTGACTGACTTCCACAGCATTAATGAGTGTATTGGCAATAGAAAATATGGACGACAGACAAGCAAAGATATGCATAGATAATAAAAAAATAAAAAAATAGGCATAAACAAGGCATATTAACTGTCTGTTCTGAGACTCCCTTTGGCATTATAGTATGGCAATTAATATTTAGTGAAATTAAGAAAATATGTGTGGGCTTGCATTGTGTGTTTGTGTGTACATTAAGAGTGTGAGTTGGCTAAGCGTACAGTAGTCCGACAGAGAGGGGACTGTTTACTCGGGAAGAGGTAGTGTACAGTCACTGTACAAGCACACACACACACTCTCTCTCTCTCTCTCTCTCTCTCTGTCTCTCTCGCGCACACACACACACACACACACACAAATAGCCAGTAAGTTTTGCTTCATGAATGACCTGCCTTAGATTCAGCATAAAGGCTATCTATGTGGCAGCTCGTGCCCTGAGTGGTCATGTAATCTGTGAAGGACTCATTGATGACTCTAAATGCATTGCACAAACTCGAGAGCACACTGAACAAAAGTCACAGCAAACTATACGGCCTAGTTGTATCAAAGTCATAAATCAACCATGAGCAAGCATGATTTAGCACTATGACTAGCCGCTAGAGCCCCACTACATTCCTAACCTAGCATGGCACAGGCAACAAACTCAAAGGTTACAACTCTGAAACCTGAACATGCTAAACTATACCTCGAAGAAATACCTTTTGTATGCATGCACATGAGCTAGACTAATGAGGCATGCTGTGTTTGTACTCAAAATATAAATAGTAGGTGCACAAGTCAGAGCATGAAGTCTGCTTGCTTGCATGAGCTGCTTTAATAAGCTGTTACAAATGCACTTAAAGACAGACGTATGTGCACTTCCATACTATACTGCTCTGTTACCCTACTGGTTGAATGTGGGTGTACTAGCATGGTGCATGTCTGTGTTTTGATTAGAACCAAACAGAACCGATATAGCTTTGCGAAAATACGGGTAGCAGTACCTTTTTTTATGCATCTGTGTACATTAGTGTGTGTCGGAAAGTTATGGTGTCAGAGCCTGAGGAGTGTGTCGACAAGGAGATAGGAGTCTATTTGAGGTGTGTGTGTGTGTGTGTGTGTGTCAGGGTCAGGGTTTATTTAAAGACACCTCTTTTATTGGATCTCTCACAAGGTTTGACCTAGTTTAGCCAGCTGGTCTTTAAAGGGTGCAAGCTTTGCATTCGAGGGTCGGTAAGAGTTTCTGACTTTCACTCTTTCCCTACTACCAACAATACACTTTGTTCCAATGATTAATGGGAGCAATAATAAATTTGACAAACTTTTCACATCCTTAGCCATATTGATCAACCAAGACTTACTTGATGTGTAATTCCGCAGTTTTGCAAGCACGTTTAAAAAATATTAATAGTAAAATACTAGAAGTGCTTGTAAAAAAGCATCTAAATCTGCAAATTTTAAATCTGGCTGTTGGTGCAACTGGTAGCCTTGCAACCTCACAGCTGCACTCTGCCACATGACAGAGTTTCATATGTGCTTTCAAGGGTTTCTTCCAGGTTCTCTGGATTTCACAAACATGCTAGTAGATGAACTGGTCTATGCTCTATGTGTAAATGGGGTGTGAATGGTGCTCTGCAGTGGACTGGTACCCCTTTCCCAGATGTTATCCATGACCCTGGACAGAATAGAGAATGCCTATCCTTTAACAGCCTCACCTTTAATGCCAAGGAAACCAAAGAGCTCAATGAGGATTTCTGGAAACCAAAATCCACAGACACATCTACATTAATGGGACTGAACTGCAACGGCTTCAAGTTCTTAGGTGTTCACATCTCCAAGAATCTGTTCTGGCTCCATAACACTTTTTTTCTAGTTAGGAAAGTGCAACATCATCGTTACTTTCTGAGGAGACTAAAAAAAAAAACATGTCTCCTGGGTTACTATAAATCTTTTATGTTGCATCACTGAGAGCATCCTGCCCAACCCTTTAACAGTCTGGTATAGCAGATCCATGTGGTCTGAAAGGAAATCATTGCAAAGGGTGGTGAAAACCACCCAGCACATCATTGGAACCCAATTACCAGCCATTGAACACCTTAACCACTGTAAATATCTTCAGTATCAGAGACTCCTCCCACCCTTGTCACAAACCTTTTGACGTCCTTGAAAGTAGAGGAAAAGTTGCACCAGATCCAGAGGGTTCAGGTCCAGCTTCTTTTTCATAACCATCACCTGGCTGAACTCTACTTTAACCGTTAAACCACTACGTTTTGAGGCTGGTAAATCTAAATGAACTTTAGAGGTAGGTTTTGGTCTTGCCTCCAGTTTCATCATGGTGCTTGATGCTTTTTGCAAATGCATGTGACAATACTGTTCTTGGAAGAACTATTCCAGAACAGGTGACCTTTGTTTCTTAAAATAACAACTTATTATTGTTACATAATTATGTTGTTCCATATGTGTTATTTTATAGTTATGAAATATCCAATATTGTTCTATAAAGTAGAAAAATACTTTCAAACATATCTATCTATCTTTCTATCTATCTATCTATCTATCTATCTATCTATCTATCTATCTACCCATCCGTCCATGCATCCATTCAACAATCTATCTATCGAATAGAGCAGTTACTGAAGAAACATTGTGAATGTTCTGCCTCCTACATAAGTTTTTTTTTTTTTTTTTTTGCATAAGCAGTCTTTAAAATTCTAAATTAATTTATGGGCTACATTCCCTTGATAGATAAATAACCCTCATACTTCCAGTACAGCACTAAAAAAGTAGCTAATGTTAAATACCAGACACTTTTGTCTGATTGTCTACATTCTGAGGTAAAATTTACCATCTTAAATAAAAGTTAGATAAGAAAGAAAATAAAAGACAAGGAGTTTGTGGTAGTGGAGAAATCAGCCCAGCTGAAATTTTCCTTCTCTGGATTCCTGAGAGAAAGAAGGGCCTCTCAAATCTCTTGAACTTTTCTTCTTAAAATGATCCATCCTTCACAACAACATGCATCAACATCCTGGTAACTTTCTCATTGATGTAGATCAGACCATGGAAAGTGGTAAAGCCGTGGTACAGGCTCCAGCAGTGTCTGAAAGTTTTGGAACTGTTTAGTTAATGGACTTTGCATAGCTATCATATTTGAACAATCAATAAATTTTGCATAAATATACACTCGCTCACATACTGTCAATCAGTCAATGTTTTTTTGTTTGTTTTTCATACCATTATGTGTAAACTTTGTAGAAACTGTTGAGTGTGGAATATTCAAAGCAGCCCAAACCATCTGGTTCCAACAGCCATGCCACGATCAACCACAAAGATCTTACATTTTTCCCATTCTTATGTTTGATGTAAAAATGAACCGGAGCTCTTCACCTGTATCTGCATGCTCTTATCTGTTGTGCTGCTTGGCTGATTAGAGAACTCCGTGAGCTTGCAAATATACAGGTGGTCTTAATAAAGTAGACACTGAGTGTATGTAATTGGTTTGTGATACATAACATGCACACTGTCAGTGATAAAGTAGCCTAGCTGAAGGATTTTGCCTGGAAGCAAAAAAAGTATTTACAGAGCAATTAACGCAAATGACACCAATCATCAACCTGACCGCTGCCGAGGAATTGGCAAAGCAAACAAGGCCGTTACTTTTTCACATTAAGCCGACACTTGGTCCCAACTTCTGAATCTCCTCAATATGTTGATGCACTGTATACGTCTGAGAGAGAGAGAGAGAGAGAGAGAGAGACACTGTGTGTGTGATTGTATCTTAGTGATGTGAAACTGCATAAGAGGCTCTTACCTTAAGTAGTAAGGATTTTCTACCTTATATGCACCCTGCTTTGGCACACTGTGATGTGAATCAAATGTGTCATTGTACTAATACTCATAAGGCTGTCCTACAATACTTGTGTGTGGAAAGTTTCAACCAGCACCTCAGTATCAATGTATTCTCCTCTGATAATTACACCTGTGTAACCCTCAAACACTTTCCTTCCACTGTTTAACTGTGTGCTGAGTCACGCCTATCCAACAAGACTCTACTGTGACAATATACAACACATATAATGGTGCATACAAAATACTAATTTACAATCATAGGCCAGTTACAAGCCTTAAAGGCCTAAAACCACCTAATGTGTGGTTCAATACATGTATATTCCACAGCTGTAAATAGTGTTTTTGAAATGCTGGGCTCAATAAAGCATAATATTAGATTTTTTTCAGTGTTGACACCAGCAGTGTTGGCTTTCACATACTTTACTGGATCTTTCGCGTGAGTCATGCTGTAGGTCCCCTCGTCATGTCCCCCTGAACTCTAAACCTGTCCATCCCCACAAATACCTTAACTGTTACTAAGTGTTATGGTCAAGGACAAGGAAGGAGAGGTGACTCATGAAACCGAGGACTTGCATGTGGGGAAAAGGAAATACTGGATTTGAGAGAACAGTTTCAGATGTAATGCGGCTATTTTATAAGGGTCTAAAATGAAAAAATGCTATGATAGTTTATAGCTGCTACCATGTTGTTGTGAAAATTAAAGATGTATGTGTATGTGTGTTTTAAAAAAGGTCCATTTATATATGTGTAATTTTGAGTATTAACGATAATAGAAATTCCTTTACACACACACACACACACACACACACACAAGGATCTAGGAACAAAATTTGTGGGGTGGGGGGTTGGGGGGGTGTTGTCAAGTTAGGAAATTGGAGTAACTGAAGGAAACTCGTAAAACAAAGGAATAATATCCAAACTCTGCAACAAGAGGACAGAATAAATAAAAAAAAAAAAACAAGACCATAGATCTGTGAGGAACTTCACAGGAGGGAAGGAAGGAAGGTCCAACTTTTGAAAGGTATGTTCATGTACACACTCTACACTTGGCCAAGGCTCCTTTGCCATTAATTATCAATGTAACATAGCACAGAGGCAATCATCTTGTAGCAAGGCGTTATTGAAAACCAGGTTGCTTTGATAGTAGCCTTCTACTTGTCTATATTGTTGGGTCGGGTGATTTTCATCTTCCTTTTGACAATAATCTCATAGATTCTCTATGGGCTTCAGGTCAAACGAATGGGCTGGCCAGCCAAGCGCAGTAATATCAAGGTTAGCAAACCAGTCGTTGGTAGTTTTGGCACTGTGGGCAGGGATAAATCCTGCTGGAAAAGGAAATAATCATCTTCATAAAGCATGTCAGCAGACAGAAGCCAGAAGTGCTCTAAATTCTCCTGGTGGATCGCAGCATTGACTTTGCACTTGATAAAACACAATGGCCCAATACCAGCAGATGACATGGCACCCCAAATCATCACTGATTGTGGAAATTTCACACTGGACTTCAAGTAACTTGTCATACCCTGTCAATTTTTATTTATTCGTATCGAGCTTTTAACAATGGTCAAAGCAGCTTCACAGAATCAAAAGTGCCTCTCCACTCTTCCTCCAGAATCTGGCACCTTGATTTCCAAATGAAATGCAAAATATATGTTTATTTGTAAAGAGGATTTGGACCACTGAGCAGGTCCAGTTCTTTTTCTCCACTGGTGTATACGTTCATTAAATTCACAAGCTACTGCTCATGGACCATGTCTGCATTGTGTGACTGTATAACATGATTCATAGGTCTGTACAATCCATGTGTGCCACCAGTGTTAGTAAATTGAAGGATGAGAGAGGAAATGGCTTATGAGACACATACACATTCTGCCTCGTTTATGGATGTCGTCAAGGCTCAGACCCAATGGCCATCTGAATATAAACACTGACCTCACGCACATGGTGTGTAAATATTTGTGTATTGTAGAGAGACTGGAGCTTATAGGAAGAAGCAGCACTTGGAGAGTACGAAATATGGAACTGTCACTTTATAGTCATTTAGCCATTGCTCAATGAGAAAGCATTGAGCTGGAGAAGGAATGCCTGATCTTATAGACAGGGATTTTTTTGACAGCTTATGACAAACGTGTTTCTACATCAGACTGGCTACTTCACTACATTCATATCTTTAAGCTTTATACTTTGCTTCCTGGGTTTCAATCAGCAGTCAAAAGTTCCACACACACACACACACACACACACACACACACAGACATAACAGCAGGCCCTTTTCTTACTGACCAGTGTTTCAGGAAGCCCCGCCACTACTCAGGAAAACACTATGGCACAAATAGAAAAGACTTCCAGGAGCTGAATGGACCAACAGAAAGCTCTCATAAAAAAAAAAAAAAGACAAAAACAGCAGAGGAGAGAAGGGATGTAAATGGGCGTGGGTGAGGGACTGGGCTCTTCCTGCCATAATCAGAAGTCCAGTATTTCCTGTCATTGTAGGAGCTTTTTAACCGTGTTTAAAAGGTCCAAACTCTCAAACTGTAATTCCAAACACTAACAAGAACTATTTAAATAATGCCAATAAAGAGTACACCATATCATCAATAAAGATTTGTAATAAAGTACTCACACACACAGGTAAAGCCTACTTGGCTTGGAGCAGTTCGGTTTAGGTCCTGTTATAAACACTTCATTATGAAATGCAGCAGGACTCTGTAAATATTTGCTCCAAGATGTTATCACTCCTCCTTATCATGCCCTGAGCTCTTGGCACTAGATTGATTCCGGCCCCTTTATTTTCTTAATGACTTGCCGGCGCTGATAACTAATCAAAAGTACTATACTACTCAAATCATTTTAAGTCTTCTAAATGAGGGCAAAAGACAAATAAGACTGAACGTGTCAGCCAGCTAGCTCACCCTGGCCTGAGAGCCGCTATCTGCTGGTGTATGCTTACAAAACCACACCTTTTTTTTACGGAAATATTTGGAGTCCTTACAGCACCATTAAACAGGAAATTGCTGTCATGTATAACAAATCAGTGTTTAGGTCAGTTTATGTGAGCCAAAATTCACTTTGAGCTAACCAAACTCCAGTTTACTTTTAAAAAGTCAGGATTGAGGGAAGAGGATATAGTAGGAACTATGGTCTAAAACTAGCAGAATTTGTAGTTAGATATGCTTTAACAGCTTAAAACCTTTTGCTATTTGATGAACTCAGAATTTAGTAACTAAAGGTTTCTGTTTAACTCATTACTTCTGATATCCAAAGATAAACCTGAAAGGAATAGAAGCATGTGTCTGCATTTTGTGAGCACAAATGTTTTAAAGAAGCAGGACTTACAAGAGAGCGCAATGACAACCACATGGGGCACATTCTATCACTTTTTTCCAAATTTTATTGGGAGAACTACAAAAAAAAAATGTACAGTACAAAAGTTAACAGTCTCACACGCAACTTGTAGTGAACTGATTCCCCCTCAAAAAAAAGTATGTCTCATCTTTTTTGTCCATTTGAAGTTACATTCAAAAAGCTTTACTTCTGATAAAGTAGTCAAGAAAAAGTACATAGTGCCCAGCCCCTGTACCTACTATATACATGCAAAATGTGTTCAACCTCTTTCCCATCCAGCAAGTTCAGAACCCTTAGACCAATACCATATCAAAAGGCAATCAAGAGAACGAAGAGTCCAACTAAAGTCTACAGGAATGGGGAGTTCTAAAGAAACAAAGGGGGGCGGGGCTTTGCTGGTTGCTCCAAGGCCTCTCTTTTGACAAGTGGTAACAACCTTCCAAAAAAGTTCAAATTCAAACCTACATTCAGTTTCTGTATGTGTAAAACAATGACTTGTATCAAAATACTTTATTTGGTTAATAATAAGGCATGTATGGTGGTGGACCCCTTAGGCACTAAGGCAGTAATACTGGGGCTTGGGATTGCTACATTCTTAAAGCATGTGGCAGGAGTCCTGGACTGGCTCTGTGCATTACAAGGAAAGGAAAAGAAAATACTTTTTGGTTAATTTATTCACTTGGGATCATTGTCACAAGTCTGATTTCTTAAAGAATGATCACGACTAGCTTGGACGGTGTTTTGACAACCACATGGTTTATACATTCTATAGAAATAACAAGGGACATCATCTCTACGGATATTAAAAAAAAAAAAGTTGGGAAAAACGTCTTCCACAAGCAAGATCCCAACAAACGGCAAATCAAGAAAATGATTTTTTTAAATGTACGTAAACAAGGAAACAAAATTAATGAAATAAATATCACATACAATCTCTTAAATTAAGTTTTTTTTTTACTCATTTACAATAAAATAACAAAGTGAAGTTACAAAAGAAGACCAAACAAAAATATATTACTGTGAAAAAAAGAACATACACTCCACTTTATGTAGATTAATAATGGCGATCATAATTTAAACATAATAAAAGAATATAGATCTATTGCTTCAACAAACTTGATAAATACAGTATGGACACAATTACAAATGTAGCCTATACTTTTCACAAGATAATAAATAAGTTAAATAGGTCATAGCCAGTTATGTACTGCTATGTAATCGCTCAAAACAGCTAAAAAAATATATATAATATATTCAACCATCAGCAGTGATTTTCCCAACAGACCGAACAAGAGTGCTTCAGCTAAGCAACAACACTAAACTAACCCAACCGAACCACTGGGCGGCGCTGTGACCGACAAACTGGTTCAACTTTTGGAATGGAAGTTTGTTTTTTTTAAGCGTTCAGAAGCGCATACATAGGCTACTTTGCGAACTTTTGTCAAGGCATATTCTTGGTAGTATGGAGGGAAAAAAACAACTTAAATCTCTCCGTCTTTCACGTTTAAAAGTTTTGTGCACAAAAAACCATGTCTCCGGAAAGTGTGATGGCGTAATAAAGCCAAAACACTGCGACTGTATGCTGGTCAGAGTCACCGGTGGAATGCCTTCGGTCGATATCTACTTTCATAGCTATCGGTTCGAGCAGAAAAAGAGAAAAAAACAAACAAACAATTAAAAAAAGAACAAAAAGAACTCTAATGCCACACCAAGTGTCTGACGAGTCATTCTGCCCGTGGTTTACTTTTAAAGTCCGTCTAGTTACACGTCGCTGATGAGACGCCATTTTAATAACGGTTAACTTTAGGAAGTCCTCCAGTCCGTTACAGAAATAAAGAGCAGGGCAAAATCCCATACACTGAAAGAAAAATAACGTAACCAACCAGGCTAACATATTAATCATCGGAAATCGACAGCCTGCTGAAGATTGGCAAACGTCTCCCGGCGTCCAAGATGGGCGACTCGGATCCGCTGAGACTTCCTGAAGAGCTGAGCGAGCCGCTGGCGTAGCTGTCCCGGTCCGACATCGAGTCGTAAGGGCTGGGGGGCGAGTCGAACACCGGCGACTCAGACAGGCGCTGCAAGGGCCCGAGGCTGTATGGCGGTGAAGGAGGTCCCATGGCGGTCTGGAAGTTGCTGTAATAAGCGGGGTTAGACTGGTAGCCGCCATGTGCGTGCACGGCCAGAGGGGCGAGCAGCGCCTTCAGGTCCTGCGCGGCGAACGACGAAAAGCCGCCATTAGCGCTGGGCGCTAGAACGTCTTCGAAAAACGGCCCGCTGGTGGCTCGAGAAGCGTCGATGGAAGAAGGCGGTGGGGGAGTGCGGGACGTGGGGCTGTCAATGAGAGCGGAGTCCAGACCGTGCTGTGTAGAGAAGCCAGAGAAGCTCAGGCTGTGGTGGAGTTTGGGTCTATCCCGGAAAGCCGCGGCGGCAGCAGCCTGTTGCTGGATCAGCTCCCGGCTCGACTTGAGTTCGGGCGGCATGCCGCTGCTGCTGTTGGCGTTGGCCGGAGCGGGTCTGCGCTCGTCTGCGTTGTGGATAAAGTGGCAGCGCGGACCGTACGGGCAGAAGCCGATGGTGTGGAAAGTGCGGCACGGCTCCGTCTTGTACTTGGGGTGGCGGGACAGGCTGCGCAGCTCGTGGTAGCCGTGCGCAAACTGGCACTTCTCGCCGTACTTGCAGGCGCCGTTTTCCTCGAAGGGTCGGCACAATTCGGTCTTGTAGCGGGTCGAGTTGATCTGCGAGCCTGGCTTCTGCTGAAGCGCCTGCAGCTGCTGACTGCGCTCGCCCGTCTCACTGTAGGCGCGCTCACGGAACTTGTTCTCCTTGTTCATGATGGCGGTGCTGGTCGAGCTTTCTTTCATGTTGCTGTAGCATGTGGCCGTGTACTTGTTGCCGTTGTTTGTGCAGTCAGCGTTGCTCGTCGAGTTGCGCCGGAAAAATCCCTGCGAGTACGAGCAGTTGTTAGCGAGAGCAGAGGCCGTGACCGGCGCCCCCACCGCCTTCTTCTCCAACATACTGTTCAGGTGGAGAGCGTTCATGTTCAGGCTCTTGTCCTGTTTCAGAGAGAGAGAGGAGTTAGAAAATTAGGAACTGCAAACAGTAGCAATGAGTTTTAGCTAGACAAGTAAAAAAAAAAAAAAATCTTGCAAAAGTTCAAACTAGGTATCAACTAACTTCAGCTTGGAAAGAGGCTAATGCTCTGGCTAGTCTGCAGTGAAGTTTTAACTGAACTCTTAATCACTTTTATAGATTAACCAAGCGTGGAAAAACTTAAGTTTAGTAATACCTTGTACAGCATGTCGATGTCGTAGAAACCGGACAGGATGGTCGCAGACATTTCTATCTCGGAAGTTTTGAGTCGCAGTTGATCTTTCATTTGAGGACCTCCCAAGATCCCGTAGTGCAAAGCGAGGCTTTTTAGTTTGCCACGACTGGTTCGTGGGGAAAAAGGGGATTCAAAGAGAGGAGTGGGGCGAAAAAAATCTAATTCCAGACAAGGTCTCAAAACAAGAAGAAACTTGCTTGTGTTGCTGGTTTATTATTTTTTACTGCTGCCTGTCTCCCTCCGTGAAGTGCCGAGCAAGAGCAGAACACACACGGCTCGCTCGCCCCTTAACATATACGAGCTGGAGCCGCGCGTGAGGAGGGGGCGGGGCCAGCACTGCTATAGCAAAGTTTGACCGCCATCACGCCTGTTCTGTTCTAGCGTCACCGCCACGCCGGATCTGATTGGTCGATTCCGAGACTCCATCCACTCTCATTTCAGACGAGTCGAAGTTTTTGGAGGAAGCGTGATTACCGAAAACTCAGAAGCCACGGTGTGCGCAGAGCTTCCCCAAACTGTACGGTTTGTTCGTTGCGCGGATTTGACGTTTAAAAAACAAAAAAATTCCAGATTGACCATGCACGAAATACAGCCCTGTCCAATGAAACTATTCGTTTATCCAGTACGTTAGGCCATCTCTTATGAACAATGAAACATACATGACTATGTAAAGTGATGTAAACTAAACGACTAGACGTTCAATCACACAATATCACAAAATAATCAAGTTTAGATGATGTGTGGGTTCGTGGCATTGAGAAGTCTGCATGGAGGAAAGTGGACGGGAGTGAAACTCGCCTCTACTGCTCTCTGGTACATTATGTACTAACCTGCTGGAGATGTGTAATCATTTACTCTGATTTAGTCTAATCCAGCGTGATTCATTCAGACTGACCCAGTTTCTTTCACTTCGTGCATTTTTAAAAATGGCTGTTTAGATCAAAGCACCATTATATAGTCATAACAAAAAAACATTTATAAATAATATAAATTCCAAATGTATAATTATCTATTAATTATTGTTTTTATGCATGTACAAAGACAAAGCCAGTGGTTTCTAATCCCACAGCTGGCTCTAACACTCTGTTCGTCTGGAATCCACACACTATTGCTCAAACAGTAGAGAGAAAAATAAAACAAACCATGTGAAGGAATGTGGCAATGTTTCCCCCTATTAAGCAATCCCATACTGCCCCCTAAAGGGGCTACATGTTCTTTTTCCTAAAAAAAAAAAAAAAAAAAAGTCTTAGTGTGCCACCTATTGGCCAAGCCTGCAACATGAGCTGCTATCGTGCATAGATCTTGTATAGGAAGTAGGGAACCATTTGGGATTCAGCCGCCATTACCCCCCTACCCCCTTACACATCCCTCCTCACCCGTGTGGATGTAAAGATTATTTTGGACTATTCCCAAGCATTACATCACTGTACAGTAAGGGAACATTTACTAATGTAGCCGTGAAGGCAATCCAGCTGTCTACACACATGCCAGCCACCAGTCTGCTGTTTAGTGCCAATTGCATAACATCCTACACAGGAGGGGCTGGCTGAACTATTTCTTTTTCTGGGAACTGTGTTAAAAGGTCCATCATATTTGGTGGGAAAAAAGAAAATAATTACAGCGTTGACTGTCCAAACAACACAAATGTGTAAAAGTGCATAAAACAAATAAATACATTTAAAAAACATCAAATGTTTGGAGTTCTGTGTTATGGCCACTGTGTGTGTTCTCAGTTTTCATATGTTACAGAAAAAACAAATACATGCTCATCTTTGTAAAACTAGTAGAAACCCCAACAAACACATACAAATGTGCACAAGTCATAGTAAAACTCAGTTTTTATTTTGATTAAAAAAAAAAAACTGTTCCAAAAGGGCCATTCTTGCACATTATTCACTTATTAAACATGCAGAACTGAGCAACATTGTTTACATATAGCCTCAAGGAGGAAAGTATGAAATATTCCTGATATGTATACACAGGTCACAGAGTCGACGCATTTCTATGACATGACTTGGCTTCTGGGGACCCAAACAATAACTCAGACAGTGTGAGCAGTCTAAGGTAATTTAAAATTCCCTAATTTTTATTTTCATTTCAATTTACTAGAAGGGGAATCTGAAACACTTCTGCTTCTCAGCCAGAGTCTGTTTTTCCCCTTATTGTTGCCAGCACATTTTGAGCAAGTGTTGCCCGCTCGTTCAGCAGAGTTAACTTCGCATGCTCTACAGTGGCAGAAAACTGAGGGAGCACAGGGAGGGAGTTCATTGCCTGTTGGGCTGAGTCAGCATTAGCACAAGCTATGGCGGACAAACGGTCAAGGTCTGCTGGGCACAAAGTGGGTGAGTCTGGTGCTGTAAAGAGAGCGCACAGGTGTCTGTGTAGCAACCGTGCCCACTGCAAAGGCTCCGCCCACAAGTTCAGATCTCCCTTCTCGAAAAGGAACTCCTCATCCTGTTTGAGATTGAGCAAAGAAAAGGATTTCCGTGTTGTCATGATGCAGAAAAATATTCTATGAGCAAAATTTGACAATATTCTCCTGAACAAAAGTATTTGAATTCAAATTCATGATTTAACTATCTGTGCCCTTACCAAGTCAAGTGTTTTCTCAGTGCCTAGCTCTTCCTGGTCATCTCCCAACAGCCACTCTATCAAGGTTATCATGCCAATTGCCACCTGGTCCCACACCTGGAACAGCTGGCATAGAATTCCCACTCCCATCTGCAGCGCAACAGGGGGAGAAATGGCTCCTTGGGCAACACCTGGAAGAAGAGGTATGAAAAGAAAGGGATCAGAGAATGGAGGTCAAGTGCTGAATCCGGATACTCTCCGATTTTCTCCAAGATATAATGGGTTACACTAAGCCAGTAGGCCCTTGATGACTGGTGTATAGCTGAAGTTCAGGAAAAAAAAGTGTCATATGGGAAATAAATATGGTAATCTTTATTTGTGAGAAGGAAACTGATTATAGCAGAAATTTTGGTTGAAGACTTTGAAGGCACAAATAGCTCATCATTAGAGACATTAATAGCTAGGCGCCTGGGCGACCATAACATGGGACCAGAGGTGGAAAGAGTAATAAAACTTTGTACTTCAGTAAAAGTACTGTTACTTTAGTGAACGTTTACTGAAGTACAAGTAAAGTTACCCTTATAAAAAATCTACTCAAGTAAAAGTAAAAAGTAGCTCAAAAAAAAAAAGTAACTCAGTAACTTTTACTCTGAGTAAATTTTTAAACAGCGGGGGTGGGATGGGGGATGGAACACCCTTGCATAATAAATCTGTTCCCTTTGCTGTGCTTGAAATTAAAGTGGTCGATTAAATATGACCAGGGGTTCGCTTCATAAGAATTTGTTGACATTTCACTTTCAGCTGTGTCTGCATCACTTGCATCTGTTTTGTCCGTCTCCATCGTTCTTGTGAATTTAGCACGTTTGTTCTCCTCGCCCATCAATCAATCAGTGCAATGGTTTCCGGGGTGCAATTTTTTTCCTTCCCCATTGTATTATTTGTATTATTTTTCATTTTCATTCATTTATTTTTT
>JAOVVB010000041.1:9684462-9697750 GCA_028570985.1 Heterobranchus longifilis
CATTTATTTTTTACTCAGTAGCGAATATGATTTAAAATGTAGTGAAGTACAATACTTTAAACAAAACATACTTAAGTGAAAGTAAAATTACAGATTTTAAAAAACTACTTTAAAAAGTAGAAGTACACAAAAAAATCTACTCAATTACAGTAAGGCGAGTAAATGTAATTCATTACTTTCCACCTCTGCATGGGACAGGGCATCACACTGGACATTTGTTTTGTCCTAGCTTGCTAATGAACTTGAGATTTATCTATTTTTATTATTCATTTGTTTGAGTGGAAGCATAGTTTCTTAATGAAAATAGGTCTCAGTCTTTCACTTGCCAGGTCAAAGGAGAACTACGGGAAACTAGATGTTGGTTGCTGAGTTACTTACTCATCTTCAGACTGTGGGATCCTGTCTCAGTTGGCAATGTAACATTCAGAGAACCAAATGATTACCATACACACTTGTGGGGAAAAAAAGTACTTTGAGGTTAGCCATAGGCAGACCTGTTAAAACCGTGTCTGCAGAAAACGAAAGAACAGAATGAAAAAGGACACATGATAAGGGAAGTGAGAGAAGAGATTCAAAGGGTGTGTGCCTTATCTAAAGCAATAGACAAACTGTCACGTCTTGACTTTTAATGACCCCAGTTGTCCATGCTTCAAAGGGCTCTCTGTGGCTACATGAGAGTGAGTCACAGTGAGTTTGTTTTGCTTTTCTGCCTTCTCTTTACGCTCCTTTCCCTGCAGCCAGTGTCCACATGACTTCCACGGTCGACAGTCACCGAGAC
This sequence comes from Heterobranchus longifilis, assembly GCA_028570985.1. Taxonomy (NCBI): domain Eukaryota; kingdom Metazoa; phylum Chordata; class Actinopteri; order Siluriformes; family Clariidae; genus Heterobranchus; species Heterobranchus longifilis. Next base: position 9,685,241 of record JAOVVB010000041.1, read on the forward strand.
CTGCCAGTCAAAAACCGCTCTTACTAAAGGAGACCATAACGACATCCTAACGACCGTGACACCCTCCCCCACAAGCATGCTGGGAAAGTACTGCTGGGCAGAGTGCATATCTCCTTTCCTTCCAGAAACTCAGCAGCTGTAAAAAAAAAAAAAAAAAAAAAGGGGGGGGGGGGGATTGTAGACATGTAAAAAGCTTTTGATTGTACACTACTAGCGCTGATGTAAAGAGCCAAGCAAGAATGAGACAGGCTTTTCTCTCAGCAATATGATGGGACAGCCCCAGCCTCTGATGCTATTCATCCCTAGGGATTTGTGATGGGAAGTGTCGGCCTATAGAGCTGGAAACGTGCCAGGCCTGAACACGCCATCATCCAGGCATTAAGGGCATAATAGGAAACCCAAGCTGCTTTCCATTTCGGCCCTTTTCTGTGGTTTCACACTTCAGTAACGTGATTTCCCAACCTCTCCTCGGCTTACAAAACGCCCCCGCTCTCATGGTTCTGCATTTCTGTTTTTATATCTTTTGTTTACGAGGTCTTAGTAGTCTTTTCTGTAGACAGGCATGATTATTTCGGAACCGTATGTTTAGGTGTAATCCGCAGGTGACCGTTTCTCTATTCCAGGAACAAGATGACACAACTTGACCAAAAGCTGAACTCGACTTGTAATGAGGTGGTCAAACAGAACAATGAGAAATGCAAAAATAAAAGAGTGACTCAAACAGGGTTTTCTGATTACATTCAATACATCAATAAACAACAGTTCATATTCCTAGGAATGTGCACCTCATTTCTGGCTTTTATTGCACATCACTTGCTTCCTTAAGCATAAAACAATATGTAATTATTAATAAGTCACTTAGTTAGATTGAATGATGCTATATGATTAGGTAATGGTTGATCTGAAAGCGAGACTGGATGGAATCAGGTTTAATCCTGAACACAGTGAAACAGGTTCCAGCGTCCTTGAGTTAAAAAAAAAAATTGTTTTGGAGGAACTTTGTGCGGCTGCTTGAACTTACAGCCGAGCTGAGATTCCAGCAGAAAGCTTAATTCCCGTAATCGCAAAGAGGCAGAAGACTGGAACTAATTAAAAAAAAAACTTTTTGAGTAACGAGAGAGGGGCTTTGGTGTGCGGCGAATTCAGGATGTGAGGCACTGCAGCTGGCCGAGTGTCGGGTGTCTGTCCATGGAAAGGAGGGGTAAGAAAGGAGGGAGTGTTTGTCTGGAATGGCATTGAAATCAGAGACATCCATAGCACAGAATGTGTCAGCGTGTTCTGTGGCGGCCTGTGTATGTTTTTGTGTGAACAGGAGAACGTGAGCTCACACACACACACACGTACAACCAACATTAATTAAAAATGCACAGAAAGAACCCTTTTTCCTCTTTTCTCTTCGTTCAGACATTAAAGGTGGAATCCCAGAGCCTGTTATTTGTACATTTCGCACAATACAGGCATGATGACATTACCAGACTTACTACCAGACAATACAAATACAAATTCAAACAAGGAAGTGTAATATAACTGCTGTAACTTTGTTGACTAAAGTGTTTTGGAAGAAGTGAACACAATGTGGTATTCTTTTTCTCATGTCTAGTGTGCGCACACTCTCACTGAGTTTCAAACAGCATGGAAATGTAGGTGTGCAAGCTTGAGGAAAGGAAGTGCGGGTGTGAAACAGAGCAGTATCAAGGTGAGAAAAATAACACAAATTTTACAGCTTTGACTTCCTCCAGAGACCTACGGGAACAGAAACCTTGGTAGTGCGCGGACACAAACACATCTTTGCTAAAGACAACTCCTAATATTAGAAGATTGTAAATGGCATAAATTAGGAGTGTATTTGGTATTATGTAAATCAAAACATTTATATGTTCTTACTATCACACAAATGGGGTTGGCAAATAGCCATTCTTTTGTTTTGATCAAGTAAATTTTTTTAAAGAATAATTTTAATGTCACATGACTATAGTTTAATTTATTCTTATGATAAACCACCTAACTAGAATATATCTAAAACGTAACTGTTGGAACGGTAGAAGATCCCCCGATCGGGACATCTGCATCAGAAAGCATCATCTCGCGTCCGACACTTCAATGCAAAATCTAAACTCAGTTTACACCTTCACCTGTCTAAAAAGAGTGCCACCCATGTGTGCTCAAGTTAAAAGGCCTTTTTCATGAGTACATGACTGCAACACCTAAAGTGAAAGGAAACTACAAAGACCAATTTTCGCTTTGCCAGTTCCTGATTGTTTGGGAGCAGAGGAATCGCATCTACAGTCAAATGACTGCCAAATAGATCCACATGTCCTGTTCAGCCTTTAGCCAGACAAGGCAGCTGTTGTTTTACTAGACAGATAATCCAATGATAAGTTCAAATGTGTTTTTGGGGGCATTTATGACTATAATAAAGGCTAGAACAGACAGACAGTATTGTTAAGATTATGTTATTAGCAGCTCGAAAGTTTCTTTAACCTTTAATGCATTCTCAATATTTATCGGGGAGCCAAGAACAACATAGACAACTTGGGTAACACTGGCTAAAGAGGCTGAAGCTTTTTAAAATCCATTTCGAAATACTGGACTGGAATGTTGAACTTGGACATGTTGATGGGAAAAACAACTTTCTCATTCAGTCATTACTAAAGCAATAACCTTGTATTCAAATAGTTTGAATAGAATTAAGAATTATTCCTGCTTATGACTAGAAACGGCTAATGCAGCGGAATGAGGGAAGATCAGGGGTTATAGTAAGCTCATAAGTTTAGAAGTTCAAACTCATCTTTGAATTTACTGATGTGTGTTGCAGACACAACACAAATTAATTATTAGTGCACCATCATGCCTATTATAATCAGACATGTGCTTTATTAAAGAAAATTCAAAATAAGAGAACAGCCCTGGACACTTCCAAATGGTTCAACATGTTAATCTTTCCAATCTGATCTCTTTCATTTTGATGTTCCCAGACATATCTCCCGAAAAGCTGAAAATCATTTGGCTGTACTTTAAACAAGTAACAGAACAGTAAGTGTGACGTAATTTGATAAACTGCATGTGGAGAATATAAAGCACAGGATAGCAGTTAAGCTTGGTCTCTAAACACTGCTCTGTCTATCACAACTATTTCAAGGTTATTACACCTCGTTCAGCCCTGGCTCTCTGGCTAACACCAACTGACCTCCCCCATTTATAAAAAAAAAAAAAAAAAAGAAAGAAAAGAAAAAACAGGTGTTTGTAAAAGGTGTGTGAAATTGCTCATCATGCTGCAGACAGACATCCCGGCACGGACAGGGTTTTTGATGTGACTGATCTGTGAAGCCGGGTCGTTCCTGTTCTCTGCATCTCTAAGTCTGACACCTCTATTTCAAAGCCTTGAGCCTGCTGGACCTCCTCCTTTCTTCCACACCTCTGTTCTTTTGCTGTCAAGGGAGGCTGTAAAAAGAAACTGGCACCTCCCCACCCCCTGCTAAAAAAAAACATCAACCCCCATCCGAGTTCTGTGCTATTAATACTGCATCTACAGAAACTGGACCCTCCTACCTACTTTCAAGACTTTTGAGTATAGGATCACCTAAATATTGTGTGTGTGTGTTTACATATACTTTTTTGTGTGTACCTGTGGTGATAAGATGTGCTGGCAAGTAACAGATGAAGTCAGCAGCTTTGTCTCTCACATCCTGGTCCTCGTCCTGCAGTAAGGTGAAGAGACTACGCCATAGTGCCAAGGTGTGGGTGATACCTGCCACACACACACACACACGCACACAAACACACACACAAACACACACACAAACAAACACACAAACACACACACACAAACAAACACACACACAAACACAAACACACACACACACACACACAAACACACACACACACACACACACACAAACACACACACACACACTCAGAGCACTTTTCATATCCATTGGCACACAGATATCCAAGAATGGACAGGCACGTACCCATATGCAGTATGGCAGAGGTCAAGAGGGTGGGTGTGACCTTCACCAGCACGTCTGCCGCAGCCTGTTTGACCTCGACTGGCTGCTCCTCACTACAGTCCTGAGTCACCAGTGCCACCCAGCGGGTGGCGTGAGCCTCTACAACCATAACAGGGTCCCCCTGTACACAGAACATGCAGGGTTCATCTTGAACATATTTAGAATGCAATTTTTAATCATTATTCCTATTATACTATTATGTGTTTGAGTCATTGAGGCGTTTTATTGGAAATGATACGATGTGATGTATTCTGTGCACTAAGAAAGGATGGTATTGTGAGTTGCAGTGAGACTTAACTGCCCAAGTAAATAAGGTTTACTCACAGCTGCACGTTCCACGTCACCTAACACCTAGCAGCTAATCGCCTAAAGACTGTTCACAAACATCTCAATGACTTGCATCAACACAAACAGGTCCCAACAAAACTCTGAGGAAATCCAATGGTCCAATCTGTCCAGAGACAGCTCACAAAACCTTCTGTTTATATATTGTGTACGAATAAACAAAGCACATATAAAAAATTAGAAAGGTCATGGTAAGTGGTACATTTAATTTAAAAAGTGAAACACTAATATATTTTAGAGTTGTTGCACATAAAGTAAAATATTTGAAACCTTTGTTTTAATTTTCATGATTACAGCTTGCAGTTGATGAAAATCAAAAATCTATTGCCTCATAATATAAGAAGATTTTCAAGATTCATTCATTTAAAAGTGATTTACGACACACAAGTTCTGAACATGTTCATTTATGCCCTCAATACTTCAGTGCTCCTTTACTTATTACTGCATTAGTGTAGAATAAGCCTGTGGCACTGCTGATGCGTTATTAAATGAAAAGGTTGCTTTAATGGCAGACTTCGGCTCATTTATTGATTCAGGTGTTTTTCACCTCCTTTTTGACAATACCTCACAGATTCTAAACAAGTTTAGGTTAGGTGTGCTGGCTTCCCAATACAGTGCAGTAATATCATCATCAGCAAACCATTTATTAGTAGTTTTGGAACTATGGGAAGGTGGTAAGTGGTGTGGGAAAAAGAAATCCCTACTGTATAAAGCTTGTCAGCAGACGTAAGTTTTAAGCACTCTAAAATCTCCTGGTACATCGCTGCATTAACTTTGGACTCAGCAGCAGGTGACATGGCACCCCAAATCATCATTAACTGTGGAAACTACACACTGGACAAGCAACTTGGATCCTGTACCTCTACTCTCTTTCTCCAGACTCTGAAATCTTAATTTCCAAATTAAATGCAAAATTTCATGTGTAAACAGACTTTGGACCACTGAGCAGCGGTCCAGTTCTTTTTCTCCTCAACATAGGCGAGACGTTTCAGACACTGCCTCTGATTCATGAGTGGCTTGATACTACGTATGCAACAACTGTACACCATTTCCTAAAGATGTCTGTGCATGGTGGCTCTTGATGCAATGACTCCTGTCTCACTCCACTCCTTGTGAAGCGATCCCAAGTTGGATGAGCTTTGTTTGACAATCTTCTTAAGACTGCAGTCATCCCTGCTGATTGTGCACCTTTCCCCACCACACATTTCCCTTCAAGTCATCTTTCTACGAATATGCTTCGATACAGCAGTCTGTAAAAAGCCAGTTCTTTCAGCGATGACCTGCTGTGGCTTATCCTCCTAGTGGTAAATGATTCACCATAGTGTTTATACTGTATGAATTAACTCAAACTCGAAATAGAGATACTAGATTTTGTGTTTTCATGAGCTGTAAACAAATATAATCCAAATTAAAACAAAAAGGCTTGAAATATTTCACTTTGTGTAATGAATCTAGACTGTAAAGGTTTTACTTAATGAACTGAATTAATTAAAATAATAAAGATGATGTACATAAAATCCTTTTGTTTATGAGCCGTATTTTGCATTGTGCCTATTTTTTTTTATTTGTGCCTATGAGTCTAAATATGATCTACACAAAAGAAGTTCTCCCTTAAAGCAACTCATACAGTTCCTCACTATACAGTACTTTAGTAGAACTATAGCTGTGAGTTATGGTCTCACACAACCAGGGGGAAAAAAAAACTTCTTGGAAATGCATTTGACCCAAGAAGGTTGCTGGCATCGTGGATGTGACTAAGCAACACAATATTTTAGTCACAAACCGGTTTACTTCATGACTCTAACAATATAAAGGTTATTGGAATATTCTGTTATGCAGGTCCAAGATCTAAGTGAATTCAGACTTGTTAAACATCACAGGGAGAAGCTTATGGAAGGAATCACCTAATAATATCTGTGGGGTGCAGTGTTTTTCAAACACAATTGTACTATACAAGTTATTTTTTTTATGCTTGAAAAAATATTGTGATAAACTATGCAAGTCCATATGTTTACAGTTAAAATATTGCATTATTGCATGTGAAATCAGGCTTATACAACAGCACTGTTAAACTAGGTGTGGATCCATTTTCTATAACAGCAGGGCTCTAAGAGTAGTTTCGGCTGCATCATGAAATATTTATAGTCGGAATAAAGCTTCATATTGAGGTGCTAATTTCAATGTAAATCATTTATATGGTGAATCATTTTTATGGTGAGTAGACTTTAACATTTATTAAAGTCTTCTTAGCTAGGATGCAGGAGTATGTCCAATTTCTCTCTAACAAGCACATTTTAATTATCTTATTAACCTCACAAGAGCAAGAAAATGTGTATACAAAATTAATGTGAAATCTGCTATAGATAATGTCATATAGGATTCAAGCATCGTCCAGTCCTCCTATGACCGCACGCCTCCTTTCCACACAATGGCCCTCTCTTTCTTTTCCTTACTCCCTCCTTCCTTCCCACTTGTCTTCCTTACCAACGGCGTCTTTTTGGCCAGGTGCACCACCAGTCCAGAGGCCAACGAAAGGGCAGCACAATGTAGCTCCAAGCTAAAACACAAACACACACAGGTAAATCATTATATGTTTCCATGTATAAGAGGTTATGCAATGCTACAACACGGTATGCAAAGTCTGTTAACATACAGTAAATAAACAAACAAGCCCCACAGTGATACTTCCACACACAGTGGTTATGTTTATTGAAAGCAGCAAGACCACTTCGGAGCAGTCACAAATGTGGCCTTTCACAAAACCGCCCGCGTCATAAAACAGGTGGGACACAACCATGCGCTCAGCTACAGAGCGCTGGAACTAAAACTCCCCCAGCAAATGTGCAGTTACACAACGCCTCAGAATGTCAAAGGACAAGTGTGCGGCAACATTACACAATCACGCGTACTGTGCCAGTACTATGCTGTTGCTTAATCGCAGAGCAACTGCCGCACTCCAAAACACAGGCGCCGTGTCACAGAGAACAACAATGCCACCAAGCCCATTTCTCAACAGTGATCAGGCCAAGGGGTGCTCTGGCTTTAGATGGAAAGGCCTTTTGTAATTCTATACTGCAGGGTGTGTGTTCATTCATACCCCTGAAATGGGACGGTGCCTGTAATTCAGACTTGAGGTCCCTTCTACTACGCAAAAACACACACACGCACACGCACACACACACACACACACACAACCAGGTGCATGACCCAAAGAAAGTCACCCACACACTCACACAAGCAATCCCATTTACACACATGTGTACGGGCATGTAGATATGAACACACACCCTTACGGAAACAGACGGATCTTTCTGTGCGAGCGCATGCAGATAACCACAGGTACACGAGGCACATGGAGGTAGCCGTGAGCCTGAAAACGGTGAAAATCAATATCCTTCATGCTCTATCTCGGCTGTGAATGGATGATTGGCGTATACAGGGGAGCTGCTTACCACAGGCATGTGTGGTCTCTTTCATGGTAGAAGCCCACATCTGAAACCATTGCGCCCTTCCTCCCTGGGAGCAGACTATGAACGACCTTCTGCCACCACTGTGGTCATACCCACAACCCTAACCGCTGCTATTCATCAGGATCGTGTGTTCTTCAAGACAGAACTAAGTAGGCCGGTGGGTTTTTGCTGTCGGTGGAAATCTTTGGTGGGAGTGGCTAATGCAAAGCTAGGCAAAAATGCCAACGTTGCTTATTATATAAATGAACAGCAGCTGCGCAAAAGTTCTCACCAATGGCTGATTTTTGACCACACTGTTATCATTGAATAAAATGTCGAGTCAGAGTTGGACATTGGTCAAACCAATCACCTGTGTGTGGAGGACTCTGCTACAGAGAGGAAGTAGTCTAGTGCCTTGTCGTCACTTAGGCATATACTGTCGTCTTGCCATGGCAGGAAGGAGGACAGAGGGAGGACTGAGATAAGCTGCAGAACCTGAGGGAAAGACAAAAACAATTTAAAGAGGGGAAAAAAGCTGACTGACAACATAATGTACAAATGCAAGTGTTTAATGTTAATTGGGTACAATAATGAAAATTATGGGGTGGATAGGGGGTAAGTGGAGTGTCCAAAATGTAAATTGCTACTAGGGGCCATGGTGGCCCAAAGGTTAAGGTCGATTAAAGGCCAGGGGTTCAGTCCCCATCACAGCCAAGATGTCTCTGTTGGGGCATTAGGCCAAGCCTAAAGAATCATGCAAGTAAATAATATAATGTAATATAATAAAATATAATAATTATTTACTGTGCTGTAATGTATGTGTGACAAATAAAGGCCTTCTCTCTCTCTCTTTAAAATATCTCTAACATATTAGAAAGACTCAGAACTGCTGAGAACAGGAAATTAAAATCAACACCGATTCAATTCAAGAATTTACCGGAGATCTTATCTGCTGGATAAATATACAGTCTGCTTTGTTTGATCCTAGTTGGCATCCTAGTGATCACTGGTCTTACCACCTAGACCTGTTTGTCTGCTTAATTTTTTTTTTCCATGTACCTGCCACTGTTTTTATTCATTATGTTTGTACAATTCCATAGCTGCTGTTTTGGGTCATGACCATCAGTGCGGGCTGTCTTTTTCTCTTGTTCTTGCTTTGGTACAGTGCAGACAAAAGTCTAGCAGTGTTTTCCCTTTCTTTCTTTGTCCTCCACATTTCCAAAAGTCAAACACATCTGTTTTCAGACCCAGCTGTGTCTATCTTCACTTATACACACAAAAGGAGTCTCTGATGTACAGTGGCTCTTGCAAAAAATTGTTTCTCTTTCTTGTGTGTCCTTCGTTGGTGGTGTTTTAAGGAGTATCTTTTTTTTGCCTTTTTTAAATTAGTCTCATTACCAAGTCGTTTTCTTATGGCAACACACCTGTTTAGTTCCAATCCAAATTTAGTTCTCATCACATTGGGCGTATGGAAATGCTCCCACTTTCACCATGTGTTTAAGTGAAAAGTTCTTAGCCCAGTTCCAGTAATTTCAAATCTCCATAGTTGTTATCTCTGCTTGATGCAGCCCAATAGTTTGACCCATCTGAAATAGTGACTATTTTTTTTTCTTCCGGGCAGCATATATTAAAAATGCACCGTACAACCCCAACAACTGCCTTGACTTCTGCTTGTATATGACGGGTCACGGAGCAGGCAAGGACATGCTGACTTCCATTACTCACATTGAGCTGATGAGAACTGGTGCATGAAGGTGTTGTTAGAACTTTAACCTGTTTATGCCCATCTTGAATGGCTGCTGTTCAAAATTAACAATAATTACATAAACCTTTTTCAAATAGGGTTTACTTGTCTTTGGTCCAAAGTCTTTGGTCTAAAAGGAGTAAAATATTGTTATTATATTTTTTTAATCTGCAGAAAATATAATAGAAGTAGTAGTGCTGTTCTTTAACTCTGAAGTTAGGCTGCATATATTTTTCGATTTCTGATGGTGAACCAATCAGTGACCTTTCCTCAGCCAGAGACTCAGTTATTAAAAAGACTGACGGGAGAGACTTGTTCTCAGGGAGAATACTGAAAGCAAAATTTCCGCCTTGGAAACTATATTATATTACCCATACATGGGGCAAACATACGCAGAAGGAATATATTTATTCTGACAAGAGAAAAACAATTGGATCAAGTGTTTACATGGCTAATATTTACTTATTGAGTGGATTATTAAAGGTTTACACCATCCATCTCACCAACTCTGGCTGAGAGTTGTCTAACTGAGGTGTTTACATGCGTTTTATCCCAACTGTTTATTTATTCCTATTATTAGTGGAATATTAGGGTCCATGTAAACACACCTCCTGTTAAACAGGCAAATAATTCTTTAGACTTTATCGCTATTTGGTAATTAGGAGTTAAGAAAAAGGAAAAATAAATAGAGCTATCAGTAGGAAATAGGAGCAACTTGTTAAACTACATTATTATCTGTGCAATTGGTAAGTGAGCTTTTAGAGTAAAATTACCTACCACCATCACCTTACAACTGATGCATATTAAATTCCTCAAGTTTAAGTTTATATATCAATTATGAATTATAATGGGAATGGAAAATTTTTAAATTAACAGACAATAACACTGAAACTGGCCTGAAACTAAATTCAAGCAATTTTATTAAAGCAATTCAATATTTTAAAACAAACAGCCTACTTTCCTTACTGTATTTTTCATATAAGTCATTCAAGCAGTCTTTCACAGCCCACATAAGCTGGCCGAGGCCCTGTGTTTTAAATCCTGGATCTCTCTCTCTCTCTCTCTCTCTCTGAACGTGATCTAGAACACACATGGCTCATAAGCATTGTCAGCAAAAAAAATAGCACGAGGCCTTGTATTGCTACATAAAACCTCCTGACTGTTAAACCCATATGAGTGAGACACTCATCCCAGTGTTCCTCTTCCCGCTTTACTTCCCAGAATGCTTTAGTGGCACAGAGGTCTCACCATAGAAACTAGGCCAGAGCAAGTCCCTTGAGCAAGCGGGAGCAGTTTCACAGCAGCCTTTTAAACATTAACGGATGGCCAATAAAACACACAGCAGCGCACATACACATATGGTAAACACGCATGTATGCACACACCATGTGTGTGCAGGGACATGTGGATGCACACATGCTTTAAGCTGCTCTGATGCTTGTGTATAATGATAGGAACAGCAGAGCGGAATAATGGAGGGGTTATGAAAAACTGAAATAGGACACTTTTTAATAAACAGCTCACTATTTTCTCCTTACCTTATATGTGGCATGTGTGCACACACTACATGACCTGTGTAAAACTGTCTCTCATTCAGAACCAGCCACATAATCTGGAGACCTCTTTACAGTACATACAGTGAGCTAGAGGTGTCATGGTTTAGGGCTGCTTTGTTGCCTGAGAGCCAGGAGATCTTGCTATAACCGCTTGACCTATGAATTTGCTAGATCGTACTAGCAAATTTACCAGAGAGCATTGGACAATCTGTCTATGGATGACGCAGCAAGAACGAAAATGCGTCTAAACACGAAAGTCTAAAAAATGGTTCAAGCTGGAAAAAATGTAGCAATTTTCAATTGTCCAAATCTTAACGTTCAAACCCTAACCCACTAGTTATGGAAGGACCTCAAAAGCAGTGTTCATGAAAGGAACCATACCAACATCACAGAGTTAAGGCAGAAGAAAATAACAAAAAAAAAAAACGTTGGTTGAAGTTCGTGCTGTTCAATGAATACAAATCTGTTACTGAAAGTGAGGGGTCCCCTACTTTTTTGGCAACAATAATACATTTAAAAAAAAAAGATTTTTCTTAATAAATGAATGAAAAACCTTCTTTTGTGTCGATAACTTCATCATCCGTTTTTTGAGCTTATATAAGGACCTAACTACATTTCAGGTTTAGGAATATATGTCTCCTTGTTTAAATCAAAATCACTGCATACGCTCACCTTTGCTAGACAGGTGGGGTGTGGCTCATGCAATGACAGACAGGCTATAGTGGAAACACTAAGGCTGTAGGGTAGAGACTGTTGGTCGTTGTTTGTCTGCAGTCTCTCCAGAAGACACTTCAGTGTGAGCTGCCTCACTTCGTAATGCGGGCAGCGGAGCAAGCAACTCAGGAGATCCTTTAGTGTCCCCTCTGCTTCCAGTGCGCTCCACAGTGCTGACGACTCCATTGCGATGCTGGTTGCTAAATGGGCCAGACTCTGTAGGTACTGGGTGGCCCCAGGCCCAGAGAGATGGACCTCATCAGGTCCGCGTGGAGCCATAAGCTCAGAGTCCATGAGGATGGTTAACGTCTCCACACGAAGCTTCTTCAGCTGACAATCTGAGAAACAGAGAAGCATAAGAGTTAGTGATTGATGACTGGTATCAGCCTGGTTATAGCGGCGCAGGGACTCAGACTTTACAGTCTGCAGTGCGCACAGTGGAAACACTCACAAAATACACAAGATAAACTAATTAAATTGAATTTTATATATAATATAATATAATATAATATAATATATAATATATATATATGCACACACACACACATACATATACACACATACACACATACATACATACATACATACATACATACATATACACACAGCGCATCCGGAAAGTATTCACAGTGCATCACTTTTTCCACATTTTGTTATGTCACAGCCTTATTCTAAAATGGATTAAATTAATT
>JAOVVB010000041.1:9712546-9725282 GCA_028570985.1 Heterobranchus longifilis
GTCAATACAGTTACATGATGTGTTAGCTTGACTAAAACTGGACTTTTAAAATAAATGTAAACATGTCAGTTCAACAGAAATCATTCTAAATTGCACTTGAAGTCTAGCATGCCCAGATAATGTGGTTGGAAGCCGAGCTGGGAACCCCTGCGCGTATATCTGAATTGGACACAGAAATTGGCATGGGGGCTCTGCGCATGCGCCACAATTCTTGCCCCAAGCTTTTACGGTGAACAAAATGTGTTAACAGTTTAAGAAGCCACTAACAAAAACTGACCCTGCGCTCTGACCCCAGATTCCTAACTTGTATATGCGAAAAAAAAATTATTTCACTGTGCTGTAAGGTAAATGTGACAAAAAAATAAAAAATAAAATAAATCAACAAGCTGAAAGGGGACGTACTGTATCACCACCTACCCTAGCAGAGTCGAACATTCTTCATACATAGTCAATAAACCAATTTCCCCTGCAGTGCTTGTATAATGGGACAAGTACAGTGATCCAATTAAACAGCCTAGTCAAGCTATAACCCAGCACTTAACTGCACATGTAAACATACTGGGTGTCACAATAAGGTACTAGTCCAATTCTAAGGCCCACATCAGCATCAGTTATGTACAATGTACTCAAGTCCCCGGTACTGAAGAGATGGATACCATTCTTTCAAAATATACTTTCAGGTCCAAGACATCATTCAAAACGCTTACATAGTTCAGACCTTCAACTGATTTGAAATCTGGTGACTGTGAAGCCCTTAGCATGCAATGAAATAAATATACTATTTTCATTTCTTCCAGATTGAGTTCTTAAAACTTCCAGCCAACCTATTGCACAATGGATTTAAAAAATTACAGCGTCTACAACTGACAGCAGAATATCCACACTTTTCCCAGGTCAATAATTGAGCAATTTTAATCTTAAAGAATCAGATTTTTTTACACACTTTTCTGGATACAAGCTTCAGGACCTTGAATACATTTGAGCAATGATTTTCACCTGGAAAATGATGAGTTTTTCAGAGCATGATATAATCACTGGACAGAAAAAAGCTCACAGAATGCCATCTTTAAAAGTTATTCCGGAGTTTTTTTTTTTAGTGATGAGTAGATGAGAATCTCACATGTTTGACAGCCTACAGGAAAAGGTCAATGGTGGGTCATCTGCCAAGTTCGCCATCTGCTTCTTTCTGTGAAAGTAGTTGGTTCTTGGCCATGTTTATTGATGAAACATACCAGACTCTGCTTTGGTCTGCTTTATGTCTAAGCGAATGGGTACTTTTGAATTCCACAGTATATCAGACCTGCACAAGGACCTTCCCTGTTGGCTGCAAATGGTTCGTTATCCATTCCTAATCATGCAACACAACCCAAAACATCAGATTTGATCTTTCAGGTCATCTCTTCTTTCCTTTCTATACCTCCCCCAGCATGGAACTCAAAGCTTATTTGAAGCTTTAAGGAGGACACGGGGGGTCAACACAGCACCAAGTTTCCAGACACGTACACACGCGGCTGGAGAGGGGAGGAGTGTACGCACAGACAGTCAGAGCCTGGCTATATTTAACATCTCCATGTGGGCTTCATTTGGGTGGATGTGCTTGCATACCTCCACTGACGAAAAGCAGTCCGCCAGACCTTCATCCTGAAGCCCTTAAACCTTAAAGGCGCAGTTCAATTAAATAACGCTAATGTAGCCGGGAGAAAACAAATGAGCTAGCCATTAAGGTGAATATGAACCTCATATTGTTTGGGATACTGCTGGGCTCTAAACTTGTGTTGTTATATCCACATGTTATGAACAGTGATATTCACAGCAGGTCTTTCAAATGATTTAAAATAAATCTTTCGCATCCATTGCATGACTAAAACAAAGTGACAGAAGATTATGACCAGGGACAATCTCTGGTGTTGCTAGGTCACTTGAACATGTCACTCTTATCTCAGTCCTTGAGTCTTAGGACAGTTTATTCCATCACTAGGTTATTCCTCATTAGGTTGATTGTATGTATTCTTCTATTGTGCTGCAAAAATTATGTTAGTAGGGCTGTTTACGCCCTTTACATTTTCGCAGTATAGCTATGCAAGCATGTTTTCCATGGTCTCCATTAGTGTGTTCTCCTCTGCTCCGTGTTATCTGCATTCCAGCCCAAGGCCTTGGCCCAATGCTCTCTCCCTCACATCTCTGCTTCGTTCCAGGCACACACACAATTATGCTAAGGCATATAAAGGCACTGACATTTGCACACAGAAAACACACAAAGACACACATGACTGAAGCATTTAAAAACACACTACCCGCAAAAGTTCAAACATACAAAAAAGTCAAAACCACATCATATGTGCACACATGTTTCTCAAAGCCAGGGCATATACAAGTCCTGTGTTCATCAGAGATCTCCAAGAATAGGATCCGACTGCTGGCTTCACTGCTCATCTCCTCCTTGCAATGAGTGCAACTTGACGGAACATCTGAAAAACAGCACTCGAGTAAACCACCCTCCCACACACAAAGCGCAATTAAAAGTAATAACGTTGATGCCATGAGGCAAAAATGTTTTGAGAAACAAGCTTTGTGATACGGGCCAAATCAAATCAACAGACAATGTGCCTCATACTAACTTGTGAGACAGTGATGTATACTAGCTGTGTGCATTATAGTTCATTATAGTGTATCATAAAACAGTTAGTTATGACCAAGTAGTCTGATTAGAAGAGAGGCATTCCACAGGTGGTGATCTAGAGCATAACAGCATTGGGATGTTTAACTATATGTGTTCTAACAGATGTTAATTACACCAACTGTTGGTTAGCAGCATGGGTAAAAGTAGACTGGTACTGTTCTCCATCTTAATGAGTAATTGATTCCGAGTCATTTCGATTTGCCTCTAAATTGTCAGTTTTTGTCCTGTTCATGGCTAACGTGAGCTACAAAGCTAACTAGCTTCTAACTCCAGGCTGAATCCCAAATCCATTTCAAACCTCTGATCAAGGGCACTACATGGTGTGTGAAATTATAAACCCTAGCACACTAGCTTTTTATTTTACACTACTTGGGATTAAACCCTTGAACTCTAGAAGTTATTCTGATATTTTAAAGTGAAATAAATGGAAATATAAGGTAAATCTTGTCAGCTTCTTCTCAGCTTTGGACTACATAGGACGGGTAAGGAGTTAAAACTACTTTCATCATTAATTACATTAACTGTCTTTAACCAACTGTCGGTCAGCAGCTCAACACTAGTTCTGCCAGTTGTGGAAGGATATCTGTTGGCAGAGCAAAATAATTGGTTAAGTAAAGAAACAAATCATAATCTGTTGATAATAAATGGTGTGTATGAAACTGTTGTACAAAGGCAATATCATACTCTAGGTCATGTTATTGTATTGAATACCAGCACAGCTGTGATGTGATGAAGATATCACAACAATGCTAATATGTTGGACAACAGCACCCCATCTCATGTGATATTGCTTAATTGTAGTGCATTATACAATCATATGGTCAGCTCCCTTCACCATCAATGCCACTTTCAGAGACAAATCATAACGCTTGACTGAAATGGCTAGTCCATGCGATGGAGTTGAGAACTAACTCGAACGATTTTTTTTAATCTATTTTTTTTGCACTTGCTTGAGAGAAGAGAGGAGGAAAGGTAGTAGTGGATTTTAAGATTTTGTACTATTACTTGGTTCGAAACAAACTGATACAGCTCAATTGCAATTAATTTGAAATCCAGAGCAGCATAAATAGATCAGCAGAACTTACTTCCCTATAATTCATGGCTCACCAGTTTACATGTTTTAAAAAATACAAGAATGCAGTGTCTGTAATCGATAGATCTTAATGCTAAGAATGAAAGCAGTAGTAACCGGGTCTGATGGGGGGAAGGCTCAGTAACCCACTTGTGAATAACCCCTGTGACATCCACCCTGACAACAACCCACTCGTCACACAGCTGCAGATGTGCTGCTACTAAAGGAAAGTGTTACCACGAGTGGTGGGCTTTGTTAGACGGAGAACAAAGAATGAGAGCAATATAATGAGTGATTAGACAGCTTTCACTTTTCACATTGCTTCAGAGAATACGATGTATTTCTGAACAATGGAACTTTTTGCATTAAAAAGTTTGGACACACCCTCTTATTCAGTGGTCATTGCTAATCTGAGGTGCTGTTAATTGGTAACTCTAAGAACTTCTCTCCAGCAGAGGTAAGTATTGTACATTGACCCTGTGTAGCTCCCGACGAACAGTTTTGGTGGAAACAGGAGAGTTGAGGTGCACATTTAATTCTGAAGCGAGTTGGGAAGCTGTGGTTTTACATCCCTTTCAGACAGCTTCATCTTGCGTCCACAGTTACTCCTGTTGGATGTGGTTCGTCCGTCTTGGTGGTATGCTGACATTACCCTGGATACCATGGCTCTTGATACATCACAAAGACTTGTGACTGTCTTGGTCACAGATGCGCCAGCGAGACGGGGACACACACAATTTGTCCTCTTTTGAACTTTGATATATCACCCATAAAGTTGTGTGCATTGCAATATTTTAAGCAAAACTGTGCTATTTCTCTGCTAATTAAACCTTCACACTCTGCTCTTACTGGTGTAATGTGCAATCAACGAAGAGTGGCCACCAGGCTGGTCAAATTAAACCAGAAAAAAAAAAAAAAAAAACTCCAATGCTAAATTGGCCAGTGTTTCAGTTTGATTGTCCAACCCCTGTAGAAAATAAATCCAAACTTTTGACTGGTACTGTATGTATAACTGTATTACATTTACACCACTGCACTACTGCATCCTCAAACCTGATCAGAACATTAACTCCTAGAATGATGTTAGCGTTTCATTAATAACAAAACATTAACAAATATACTCAATTCTTTTATCCATCATGTTGAATAGAAGGTGTTTTTGGTGTTTTTTTCCACGCATTGTTAAAATTAGCAACTATTCCTTCCTTAACCTTCACTCCATACAGTACCTTGTACAGCAGCCCAGGAAACTTTCCAACCCCCAGAGTGTCCGGCTCACTGAAAATCTAAACATTTTTTATTCCTCTCAACCAGGAGGTACACAGTGTTCCCAGAGATGTTCGCGCACACAATCCTAAAGCTCTTTATAAGAGGTTTAGAGGTCACCGCAGATGCTTGTAGAACATGTTCTTATAACATTTTGCCCGTTTTCACATTTGGACAACGTAAGATGCACAAACAAGAGTGCATTTTTCCAACCTTGGAATGTAATGTGACGGAGTTGAACAAAAAGGACAAGAAAAAGAGGACGATGTGTTTTTTAAACAATGAGGCTAGGATCAACATAGACGTAGGTAAAATGGTACAGAAATGCTCATGATGAAATGGCTTTAGAATTAGAAAACAGAATCCTGTCTAAATACCTGTGGGAAGTCTGATGGAAGGACCCACATTTGGCTTTACAGTTAATGTAGAGTATGTATGTGTGAGGCTTTGATAATGAAAAATACCAAATTTTAATTCAAAACAGATTTTTGAAAATTCCTATATATAGAGTGGTCGGATATTTCTGGAATTATAGTCTAAAGCTGCCATGTCTGTGATTTGGATGGGGGCTGAGGTTAAAGCCCATGTACATATTATGGTATGTGACCTGCAACATGTCTTCTTGACATTACTTGATAAAAATATACCCAGAAAGCTTATCCTGCCCGTATTTAAATCTCATATTGCATAAAACAGTTTCTAAATTTCATGTGCATGGTGTTTTCTGACACATGTGCAACTTATTCTGAAATTGCTACTTCAATAAGCTGCCAAATGCATTTGGAGAGTGCTAACTGTCCTGTTTCACAATATTCCAACTGGTTAATGTCAGTCTAATCAATTTGAGTAGAGAGGACTGCCAGGAGAACCAGTCACGCTTTCCTGGTGTCTCAGCTACAGATGGCTGCGGCCTCTTCGGAATTGGAATTTATATTAATCTTCTCATGATAAAGTGAATGCTTGTGTGTTAAAATGATGATGCAATCTATTTTTGGGATTATTTTGTAACTGCTTTCACCTTCTGTAAGACGTATATGTGTAACGCAGAACTCCTGCATATATGCTCCTGAGGTACAAAAGGCTTGAGCCATCTCTTCATATTTTGCCTCCGAAAGGGACTCTTATATTTTGTTAATGTAGTCTTGAGCAATAGTTCAATTTTCCAAAAATCTGACAGCCCTAGTAGGCAAACCTGATTATGAAGGGTCTAAATGCGGCCAGGCCCAGAGGGGAGGACGATCCGTCCATAGGTGATGGGTAGAGGCGTCCCAACACCAGCAGCAGCAAAAACAGACTGGGGTGCAGCTTCACGGTTCCTGCATCACTGTGACAGAGAGAAACAGAGAGCACATGTTGAACAACGGGTCTGTCTGAAACGAGTGCAGGAGTCCTCAGTGTTTACAGAAAGCGATCTATTTTCATCTTTGAGTTGAAAGGCATGGCGCAGCCCCGATCCGGAGCCGAGGCAGGCCAAATGTAGTCAGGCGCCGGAGCAGGCCCTCTCGCTAAGTTCTCCTCTCATTTCCATCTCTGGCTCTCTCACATCCATCTCACTCCCTCTCTCAGTCTCTCAAGAGGAGACGCGTGCCAGAGTAAACAGTTGAAAGTGCTGGCGATGTCATACTGGAATAATCACATCATTTAAACACAAACACGCACACTTCATCTCGCATCGTTACACCTTCCCCCCCTGCCCCATCCACATCCATATCCACATCCTCCCCTTATCTTTCTCACCACACACACGCACACACATACAAAGTAATCCATCAAACTTTCAGTGATGACAAAAAAAAAAAAAAAAAAACTCTAGAAGCCAAGGTTTTTCCACAGTCTCTGGGTCTAGTATACATTTAGGTAGAACTACAAATGGCTTCGTTTCCATTCGAAACAGATAAGCTGATAATGTAATGCATTGAAACCCCATGGACAAACAGTAGCCAAGATCTACACATATATAAAAGAGAAAATATGTGCATTGGTAGGAATCTGGAAATAGACATGTACAAAATATACAGAAAAAAAGTTTTCATATTTATGTTCCTCAGCTCAATCATTAGAATGTGCTTGGAAATGCAGTTATTAGTGATGTTTCAATAACAGATAAAAAAAAAATATCAATACAATTAAAAAGAATATGCATGTTGCACTGTTCCTCTGAGCCTGTGAGTAGTTTCCCTTTCCTTCAAAGAAAAGTAGAATCTTGAAGTAAGATTAGTCCAAGGGTAAAGAAAAAAAAAAAAAAATCGAATCAATATCAATCAACAGAACATGTCTGTCCTGGTTTTGCCCACAATTTCACCACAACTATCCCATCCCATAAGCACCCTTTCTGCCTCCATCAACATCAAGCAGTTTTGGAACCCTAATAACATTTTCAAGCCTTTATTTTAACTTTCCATGCTTTTTTTTTTTTTTTTTTTTTTTTTTAAATATGCACTGCAATTCAGCAGGGTTATTAAATAAAAATATGATGAAGTGTGCCTGGTTTGCTAGGAGAAAGACGGCTCAATCTGGACCGTGAGAAAGTGTCATCGTGCATTCGGCGAGAGCCAGACAGCGAATAGGTTCATATTACGAAAACCTCGACCCGAGGTCTTGTTTTGCAACGCGAGTTTGGAAAACGTTTGTCTCGAAATGAAATGGTGGGATTACAGATAAGAGCGCGACGGCTTTTCAGAGCTGGGGAAGCGAAACCGGAGGGTGGTCTGGATCCAAAATGGCCTCCACTCACACACGCAGCCGTCTTATCAAAGCCATCTGAAGTAGGAAGCAGTCCATCAGTGTTTAATAGGAATAAAGAGGCTCGATAAGGTGGTTAAATGAGCTTAAATTAAAAAGCTCCTGAGAAAACAGAAGAGGGAAGTGAAATAATACGACCAACTGTTCGTCTCTGGGTCGTTTTTTTATTTTTTCTCCCCTGACTTAAGTGAGGGTGCAAAAAAGGAAAGCGCCTGCACCAAAACAAACACAGCACACACACACACACAGTACATACCAACAGCTTCTTACCTGTCAACTGAACTTGCAGCTTCTTCGAGCTGGCTGAGGAGAAAAGGATACAGGGTGGGAAAACGAGTGAAAAACTCCCAGCCCGTCATCCTGAAAAAGATGACAGAAAAGGAGGCAATGTTAATTCAAGGAAATTCCAAAGCACAAAGGAAACATTATAAAATTTTTTATAAAAATAAGCACAGTGAGAATGGGAAAATCATTTAAACAATTCTCCACCAAGATTCACCCCAGGCCTAAACAGGAGGCAACACACAGAAATGTCATTAGTAATGCATTACTAGGTGGTTGTCCTGCATCCTCAATAAACAAGCTACAGTTGGTCCAAAATGCAGCCGCCAGGGTTATCACTAGATCAAGAAAATATGATCATATAACCCCAATATTATCATCCCTGCCCTGGCTACCTGTTCAGTTTAGAATTAATTACAAAATAGTAATAATTATAGTATTACTTACATACAAGGCTTTAAATGGTTTTTGATACGCTACAATCCACCATGTTTCTCAAGATCACAAAACTCCGGACTTCTGGTAGTTCCCAGAATATCAAAATCTACAAAAGGAGGTAGGGCGTTTTCATATTTAGCTCCAAAGCTTTGGAATAGCCTTCCAGACAGTGTTCAGGGCTCAGACACAGTTTCCCAGTTTAAAAGTAGACTCAAGACACATCTCCTAAATCTGGCATTTACATAATTCATCACATATCCTCGTACTCCAGTATATGTAAATGCAGACTCCTATCTAGTGTTGCTAATATCCTGAACGGCATCTATGCTAATTCTTTTCCACCTGTTTTTCCTTTTTCTACCCATCCCGAG
This sequence comes from Heterobranchus longifilis, assembly GCA_028570985.1. Taxonomy (NCBI): domain Eukaryota; kingdom Metazoa; phylum Chordata; class Actinopteri; order Siluriformes; family Clariidae; genus Heterobranchus; species Heterobranchus longifilis. The sequence goes on from JAOVVB010000041.1 coordinate 9,721,398, forward strand.
GTAACTGGAGATTGTGCCAGTTCCAGTAGGCAGAGGCCAACCCTGCGAAGATCTTGAGCCATCCAGAGAAGGACCACCTCCAGATGGATTCTGCTTTATGATAGTTTGGATCTACACATGCTGCTCCTGAGCTTCTAGTGATCCAGACCCTCCTCTGTCCTCTGCACCTGCTGACTCGTCCCTGTGCTGAACTGGACTTGTACAACTTTTGTTATACTGAACTTCCAGCAGCCTAACACATGATGTCATCATATAATTTCTGTTATCCGTTCTCGCCCAGATGGGGATGGTTTCCCTGTTGAGTCTGGGTTCTCTCAAGATTTCTTTCTATTGCCATCTTAGGGAGTTTTTCCCTCAGCACCGTCGCCCTTGGCTTGCTCAGCAGCGACAATCTCACAATCTCATTATTATCTAAACACATTTTTTTCTCACTCATACACACTTCCATAAATTTTCTTTTTTATTTTGTGAAGGTGCTTAGAGACAATGACCATTGTTAAAAGCGCGATATAAATAAAATTTGTAATGTTACATGTGACTGAGTGTACAGTAACTGATGTGATCCTACACAACTTGACAAAGAGAAGCTCTTGAGCAGAAAGTCTTGAGCAATAAGTCAGTAGCAGCAGTGCTGTGTGTGTGTGTGTGTGTGTGTGAGTGTGTGTGTGTGTGTGTGTGAGTGAGTGCACTGGGAGCTCAGAGCCAAATACAGTGAAAAAAATTAAATAATTTGAAATTTGTTTTTCTTTCCCTCTCCGTGTTCCCTTTAATAGTGTTTACATTCTCACGGATATCCAGCATCATCTCCACTCCCGGTAATAAAACACTGAATTACCTGTGTGTGGTGCTTCTGGGCGTGTCTCAGCATCAGCATCTTCCTCCTCTGTGTCAGAGTCGTGACCTTCAACATCATCTGCAATCTTATAGATGACCTTCACCATCTCATCTTTCTCAGAAGAACACCAAGACATCTGTAATCTATAAAAGTCTCACTAGAACATGAAATCACGGTGTCTCTGTGTGGACGTGACTGACAGGCTGAGTCTCTGTACTCTGTATAGGGAATTAAATGTGCTGCTGTCAGTAAGTTAGAGGAAGTGAGACATCAGAGGAGGAGCATCAGTGGCTTCTTGTGTTCAAAGTGTGAAGACATTTCAACTGTAAAACTCACACATATTCCAGATTTGCATGTTAAAGTACAGCAATTATATAAATACCAAAGTAATGTTATAACTGCACCATATACTTTGGTATACTAATGTTATACTAACGTTATAATGTTATGCCAGTGCATTATATTTTGTTCCATATAATGACTTTCTGCAGACTTTTTGCCTGATGCCATTAAGATAGTCACAAGTTCCACTGATCTAAGATCAGCATTAACCACCGCTCTCTTTCACACGTCAGTATGTAAAAAAAAAAAAAAAAAAACAACTCACAGCAACAACCACATACACACTCTTTCACACTATGTCATAGGCATGCACAGAGGGCAAGGCTTTTATTTCTTATACATTTTGTAACAGTAAATTTTGCCTTATGGGAGATTCTTCAGGACAGATCTATTTTGTTTGGAATTATGGTGATTGTGCTTTATGATTTCTAAGGTCCATAACATTGGTTTGGACTTTCATTATTAACATCAAGAGAAAAGCTGCAGAGGAAATTACTGTTAAAATGACTATATGTCCAAAATTATGTGGACACCTGACTATCATGACCATACAGTATTTACTATATTCCTTACTTAAACATTATTCTGTTTTTCCAGTCCAAAGACTCACAAAGCACAAGGAAGTGCAGGCAAATGAGAATGATGTAGCTGTGAAAAACATTTTATCAGTTTGACAGAGAGACAGAGAGAGAGAGGGAGTGAGAGAGGGAGAGGGGAAGTGAAAGGACACTGATGCACTGGCCCCATGACTCCAAATATCTAACCTAGGCTCCAGGCCTCCTGTAACCCTGTAGAGGATAAGCGGTATATAGAATAAGTGAGTGAGAGTTTAATTTCAGATGTGATCAGTTGTCATTTAACATGCAGTGTGAGCAGCGTCCCGGCACCTGATTAATCACCTGAATGACCAGCAAACTGGCTCCTAGATGACTGGATCAGTTCTTGGCTTGTCAGACATTTCGGTCGGCTGTCTTGCAGTATGAATGGGTTCATGGTCTAGTGTTCCACAATTTTGCATGAACTAACATTGTAGACACCACATTGGACAAGATCATTAAATCTCACACAGTGTCTCCCACCTTCAAGTAACAGGAGGTCAGGTGTAGCTCATTGTAGCTCATTACTCTGGAGCAACCCTGTGCCTCCAATTAGGTGAGACGGATTTATTTATTTTTCTAATAATGATTAGCTCTGTATGCAGTAAAAGGTTATTAGTTCTTAGCTTCTACAGTATTACTGTATGTAGTTTAGATACCTTGTGTGTGTATCCACCATTATCTGTAGTGCTGTAGACGTTTTTTAAATAAATAGATTACTCAAAAATTATTTCTCTTTATTTGGAGTAAACAAAATGGTGGAGCCTCGGCCTAGCGCACTAGTGAGGGGTCGTTCATAAATGATTCGTTCCTTTTGACCGAATCTTAAACATGACCCAGATAAACGAGCAGTCTCGGCGAGTGATTCATTCAGTTTCTACTGGGCGCGCATGCGCAAAGCACCGCAAAACCTCTGTAGGTTATGTACAGGAAACAGAATTAGGCGATTTTTTCTCAACGAGTTTTTAAGTCCCGAGTTGTTTGTTCTTTTGTCGTGTGACTTCCATAGACGCTATACAGTGCAATAGATTTAAAATAATAAACGACTCAGACTAAAAGATATAAGAGGTACAGTAAGCTACTCATTCTGTTTATTATAATATGTCCTTAGCTGCGTTGTAATATTTTCATTACTGGAACTATAGCCCAAATTGGTATAAGTAGACTTATTAGTGGTCTGTTTATTGAAAATGTAACATTTAATTTTATTTCTGATTAAAACAACTGAATAAACTAAATGACTCAAAAAAAGATTTGTTTATTTTGAGGAACAAAATTTAAAGAACGAATCACTAAAATGATTTAAACGTCCCATCACTACAGTGCACTACAGCCACATTACACCTGTGTACTGAGGAAATGCATGCGGGACGGAACATTTGACATTTGACCGTTTATCGCTGACTCGTCAGAAAAAGGCTAGAGAGCTGTGAAGTTGCTCGTGTCTTCCACAGACAATTCTTTAGAATGTAAAAGCACGAGAAATTTTAAATGTGGCGTGAGAGCACGTGAAGATAAGCATCTTAGCTCATAGTGATGCTTCACATAACTGTTTTTTATTAATGCCACGGTTTCAGAACATATGAGACAAACTGGTTTTAAACTTTCCACATGAAGAATAAACATAGCCTTGCTGAGTCACGCTTTCATTTCTGTTTCTTGATAATTTTGGCAGCTGTTGTTGCATTACTGTCATTTCCATGTCTTCCACATACTCTGTGTATACACGGTAAACTATAATGTTGATTGGCCCTGTTGAGTGACACATAAAGCCACGTCTATGTCGAGGGAAATAGCGCTAAATTGGTAAAAACGCTCTAGAAGCTGTGACATAATTTGGCACATGAAGGCTTATAATTTTACTTTTACTCAACATTTGATGCAATTTGTGGTGGAGGTTTAACTTCAGGCAAATCTGCCAAAGTGTTAATAAATTCAGACATGCATACAGACAGACGGACAGTTTTTCTGAGCCTGGCTTCGGGTGTTCCAATATATGACATGTAAAGATATCATTGAAAGAGCAAGTTCTGATCATACAGTGGTGTGAAAAACTATTTGCCCCCTTCCTGATTTCTTATTCTTTTGCATGTTTGTCACACAAAATGTTTC